>CM053592.1:91362194-91401573 GCA_028646515.1 Pseudochirops corinnae | reverse complement strand
TGAATTTCCCAGATGGAAAAGAAATTTCAAAAACTTACTGAAGAAAATAATTCCTTCAAAATTAGATTGGAGCAAATGGAAGCTAATGACTTTATGAGAAATCAAGATACTGTAAAACAGATCTAAACAAATGAAAAAAGAGAAGGCAATGTGAAATATCTCACTAGAAAAACTACTGGCCTGGAAAATAGATCCAGGAAAGATAATTTAAAAATTATTGGACTACCTGAAAGCCATGATCAAAAAAAGAGCCTAGAAATCATCCTTCAAGAAATTCTCAAGGAAGATTGCCCTGATATTCTAGAATTGAAGGGCAAAATAGAAATTGAAAGAATTTACCAATACCCTCTTGAAAAAGATCCCCAAAAGAAAACTCCTAGGAATATTATAGCCAAATTCCACAGTTCCCAGGTCAAGGAGAAAATATTACAAGCAGTCAGGAAGAAAAAAATTTGACTATTGTGGAAACACAATCAAGATGACATAAGATCTAGCAGTTTCAACTTTAAGGTATCAAAGGGCTTGAAATATGATATTCCAGAGGTCAAAGGAGTTAGGATTAAAACCAATAATCACCTGCACAGCAAGACTGAGTATAATGCTTCACAGGAAACTATGGTCATTCAATGAAATAGAGGACTTTCAAGTATTCTTGTTGAAAATACCTGAACTTAATAGAAAATTTGGCTTTCAAATACAAGAATCAAGAGAAGCGTTAGAAGGTAAACAGGAAAAATAATCATAAGGAACTTATTAAAGTTGAGCTATTTATATAATCTTACATGGAAAAATGATAAGTGTAACTCATGAGACTTTTCTCAGTATGAGGACAGTTGAAGGGACTATATATATACATATATATATATTCATATATATATATGTATGTATAGGAGGGTGTATGTGTGTATAAATGCATATGTGAGTTATGTGTATATGTGTGTATATGTATGCATTGACAGAGGGCACAGGATGAGATTAATATGAAGGGATGATATCTAAAAAATAAAATTAAAAGATGAGAGAAGAATATAATGGGAGGAGAAAAGGAGAGAAAGAATAGGGTAATTTATCTCATGAAATAGTCTAGAGCATACCATTACAATGGAGGGGAAGAGCAGGAAGGTGAAAGGGAATGATTCAACCTTACTCTCACTGAATTTGGCTTAGGAAGGTAATAACATACACCCTCAAGTGAGTACAGGAAAGTAGGGGGAGGTGACAAGAGAGGAGATGATAGAAGGGTGGGCAAATTGGGGGAGAGGGCAGTTAGAAGCAAACACTTTTTAAAAGGAACGAGGTCAAAGGAGAAAATAGAATAAGTGGGGGGGGGCAGGATAGGATGGAGGGAAATACAATTAATCATTCACAATATAAATACTATGGAAATGTTTTGTGTAACTACATATGTACAACATATATTAAATTGCCTGTCTTCCCAGTGGGGGGTGGATGAGGAGGGAAGAAGGGAAAGAATCTTGAAATTAAAGTTTTCAAAACAAATGTTAAAAGATATGTGTTTTTTTTACATGCAAATCAGAAATAAGGTATACAGGCATTTGGGTATAGAAATCCATCCTGCCCTACTAGAAAGGGGGAGGGGGAAGGGGGGAGAATATAAGAGAAAACAGATTGGAGGAAGGGGTATTCAGTAGGCTTGCTATCTTGGGGTGGGCGTAGGGGAAAGATGGGGACAAAATTTGTAACTCAAAATCTTGTGGAAATGAATGTTGAAAACTAAAAATTAATAAATAAAAAATTTTAAAAAAATATTCACCACACAAACCTTTGCTTCAGTCGTAAAATTTTTTTAGCCAATAAGGAAACAGATGCTCAGAGATACACTTACATAGCTAGATCATGTCAGAGGCAGGTATTTTTCCATCCTGATAAAGCATTGGCGTAGGGCTTCTGCAAAATTAATGGTAATGTTTGACTATAACCTGACTCTTTAACTGGAAGAGACCATATAGTATCTAATCAATATAAAATGTTTGTACAATAGATATGTAACATTTATAGATGCCTGGGTATGAGGTTGAAGGTGTAGTTGAAAAACTGCTTTCTCTTCTCTCTTCCTCTTTGGAATGTGGGCACTGAATTTTAGGACCAGTCATACCTTTTTTCCCTCCCACAGGGCACTGGAACTCCTCAGAAGAAATCGAGACATACAGTGACTCAATGACAATTCAATAAAAAGAAATTAATGTAGCGGATATACAACTTAAGGAAGTAATTGTACAATTCCAAATGGTCGTAAAAGCATTTTTTTAGGAAATCTAGAAAGCTAACTAGCAGACATTCCCTTGGTTATTCCTAGACAGATGGGAAATAATACTTGATGTAGTTGAGAGTTGGGTTGTTGTTTTTTTTTTTCCTGATTTGGTTGATTTAGGTTATCCTAGTGCCAAAAATTATTTTAATTTTCTGAAAATGGAACAAAATTAACTGAGTACACATAACAATAATGAAATGAAATAGATGTGTCTTATTTTTCAAAAATATTGGAATATGTCATTATAGTTGTGAAAATCAAGAATTTTCAGCCTAAGAGGTAGATCCTTAGAGAGTCATTAAATAGACAAAGAAACATAGAAAGGAAATAATAATCATAGATAATTCTGAGGATCTAGCACATAGGACTTTCATAAATACTCGTCACATTTATTAATTATGTATGTATGCATGCATGTGTGCATGTACATGTTTTATACATACATGTATGTATATTCATGTCTTTTAAAAACTATTCTCTTTGTATTTACTTTATCCAGATCCTCTGATACTAGGGTATTTGAGAGAGGGAGACTGAAGATATTTTCTCCTCCATTTAATATAGGCTCCTTGATGTTAGCTTCTGAGAAGCAAATTAGATAATATTTATAAAAAGCATTTAGCACAGTGACTGGTACATAGTGGCTCTATTTCAATGCTTATTGCCTTCCTTTGTCAACGTTCCATTCAAAAGTGGGCTATGAAGCCAGTTATGGAAACAATGTTTCCACAGATCTCTCAGAGAAATTGTTGGAATAGTCAGATGGCAAAGTGGGTCAAGCACTGGCCATAGAATTGGGAAGATCTGAGTTCAAATTTGACCTCAGATACTTATTGGTTGTGTGATTTTGGTCACTTCACTTCTGTTTGCCTCAGTTTTTCATCTGTAAAATTGTGAGAATAATGGCACCTACTTCCCAGAGTTGCTATGAGGATCAAATGAGATAAATTGTGAGGCATTTAGCGCAGTGTCTGGCACATAATAAGAGCTATGTAAATGATAATTATTATTCCTATAGCAATGAACAAAGAGCTGTCATATAGTAGGTGCTATATAAAGGTTAACTATTATTGTTATTATCACCTATTATACAATACATACTAGTGAAAAGTGTAAAATAAATGGAGGAACAAGAATACCATATAGGATGAGTACCATGAGTAGTGACTATGGATCATAGAGAAAGAAAGGAAAACAAAATCATGTGAAACCAGAATATAATAGTTATAGTTGCACAGTCAGTACCTTGACAGGCACATGTGAACTTAAGTGCAAGGGACAGCACCGAGTCAGAACCCACATAGGCAAGTAGAAATCTAGGGATGTATGGATAGCAGAAATCAGAATGAGCAGTGAATTGGAAACAAGTCAGGAAAATGATAACCAAGGAGAATGAAGTGATATTTAAGGGAAAACCACAGTAGAAAGCCAAAACCCAAAAGAGGCAGGGAGGTGGTTCAAAAAAAGCCCAGAAGAGAGGTGCAGGGCAAGGGAGTGAGGTCAGGACTGAGGCTAGAAGTGTGAGATATGAGATTCAGAGCTGTACACAGAGGCAGGTAAGAAAATAAATAATAGGTAAAAACCAATACGAACACCTTGATTTTGAATCCATTTCCTAAACCCATTTTGACTTAGAACTGGCAATCCTGCTTTAGTTATGGACCTGATCATGAGGAGTTTTTTTGAGTTGAGAATTGAACTGCAGAAGATGGGGGAGGGGGAGGAAAAACTGCAAGTGCTAAAATCAATTTCCATAAAAAATAATTAAAACAATCTAAACTGACAAAAGTCTAAAAATGCTAATGGAATAAATTTTATTATAATTTCAATTAAGCAAACATGTCCTGTACTTTATGGAGACCTCTGTGTTAGGTGTTAAGGGAGATAAATTAGAGATGCTACAATCCCTGCAGCTTAGTGGGGAAGGGAATGATACACCTATACCTACATATACATGAAATGGTTATCATAGAAATGTAATGTGATATAAGAGAGATCTAAACATGGTGCTGTGCTAACTTTGCATCATGTGGACTGGAATGGAAACAGTTCACATGAAAAAAGATTTTAAATTTGTAGTTGGCCATAAGCTTATTATGAACCAGCAGAGTAGAGTGGCTTTTTCTTTGAAGAAGCCCCTGAAATCTCAAGCTGCATTAATAGGAGGATAATGGGAAGTAATAATCTCATTCTGTTCTTCACCAGTCAAATCACATTTGGAAAATTATGTATAATTAATACATAATGCCCCCTATTATTGGGATATTGATATATTAAAGTGTATCCAGAGAAGAGAAACCAAATTAGGGAACAGTGTGGAAGCCACATCATATGAGTAATTCTCAAATGGGGTGTTTAGTTCAGAGAAGGGAAAAGTGAGATATTAAAGGGAGATATTAATCTTCAGGTGTTGGAGGGGCTGTCATTAAGAAAAGTGAGGCAAACCAAGGGGCTTCTAACGCCTATTGGCTGTGTGACCATGGATGAGTCCCTTCTCCCAGGGTCTCAAGGAGTTCTCTTGTTTTATCTGACCTAAGACTTGTTTATTGGATGCATTAATAGAGGAATTCTCCACACTGGGAAGTTAGGTGGTCCAGTGGGTAGAGTGCTGGACTTGGAGTCAGGAAGACTCATCTTTGCAAGTTCAAATCTGGCTTCAGACACTTATTAACTGTGAGAACCTGGGCAAGTCACTTAACCCTGTTTGCCTCAGTTTCCTCAGCTGAAAAATGAGCTGGAGAAGGAAGCATCAAACCACTTCATTATCTTTGCTAAGAAAACCCCAAATGAGGTCACAAGGAGTCAGACACCACTGAAAAATGACTGAACAACAATAACCTTCACGCATCAAGTTCCTGCCTCCATTGAAGACACAAGTTCAAATGGAGAAACAAACAAATCTCTTCTCCATTCCTGCTCCTTCCATTTCCCCCAAGGAATTAATTCCTTTGGGACATAGTGATTAAAGTAATGGCTACATGATTATAATTTTAATGGTTAGTATTTATATAATGAGTTGCTAGGTAGCTCAATGGACAGAGTACCAGGCCTGATGTCAGGAAAACTCATCTTCCTGAATTCAAATCTGGCCTCAGACTTTTACTAAGTGTATGACCCTGGGCTAGTCACTTAACCCTGTTTGCCTCAGTTTCCTCATCTTTAAAAGTGAGCTGAAGAAGGAGATGGTAAAACACTCCAATATCTGCCAAGAAAATCCCAAATGGGGTCATTAAAAGTTGGATATAACTAAATGACTAACAACAACAATTTGTATAATGCATTAAGGTTTAGATGTTATTTCATCTTGATCCTTATAATAATCCTGTGAAGTAGGTGGAATTATCCTTATTTTGCCAATGAGAAAACTGAGGCTAAGTGACTTCCCCAGAAGCCACACAGCTAGTAAGTGTCTGAAGCAGGATTTGACTAACTCCTGCTCTTCCTGACTCCAGGCCCAGAGTTCTAACTACTGCACCACCTACCTACCTCTAGCAATCTCTCATGTGCTCTATAGTAAGGATTCATGAATTGAAGGCTCCCTTTTAGCTCTAAAAATCTATAATTTTTTTTTTGAAAATATTGTAATGTTAATGGAATCTGAAGATCTTCCATGCCCCTTTGTATTGGCAAGTAAGCAGATACTTAGCACCTTGTTTCAAGTTAACACCTTGTTTAAGCTATTTGATTAACAGAGAAGTAGTTAATACCTTGGGAGGAAGTTGCTGAAGTAACAGGAAGGGTCAGAACAGAGAAAGAGCAATACTGTATATAGGGAAGAGCACCAGCAGGACAGTCAGAATTTCTATCAGTGAGCATCTAGAGGCTACAACTTCTGCTCAGATCTTTCTTCTGGGAACTTCTTCTGAGACCTTCCTTCTGGGAACTTTTTCTGAGACCTTCCTTCTGGGAACTTCTATTGAGACCTTTCCTTTGGGAATTTCTGCTAAGAACTTCCAAGAAGCAGACTGAGGAGCTATGGTGAGTAAGAGAGGAGGATCCCTGATTGAGGGCACCTGTTCTGTTGTGAAAGCTTGGGAATGTGGGTGTTCACTACATTAATCATGTGTATCAACTTTGTGGCTACTGTAAAGACTTTGGCTTTCTGTTTTTGGGACTTGGTTTTTGGGTATTTGAATGAAGGCTTTGGTTTTGCCCTCCATGTGGAGAGTCTGCTATATTTTGTGATTCACAACTATACCAGCATATTCATAACCACCATGGATGTTGTGAATATTGCATCATTGTTACAAATATCAGAAACAGGTTGTTTATGTGTGAGGTGACAATGCCTTGACCAAGAGAACTACTAAGCAAGGCCTAATGTTTTATGATTTGACTGATAGGCAGAGGAGAGATAGCATGGTATGATGAGAAGATCACTGGACCATGAGTTAGGTGGCATGGATTCTGTTTTCAGTAACTTTGTGTCAGTAGGTGAGCTGCTTAATCTCTGGATGACTTGTTTTCTTCCTATGTAAAATGAGAGAGCCAGACTAGATAATTTTTACAATCCTGTTCACCTCTAATATTCTATAATTCAAAATTTTTCATTCACATCAAACCATCATAACACTTTGCACATGTAACTCAGTATAACTGTTTTTTTTTAAAACTTCTACATGGCTTGTATATAAGCTGACTCTGTGTCAGGGGTTACCAACCTGGGATCCATAGACCTGTTAGGAGTCCATGAATAAATTTTAGGAGGTCTGTAAATTTAGGAGGTAAAAATTATATTTTATTTTCACCAATCCCCAATTGAAATGTAATACTTATTGAAATTATTTAAAAACACCTTTGTGGAGAGGATTCCGGGAAGATGGCAGATTAGGTCAGAAAATTCTAAGCTCTCAAGATTTTCCCCCACAAAAGAGTTAAAATAGCATCATAGGGTGAACAAAGTGTGGGTGGAGATAAATAAGAACAGGTACATAAACAAGGTTCTCCCTGACAATTTGAGATCAGAAGAAAAATTTTAAGAGGAGGTTTTGTCCCCGTGAAGAGTAAACACCTCTAGTTTTGGTTCTGTTTTTAACAGCAAGCAGCTTGCCTCTTAAACAACAAATGGCAAAACTTGGAGTTAGCTGGTTTGAGAGGCTGCCTCAGCCCCAGCCACCAGAACTTCCCCACCCCCAATAGTGAGGAAAATTGGGCATCTGAGCCCGGGAAGATTGAGGAAACCTCTCCTGACTAGGAATGCCAGACCCAGCTGTGGCTGGGGAGAGCAGCCAGAGTGAGAAGGAACCAGCACATGCTCGGTGAGTGCAAAAGCAGTGGGGCAGAAAGATCATGGCTGTAGGCACATACAGAAGGCTGGAGGTTTGACTTTGGTTTCAGGCTAGAGGGAAGAACTAAAGATCTGGGGCAAGGGGCACCATTTCCCACACCCAGGGCTATAGGTGACTAAAAATAATTAGGATATTACCACACACCAAAAAAAAAAAAAATGTACAGGCAAAGGAGAAAGAATCCAACTATTGAAACCTATTATGGGAAGAGAGATGACCAGGGTTCATCTTCAGAGGATGATATTGAATTAAAGAAACCCCCAAATAATAACTCAAATGGTCATCTGCCCAAAAAGAATTCATAGAAGATCTTAAAAAAGATTTCAAAAATCTAATGATAGAGATGAAGCAAAAACTAAAAAAGAAAATAAGAATAATCTAAGAAAAACTGGAAGGGTATGAAAGGAAAATTAACCAATTAGAAAAGGAGATTCAGAATCTTAAGGAAAAAAATGACACCTTGAACCTTAGAATTGGACAGAGTGAAGTCAGTGAAATTACAAGAGACCAAGAAATGATTAAGCAAATTATGAATAATGAAAAAATAGATGAGAAAGTGAAACATCTTATATGAAAAACAACAGATTTGAAGAATAGATTAAGAAGAGGAAATTTAAAAATATTTGGACTAACTGAAAATTATGATTAAAAAAAAGAATTTTGATACAATAATACAAGAAATAATCAAAGAAAATTGTCCTGAAGTATTAGAACAAGGGGGAAAAATAGAAATAGAAAAATATCCATTGACTACCACTTAAAAGAGATCCTATGAGGAAAACTCATAGGAATATCATAGTCAAATTCTGAAACCCCCAGTTCACGGAAAAAATATTAAAAGCATCAAGATTAAAGCAATTTAAATATGATGGTGCCACAATTAGAAATACACAAGAACTAGCAGCAGAGACATTAATGGACTATAGGTCACGGAACAAAACATACTGAAGAGCAAAAGAACTGGAACTCCAGCCAAAAATATTACACCCTGCAAAGTTAAATATTGTCCTAAACTTTTTAAAAATGACATTTGATAAACTCTATCTCTATAAGATAGAACTCTTACATAGTTCTACATAAAAGAACTACGGGAAATATAAGGTACATAACAAAGGCTGAATATAAGGGACCTGTAAGGACAGACTGTTTACTTTTAATATATGTAAAATGTAAAATGGACATTTAATATTCTTATCAATAATTGGTTAGTTGATAAGAAAGACTGTGATAAAGCTGAGAATAATATTAATTTTAAAAGTAAAACCATTTAGGAATAGCTTAAAAGAGTAATTATTTGAGGTGCAAAAGGGAGATTGATACAGAGAAATCAGATGGGGAGGAAGGCTGGTAGTTCTGGTAACGTACCTTCATCAAGAATGAGTTTAAGAGGAAACAACATGTATATATTTAGACGAGTATAATTGTCTTCTAAATTCAGAAGAAATAAAACAGTAGGGGCATAAGGAGGGGGCAGGGGACAAGGGAGGAATCTTTAGAGGGGAGGGTGAGAGAATAGGTAAATAGGGGCATAGAAGGATGTTTAGATTTATGGGAATGGGAGGATAGGGGAGAGATCCTTGAAGGGGAGTAGGCAAGTCATCGGAGGGCAAGGTAATGGGCAGAAGTAAAGTAGAGGAGGCAGAAGGGATGGGAAACAAGAAATGTAATCATACGTTAAAAAAAACCCAATAATCAGGAGTAGAATAGATTTGGGAAAATATATGTCTGTATATGTATGTAAATGTATATGTATATATCTATAGTTATATAGAAACATATCTAAACTTTATTGTAACCTTCTGGGGAGGTTGTGGAAGGGGGAAAAATAATAAAGTAAAAAAGTGCACAGCAGAGAAAATTCACAAGGATGCAAAGAAAAGATGGACAATTCTCAACACGGGTATTATTTCTCACATAGGCTTTCTTGAAATGAAAATTTATTGTTACATATTTTGAATCCTCTCATGTTCTGCTATGCACATGACATGCTTTTATTTCTTTCTAACTTTGTATTTAAGTTTCAATATTCAAGTTTATGATATGTTTTTGTTTCCTTTTTTATTCTCTATTTGTGTTCTGGCATTTGGGTCTCAAATAAAATTTAAAAAAATAAAAAAATAAAAATCCTTCTATGAAGGGATACCATTGACTTTACTATACTGCCAAAAGGGTTCTGGACAGGAATAAAAAGTTTTAGAATTCCTTGTCTATAAGCTATCAAAAAAGACTAATTTAAAAAGCTAATATATTAAGAAGAGACATAACATTCAAAGTGAATATACAAGAAGTATCTCTATCCTGTGCCTTGCCTAGGCCACATCTGGATTAGTGTTTCGTTATGGGCACAAACTTTAGGACAGTCAAGGATAAGCTGAGGAATGCATAGGAAAAAGTGACAAGGATGGGAAAAGCATTTGGAGAACCTGACATGTCACAGCAAGTTGATGGATCTGGAAGCATTTGGTCTGAAGAAGAGATTTAGGTTAGTCACACTAGCAGACTTCAATTGACTTGAAGGGCTGTGATAAGGAAAAGACTTGATCTCTGGCCCTAGAGCAAAGATCTGGGCACAAATGGGTGGATATGGCATAGAGGTAAATTTAGCTTTCCTAACAGTGCTGTGGAGGAGTGACATGAGCTGTCTTGGTAAAGAGTAGATTCACCAAAAGCTGAATGACTCTTGGTTGAGAATGCTGTAGAAGGGAATGCTTGTGGTTCAAGAATGAGTTATACTAGATTGCCCCTTAACTACCTGTCATCTGTCAGATTTTGTAATTTTAAAGGAAGGTTTTCAAAACTCTTTGGGTAAGAAAAAAAATTGTTTCAAGCAAAGGTTATCAATTGTTATTTATATATCTTTCATTTCATGCTCTGTGATCTTTGACAAATTCCCTGAGTCTCCATTTTAAACCTATTTCTCATTAAGAATGGTAATTAAAATACCACCCTTGCCTGAAGGCAAAGACTGGACTTTTAGCTATGAGATCTATGGCTCAAATCAGTCATTTCTCTCCTTCTCCCCCCTGTCCGCCCCACCTCCTATTTATATTTATGGGTACATAATTTCGTGCCTCATAGTAGTGCATAGGTCAGCTTGGGTAGGTGAAAGGGTATACCAGGAAGGTGTAAGTTCTGTCAAATCAAATTCAAAATCGAAAATATTTCAAATACAAGGGTGGTGACAGGCTCTGTGTCTCTTGCCTGAACACTAACTGAGCTTAGCACATGTGGAGAGATTCAGCCACAAAAAATTCTTTACTAAAGAATGGATATTATTTTATTTTTGTGAAAAAAAAAAACTCATGGCAACATGAAGGCCTTGCTATTTATGCTCCTGGAATGAATAGCCATGCCAGTGAAATCCTCAAACTTCTGAAGTATAAAGTTATTTCCCAGTTGAGGTTGCTGTTGAATTTTTGATAGAATAGAGGCAAACTGAAAAAGCAAAACAGTGGAGGATTATGGAAAGCAGAAGCAGAAGGAACTGGTCCAAAGAACTGAAAAGTAAACAATCAATAAACCTGGGTTGAATTACCTACTCTGTAACAGACATTGTGCTAGGCCCTGGGGCTGGAAGGAAAAATAGAAACTTAACAGTTTTTGCTTTCAAGGAGCCTACATTTTATCGGAAGTGAAACTGGGGGCGGAGCCAAGATGGCAGAGTAAGACAGGACCTCTGCATGGCTCTGGTTTCCACCACCTCCAGTATGTGTGAAAAAATGACTCTTAATAAATTTTAGATCTACAGAACCTATAAAGTGACAGAGAGAAACAAATCTCCTGCTGAAGGCAGACCAGTAAGCTGACAGGAAAGGTCTATTGCCCCAAGATGGGAGCCGAGCACAGTTCCAAGAGTGCCACGGTTCAGGCCCCAGGGTAGCCCCAATGAGCAGCAGCCGGAACAGACTTGAGGAGAATGAATTGCCAGCAACTGCGGCAGTTTCCAGACTTCTCAAACCATAAATGCCAAAAGAAAGTAAAAGGTCAGTTGGGAACTCTGTTGAAACTGGGTGAAGAAGAGCATGGTCCAGCAACTGCCCCAGGGCAAGAAGTGGTGGCTGCAGCTGCTGGCATGTGGCTGCTTATGGGGCTTCTGCCCTGCAGATTGTAGGGGGATCAAACAACCATTCAGAGGGTAATTGCTCTTGCTTTGACCTGCTTGGATCTGGATCGCGGTCTTGGCTAGTGGCCCTGGGGTGTGTGGCCAGTGTGCCAGAAATTGTGGGGGCTGCAGGAGGGTGCCCTCCTAATAGCTCTGGCAGGTGCAAAACCCCCAGCAATTTGGGACATACTCTTTCCATTCTGGAAGCAGAGTTCTACTATGGCAAAGAGCTCAAAAGTCAAGTAATTGGTTGGCAATATGAGCAAGCAGAGGAAGCACAAAAAGACCATAGAATTTTTTGAAGGGGTACAAAAAAGGATCAAAGCATGGAACAGGAGGAAGACAACAAAGTTAGAACTCTTGCATCAAAAGCTTCCAAGAAAAATATGAACTGCTTACAGGCCATGGAGGAGCTCAAGAAGGATTTTGAAAATCAAGTAAGAGACGTGGAGGAAAAATTGGAAATGAAATGATAATGATGCAAGAAAATAATGAAAAGGGAGTCAACAGCCTGTTAAAGGAGACCCCAAAATGAAGGGATGAATATGAAGGTGAGAGAGGAATATATTGGGAGAAGGAGAAAGGGAGAGATAAATTAGGGTAAATTATCTCTTATAAAAGAGGCAAGAGAAAATTGTTACAATGGAGGGGAAAAGCAGGAAGGTGAAAGGGAATGGGTCAATCTTACTCTCATTGAATGTGGCTTAAGGAGGGAATAACATACACACTCAATTGGGTATCTTTCCCTACAGGAAAATAGAGGGGAAGGGGATAAAAGGGAGGATGGTAGAAGGGAGGGCAGATTTGGGGAGAGGGTAGTTAGAAGCAAACACTCTTTAAAAGTTGCTGAGTCAAAGGAGAAAATAGAATAACCGGGGGGCAGGATAGGATGGAGGGAATTATACTTAATCTTTCACAATATAACTACTATGGAAATGTTTTGACTAACTACACATGTACCACCTATATTGAATTGCTTATCTCCCCAGTGGGGGTCGGTGAGGAGGGAAGAAGGGAAAAAACCTGTAACTCAAAGTTTTAAAAACAAATATTTAAAATAAAGTTGGGGAGGTGAGGGAGAACATAAGAGAGAACAGATTGGGGGAAGGAGTATTCAGTAGACTCTCTATTTTGGGGGGGTAGGGGAAAGATGGGGAGAAAAAGCTGTAACTCAAAATCTTGTGGAAATGAATGTTGAAAACTAAAAATAAATTTAAAAATTAAAAAAGAATTGAAACCAATTTCCTACATCTATAAAAGGCACCAATAGTCTTCCAATCTTGCAGGTTTGAAACCTCAGAAACTTCTCCTCTTTTTGCCTCTTCATTAATTAGCTGCCCAGTCTTGGCTGGTCAACCTTTATAATACCTATTGCATTCATTCACATCTCTGCCCTCATACTGCTTCTCTCCTGGACTGTTGCCATAGCCCTTTAGTTGGTCCCCCTAACTCAGGTGTCACTTTCCCATCTATCTTTCCTCTACTTCCCAAAGTGACATTCTAAAGCACCTGTCTCTCCCCAGCACAAAAAGGCTCATAGATGAAAATAATGTTGCTGCTGATTATAAAATAATAAAGCCCCAAGGACACTCTACGATAAAATAATAACACCCATGATGATGATTTTTATTTTTAAAATATTTTAATTTTCCCCAATCATGTGTAAAAACAAATTTTAACATTAGTTGTTAAGTTTTGAGTTCCAAATTCTATTCCTCCCCCCGCAGTTATATCATGTGCTATTTTCATGGCATTCCATCCCCTATCTCTGTGCCTTTGCATAGGCTTTCCCTCTTACCTAGAAACTTTCCCTCCTCACATCTGTCTGCCTCTTAGAATTCCTAGCTTTCTATAAAGCTCATCTCAAGTGCTATCTCCTGCAAAAGTTATTTTGTAATCCTGCAGGTACCTGGAGACCCCATCTCTCCCCCATTGATTTGTCTTGTGTTGTATGTGTTTTACATTTACTTACATGGGTACATACTATCTCTCAACCCCCTCCTGGCAAATGTAAGTCCTTTGGGGGCAGGAACAGTTTTGGTTTGGCTTTGCATCTCTCTTTCCCTGGGGCTCAAGGACATAGGATCTGACACATTCATAGTAGACTCTGCATCAATTTCTTTTGGTTGATTGAAACCAGCAGGAGCACAGAACAGACTCAGAAAGGTTCTGTGACTTGAGAAACAACACAGCAGAGTGTATAGGACACTGGCTTCAGAGTTAGGAAAACCTGCCACTAACACTTACTAGCTATGTGACCCTGGACAGGGAACCTCTCTATGCCTCTGTTTTTGTAAAGGTGCTGGGCCAGTCACTTAATTTCTGCTTGCCTTAGTTTCTGCATATATGAAATGAAAATAATAATTAGTACCTACTATCCAGGGTTGTTCGGATAAAATGTTAATAAAGCTCTTTGTAATCCTTAAAGTACTTATATAAATGCAATTTATTGCTATACAAAATATTATTAAATCTATGATCCTAAGATCCTCTATCAGACATATCTAGGAAGGTGGGATTTGAACCCATGTTCTGATTGCACGGCCTATGCCAGAGGTATCAAATTCACAGCCCAGCCTTCAAGATGTGGGCAAAATTCCCTAGTGCAGCATGAACCATTCAACAAAATAAATAAAAATACAATGAAGCATAAATGTGGTTTTTTGAGTCAATTTACAACCAACAAGAATCTATTTCTATTTGAGCTTGACACTGCTATCCCGTGCTCTATATGCCACATTCCCATCATCATCACACTATGATTGTCCATTATATGTAGGAAAATAAATTAGGTGACCAACACAATTTCTTTATGTTTTCATTCTGTGCTATTTGCCATTGGGAAACTTTTTTTTTTCCCCAAGGGATATATAATTGAGTGTGAACTGAAAGCTCAGCTAGGAGTATTTAGAAAGGTAGCCTTAGACTCAATCAGCATCACAGCTTTTTTTCTGCACACTCCTCCTATGTCAGTGAGCATTGTGTGAGTGTGCTAGAATAGAATAACAGTGACCTTGGACTGACACAGGCTCTGAAAATGAGCCTTTCTCTCTTTGCTCCCTCCACTACACACAAAGAAGACTGAAAGGGACCCAGATGAACACTTTACAAGGACTGTGCTGCTGTTCCCAGTCTTAGCCACGTTCTCTGAATACGATTCACTTTCATCACATGCCCTGTTCATGACCACTACAATTAATGGTCCTATTAATGAATTATAGACTCTGCATTCCATACTTTGTTCCCCTAAATACCCTATAATCCTATGAGCTATGCTTAAACTTTTTAAATCTTAGATTTAAAATCCTAGATTTATAGAAGAGGAACCTCTTCTATAAAATAGAGATAAAATATCCACACTTCTAGGTTTGTTGTGAGAAAAGTACTTTACAAGCCTTAAAGTTCTTTATAAGTAGTTCCTATTGTTATATTTCTTCTTCCCCTCCCTTCTGCCTGGCCTCCTTTTCTTATTGGTAATCAGCTCTTCCCTCAGGGCAAGCAAGAACCCATGTGCCCACTGGGAGGTATGATATAATCTACAAACCAGTGGGACTAACTGCAGGGGAATGTAAGAAGAATGAATATGAAATTAAATTTATAAAATAGTACCAGCACGGAGGTGGTGGATATTTTTAATTTCTGCTTACATATATATATCTTAGAAATCTAAAGTTCTTAAACTATTTATTAGGCTAAAATGGCTTGAAATAGAAAGGAATGCCTTCTTAGCTTTGCATCTTGAAAATAAATAATATGCCATATGTACCTGTTAGCCCTTTCACAGTCATTTCAGTAACCCCTGGCAGCAGGGGCCATTAGCTGAGCATTAGCCAATTATCAAAAAAGGGAAGATAAAGAAGGATTTTGAAAGAATCCCCACTAACCCTTTCTTCTCAGATAAGCTTGGTCATGCATCTATACACAGGGAAAACTACTATCTTTGATAAAATATGCATACATATGCATACATACATATAGATGCAGAAACACATACATATTATATTTATACATGTAAATGTGTATAGGGGTGTGTGTGTGTGTGTGTGTGTGTGTGTGTGTGTGTGTGTGTGTGTGTGTAGGACTTTTGAGATGCAATGTTTGAGATGATCTGTTTTCCTGGGCAATATTGCCATTAAGGAGAGTGGGAAGTCCTCATTAAGACTGATGATTCTGTCTACCTTTCTGGATCACTAATGGATTACCTGTTATAAAAAGGAGATAGTTGCTAAGCTAGTCCTTGTTTTTTTTTTTTTTAAATTAAAAGTTTATGACTATTTTTCTTTTTTTATTTCATTCCACAACGTTCTTCAAGTATAAAATTGATATGCCTTCCTTTATGTCCATAACTGCCCTAGGATGGATTTTTGATCAACGATTTATTGGACAGCAGTGTCTGACATTTTCCTTGTCTTAAAGAACTTTGGAATGATTTCACTAACTGGAGCTATTGAAATGAAATAAGATTGACTTGATAAATTTAGTAATTGACTGCCAAGCTCATAAAAAGGCCAGTGTTTGCCTGGCCAAATGGAACGAACAGTTGACACTGTTTCTTCTGTGCTGGAGAGAGAGAGAGAGAGAGAGAGAGAGAGAGAGAGAGAGAGAGAGGGAGAGAGAGAATATGACATGTATTAAAAGTTAACATTCACATCCAAGAAAATAATCCTTTGAAATATAGTCAGGAATTATAAATCGGATCTATTAACTGCTAACTCTTAACTGCCAAAAGATGTTTTCTAGAAGACAAAATAGTAGAAAGAGCATTGGCTCTGAGTCACATGACCTAGGTTACAGTCCCATTACACACACACACACACACACACACACACACACACACATACACACACACATACATATAGATACTGGATTTTTATCTAGATATCTACCTATATAGAGCATAGATATATGTTTACATGGTGCATGTATATGTGTGTAAATGTACATATAGATATTGTACATATTGTATAGATAGATATCTATATATTCATATATGTTGTTGTTCAGTCATTTTTATTCAATTTAGACAAAGTTTGAATAAAAGTTAGATATGTCAAGATATTTTTTTTTACTAAGAATCATTACAATTACCTATATTCCTCTTCCATTTCAAAACAAATAACAATTGGTATGGATAGCTAGGTGACACAGTGGATACCCCTGATACATCAATTTTATGTATGAAGAACATTTATTGTTAGTGTCATTAGAAGGACCAAAAATTAAGAAGGTAATTTCATAAGAATTCAATATATAAACATAAGAAATGCCATACATTGTCATACAGGATTTATGATTTGGGTAGACAGTAGAGTCAGTGATGTAGGAGGTACATTAGTCACCAAAAATTTATGAAACTCTTACCATGTGCCAGACATTGTACTAAATACTAAGGATACAAAGAAAGGGAAAACCATAGTCATGATAGATCCTCAAGTAGATCACATTCTAATGGGAAAGACAATAGGCAAAAATTGTATATATAAGATATGTACGTGTGTGTGTGTGTGTGTGTATGAATACATACACATACATAGAGCACAAATGGAAAACAAACTCAGAGGGAAGGCACTAGCAGTAGGGCGAAGGCAGAAGATAGAACTAGAACTGAATCTTGAAGAAAATCAGAAGGAAAATGTGAGAAGGTAGAGCATTCCAATCATAGTGAATCAATACAAAGGCACAAGTTGGGAAATGCATTGTTAGGTCCAAAGAATAAAAAGAATATCTGTCACTGGAATACATGAAGAAGAGTAAAGTGTAGGAAGGTAGGAAGGAGACATATATGAATGATATTACGAAGGAAGAAATGAAGAGTCTTGGCAACAGAATGGATGTATGGGGTGAGTATGAGTGAAGAATTAAAGTAGACATGAGATTGCAAGCCTGGGTAAGTCAGAGAATGGTGTTGTCTTTGATAGTAATAGGGATATTTAGAAGAGAGACGGATTTGGAGAACAAAGGCAATGAGTTCTGTTTCAGACGTGTTGGGTTTGATTATGTCTATGGGAAATCCAGTTTGAGATGTCCAAGAGGCAGTTGGTGATGTGAGCCTGGGGTTAAGAGATGTTTAGGGATGAATAAATCTGAAGATCATTTGACTAGAGATGATAGTTGAATCAGTAAAAGTTAAGGAGATCACCAAGTGCGATAGTATAAATGGAGAAGAGAAGAAGGCCCAGGACAGAAACTTCAAGGACTCCCACAGTTAGTGGGCATGAACTAGAGTAATATTTACCAAAAGAGACTGAGGAGTGACTAGGTAATTAGGAGGAGAACCAAGAGTGAACAGTATCATGAAAATCCAGAAAGGTAATAATATCTAGGTAGAAATTGTGATTGACATTGAGAAAGGTCAAGAGGTTAAAAAAGATGACTATTGAAAAAGGTCATTAAGAGATCATTGAAAGACCCCTATCAGATTAATGTTGATATCATAAATCAGATTTCAGAAGATTAGCAGAAAGTCTCCTGTATGAAGACATACAGGAAGATAGTAAGTGGTGATAGTCTTATCAAGTGAGGGTTTCAAAGAATGGAGGAAGACATGTTTATAGGCAGCAGGGAAGCAGCCAGATAGGGAGATAATGAGATTAATGAGAACATTGGGATGAAAGAAGGGGTAGTCTGCTGGAGAAGAGAAGGAATGTTTCAAAGATGTATCAGAAGTTTGCTTTGACAAGAAGGGCTACTTTTTTGAGACAGAGGTGAAAGGCACAATATTTAAGTTATGCTAAATGAGGAAGAGAGAAGGAGAAATTAGTAGTGAATGACTTCAATGTTTTTCAGTTAAGTATGAGTTAAGGTTCTCAGCTGAAAAGACAGGACAAGGGGTGTCAAGTTAGGTTTTAAGAGAAGCAAAAGGGTTTGGAATAGTTGCTTTGGTGAGTGGAATGTTAATCAGTTGAGGAGATATAAAAACTTTGCCTTGCTGTAGTTGAGGACCGGGTTGAGATTATGCAATAAATCTATAATGGAACCAGTTAGCAAGTTTCCTTGACTTTCTTCAGTTCCAATAAGCAGCTAATGACTCCAGTTCTAGTTTTTTATCCATCATTCAGTGCTGCCTCTCTGTCACTGAAATTTCAATATCAAAGATAAACTTTAATGTTGTATGCTCTTTACTTTTAGTTTACTCACTTCTAATTAGAAAGTGCTACTGAGTTACAGATAGGCACATCATTATCATTTATACTAATAAGAAAGCAGGAGTAAAAAAAATTTCATAGGACGTAGAGGGTGAAGGACATGAGTCTAAAGTTGGACGTATTCACCACAGGTCAAGATAGTGAAAGGAAGAAACTATAACCAGAACAGGGTTGATGACCTAGAAAACATATTCAGGGGTAAAGAGATTCTAAGTCATGGGGAAAGGATAGGGTTAGGGTTAATGAGGAAGGGAGAAAGGTGGAATGATAAAAGATTATCATCAGATAGAATAATTTTGGAGTTTATTAACATGGAAGGAGGACAACTGTGGGTGATGGAAAGATCAATAATATGACCATCTCTGTGTAGGTGAGGTGAATAGAAGGACTAGGTCATGGGGGTTGAATAGATTGAAGAACTGGAAATTTAGAGTATTTGTGGGACTATTGATGTGTGTTAATTAATGTTGAAGCCCCCTAATATGAGAGCAGGAGCTGGGATGGAGAATAAGACTGTGAACTAGGCACTGAAGTCTTTGAGGAAAGAAGGAAGGGGTTGGTACATAACAGTTATTAGAATTTTCACTGGGTGATAAGTTTAGATCAGTGGAACAAATCTCAGAGGAGGAGAATTTGACTGATGATGGTAAAGGGAGAATCTGGAAGTGGCAATGGGAAATAAAGAATATTGTAACTCCCATGAATTTCAATTAAAAGATTCCATGATTCTAGGGGCCATGTACTGAGTCACAAGCAAAGACACCAAGAAATGCTATTGCATGAGATCATGCTTGTTCTTTTTTGATAAAGACCTCAAGAGATAAGGATATCAACTCATACCATTTTGGTTTCCCTCCATTATAGATGCCATCATTAATGTAAGTGCATGATAGTCTCTCTAGTTCTACCTTCTATGTGAAATATTTTGTCTTAATTCTTCTCCTTGAGCTTCATACATTTTTTTTTCTATCTATATCCTTCATGATTTTAGAGTAATGGATTTAGAGTCAAATACCTGGGTTATCTGGGCTATAGTACATGAGAGAAGATGGAAAGAGCTGTGTGACCTTGTGCATGTTATCAAACTTCTCTGGGACACATTACCTCTTTTATCAAATGAGAAGGTTGAACTAGATGATTTTTCAGGTCCTTTTCAATTTTAGATCTGTGATTTTACAATTTTATCTCCTCTTTGTTTCTTTTAGATGGACTTTATCCTTATTTCTCCCAACTGGTAGTGCTCTCTATCCCAAAAAACTTTATATTTAACTACATAACACTCATTTTGTGTTATGCACACACTTATATGCGTATGTTTTTAACATATATATATATATATAGATAGATATATATGGTTATATATGTACATGTACTGTCACTTAATAGACTATAAACTGCTTTACAAGACACAGAATTATTTCATTTCTCTAGTAGAATATACACTCTATTATAAAAATAAGAATGTTTCATTTTTAGTCTTGTATCCTTAGCCCGTAGTAGGTGATCAATAAATTGTTTATTCATTGATTGTTCTCTCCAGCCTGAAGAAAGCAGTGTTTTTTAGTTGACTCTCTTGGGATATCTTTGCTTCTTCTTAATAGATTTGGTTGCCCTTCTCTAGAACTAATCAAGTTTCACAATAACTTTCTTAAGGTGTAACAACTGGAACTACACAGTCTTTCAGGTGTGAAATCTTCTAGAGAAGGTTAATGTTTTGTGGCTCAATTCCCATATCCTTCTGAATAATTCTCATATTTTGTTTCTGTTTTTAGTCACAGCAGCACATTTTGCCAATGTTGTTCTTAGGAGGTAGCTTAAATTCTATCACATTCATGAATTCCACCTTGTTCAGTCATTCCCCAGTTGATGCACATTCCCTTAGTTTTCAGGGTTTTTTTGCCACCACAGAGAGAACCTCTATAAATATTTTTGCCCAAAAAGGTCCTTTTTCACTCTCTTTGATCAGTTGTATATTTGGGTTAAAGGACAGACTAACTTTTTATTAACTTTTTGTGTATAATTCCAAATTGTAAACGATTGTACTCATTCATAGGTCCACCAATAGTACATTGATATGCCTAGGTTTTTTTTTCACAGTCCCTCCAACATCTATCATTTTCCTTTTTTTGTCATCTTCATCAATCTAATAGATATAAGGTGGATTCTCAGAATCACTTTAATTTGTATTTCTCTAAGTAGTAGTGATTGGGAGCATTTTGACTGCTAGGTTCCTTTGTGTTGTAACTAAAATCTCATTTGTTCATCCTGTAAGTATAATTTGGATTTATTTTTCCCTATATAGGTTATCTTGTAATTACTGACATTTAAATTCATCTGACACTTTTATGTATGCTCAGAACTTCATGAGATCATCATGCTAATCATGCCCATTGGCTTGATATTTAAGTAACCTATAATGAATGAATGAATGAATGAAAAGCATCTGTTAAGTGTTTACCATATGCCAAGCATAATATTATTATGCTAGGCATACAAATTCAAAAATCAAAACTGTCTCTGACATCAAAGACCTTCAACCAAGATTGAACTGAAGGATGACAATATGCACAAGGAAGTAGCCAACAAGGAATCTTTTGGTCTGAGAAGTCACTAGGAATTGTGAAAGAAGCCATTGGGGAGTCCATTAAAATGCCCTTTCCAGAAGCAGGGGTAGTATAGATTTGATATGATATTCTCAAAACAAGAGTTGGAAGAAATAGCAAGGAAATGACTGGGATGGGAAGGATATTTGTGAAGTATGTCCTAAGGTCTGTGGTACTGACTGACACACCAGTGAGAAGAGCACAGTACTGACCATCCCAAAGATGGTGGTAAGAGCTTGATATTTTCTGCAGACTTTGGAGATTAATTTCTATGTTCCCTCTTTTAGGTCACTTGAAGTAGATGGCATTTATGTAGCACTTTAGGATTAGCAAAGAGCTTTATATGCATTATCTCATTTAACTTTATGTTGTTGTTCAGTTGTTTCATCATGACTGACTCTTTGTGATCCCATTTGGGGGTTTCTTGGCAAAGATATTGGAGTGTTTTATAATTTTCTTCTCCAACTCATTTTATAGATGAGGAAACTGAGGCAAATGAGATTAAGTGACCCAGTGAGGGTTACACTGCTAGTAATTGTCTGAGGTCTGATTTGAACTGAGGGGGAAGGTGAGTCTTTTTGACTACAGGTCCCATGCTCTAGCCTTTTTGCCACCTATCTGCCACATTTAACTTTGTAGGAATGGTAAATTCTATCTACTACCTCTTCATTTGAATCATTGGTCATACTTACTATTTGTGGATTCATTCCAAGGAAATGTGTATTTATCCCTACCCTTTCTTTTTAATTTAAAACAGCACAACTGTTTTAATACTTCATTAACTCATCTTTTAAAACTAACAATACTTGACAAGGAGCTTTGTTAAAAATTTTCTGTTAAAGGATTGAAAAACTGGGTGTGGTGGCTCATGGCCTAATCTCTGCTACTTGGGAGCCTGAGGCTGCTGGGAATTCAAGAGTTCTGAGCCACAGTAAAGCTAAAGCTAATCTGGCATCTTAAATCATGCACCTAAATAATGAACTCCTAGGAGCCAGGAGTCACCAAGCTGACTAAGGAGAGTGGAACCAGATCAGATCAAAAAGGGAGCCAGTCAAATCTTCCTTGCCTTTTAGTAGTGGGTTTGGGCCTGTGGATGGTCATAGCTCTGATGAGATAGGAACACTCAGCCTCAAGACAGAGATAACAAAACAGCAAGAACAACAACACTCCAGTTGTGGATTTATGAGAGAACAGATTTAAGAATCTACACAGACTAGGCCCACTAGTATGGATCTATATATTGTAAGGAAGAGTACCTATAACAATGAGATCTCAGACTAATTGCAGTAATTTACTCTGCTGAAAAACGAGTAGATTACACAGGTATAGTTTCCCCCTATAGAAGCTGTGTTTCTTGTCTTAACTTAGATATCAGCAAACCTACTCATTATTATAGTGTCTGGTATGAAGTGAGATTCACTAATTAATAACTCCAAGAATCTCTTTTGGAATATTTATTATAGCAGGATAATTCCTGCTAGAATCTGCCAGTACTCCATCATACATCAGTCACTTATGCTGTCAGGTTGTGCATTTTATTCCCCCATCACAATTTTAACCGCATTCCTTCGGAACTTTTAGGTGCATACCATCCATTCCTAGTGATTTACCTATATCGTTTGTTAATTAGGTCTAGGAAGTCCTGTGCTTTGAACACACCTTGATTATATACATACATACGTGTGTATATGCATACACACATACATACATAGATATACATACTTGTATATATCTATATATATAGATATGCCTATATCTACATATCTATATCTATATCTGTAGATATGTCTATATCTACATATCTATGTGTATATCTATAGATATAGATATATAGACATAGATATATAGATATAGAGACATAGATAGATAGATATAGCTTATATCTATCTATCCTGTCCATTTCAAAAGGTAATTTGAGAATGGGAATCTCCCTAACACTCTTTGTAGCAAGAACAAATACATTCAGTATCTATAACACTCCTTTGGTCCCTAAGTATACATTCTGCATTGCGATTGTCAAGCAGTTCCAGATAGAAATTCTCTGTATTCCTGAATTTGACTTACCTTAATAAACAAAAGCAAAAACTGTTAGAGGATTTGGAGTCAGAGAACAGAAAAATCATAGAATTTCAATGATGAAAGGCACCTTAGCTGTCATCAAATCCAACCCATGCCTCCTAAAAAAGAATCCCCACTAAAATGCATCCACCAAATGACCATTCAGTATTTACTTGAAGACCTGTAGGGAAGGGAAACCCATCAGCTCCAGAGACAGCCTGTTCCACTTTAGAATAGTGTAAATTATTAGGGAACTTTCCTGTGCATCACACCTAAATTGATTTCTTAGTACCTTCTACCTTAGTAGTACCTTAGTTCCTTAGTACCTTAGTACCTTAATACCATTGTTCCTAGTTTTGCCTTCTGGGACCAAACAAATCTAATCACTTTCGCAGGACGATCTGCCTGTAAAGCAATTTAGAACAGCTATTATATCATCTTTGAGTCTTTTCTTCACTTGAAACACCCACAATTCCTTCCATTGATATGTCATGATTTCAAGGTTATGTGCCATTCTTCCTCTGTATACTCTCCATCTTACTGACACGTTTCCTAAAATTTTATGTTCAGAACTGAACACAATAATCCATATGTGGTCTGATCAGTAAAGAATCTAGCAGGACTGTAACCTTATTTTCGGCAGCTATGTCTTTTCTAATGTCACAATTCTCAAATACTTTTTTAGACCCACCTTACTATACTTTTTGTTTGTAGCTGATCACATATTATACTTTTTTGTGTGCTTCCTCATTCAATATCTCTTTCCATATATTAAAAGCAGCTAATACCTCTTTTGCTTTGCCCAATAATTTTATGTTTTTTCATTATCATATTTTATAAATATCTAATATTTTTAATACTCACAGACATCAAGGACCATATATAGCTCAATATTTTTGCATGGAATCAACAATTCTCCCATCTTCAGAGGTCATTTTACAGATATCCTTGATATAGGAGATACAAGTTGTATTTTCCTTGGAGCAGTTGAATATGTTCTGGAAAGACATGTGACCTCTCTGCAACATTTGAAACTGATGATCATCCATCCCCTTCTTCTAGAAAGTCTTTTCTCCCTGGGTTTTTGTGACATTTCTGTCTCCTAAATCACCTCCCTTTTTAGATGGTCCTTTGCTATAACATCATTTGCATCTGACCTTTTTGGTTTATACCCTAAAACTCTTTCATAAGCTTCTCTTCCTTCATCATTCAACTTTTCCTCTTGGTGGTCTCATCAGCTCAGATGGTTCCAGTTATCATCACTGTACTGATGAATCCCAGTTCAACAGATGTAACTCTAGTCCTCCATCACCAACTGCCACTGGCTATTTTTTAGCTAGATATCTCTTAGCATCCCAGTCTTAGAATGTGTAAAACGAAACTACTCTTTCTAAACCCGTGGTTCTCAACCTGTGAGTCTCGATCCCTTTGGGGTCGAATGACCCTTTCACAGGGATCACAGGGGTCACCTAAGACCACCAGAAAACACGTATTTCCTATGATCTTAGGAACTGAGACACTGCTCCTCTATCTGTCTCCAGCCAGGTCCGCCCACATGCAGATATACCCACATATGAGTATTAAAGGGTTGTGGCATCAGGAAGGTTGAGAACCACTGCTCTAAACTCCCTTTTTTTCCTGACTTTGAAATTTTTATGGAGGGAATCAGCATGCTTCCAGTCATCTAGGTCTGCAATCTCAGAGTCATCCTAAACACTTCAGTCTCCCTTACTCTTCATATGCAATCAATTTTGAGTGCCTGACAATTTTACTTCCAGTTCATGTCTTTTAGCTGTCTTCTTCATTCCATTGATATAGCCATGACCCTTCTTTGGGTGATAATTACTTCTTACCTTGACTACTTCAATAACCTCAATTAACCAATTAAACTTTTTTCAAAGTAGGAACCTCTATTGTGTTTGCCCATCAGCAAAGGCTTATTTCTCTGATTTTCCTACTTTTATGCATCTTTTCCTGGATATTCCTCTTGTCCCCCTCCCATAGATCCCAGTTTCCTATTTTTCTTATTATTTTGACATCTCAAAGTGTTTGGTCTTTAAACATTGCTCAGGTACAAAATTATGCAGACCTTTCAACTTGATGGAAAATAAGATAATTCATTTCAGCAAGCATCTGTATGTATCCATACACACATATAACAAATACTTATTGATTAATTCATATAACAATTAGAGACTTTGCAAAGCCCTTTGTATACAGTATTCTTTGAACCTTGCATCATCCTATTGAAGAGTTGTTATCATTATCCCTATTTTATACAAGAAGATATTGAAGCAGAGAAATGGTAATTTTTCCCAAAATCACACTGCTACCTCTTTAAAAGGCTTTGATAAACCTTTAATTGTTATATCAATTAATCAATAAGTATTTATTAGGTGCCTACTAAATGTCAGACTCTGTGCTAGACATTGGGAATACAAAGACAAAAGTGAAACAATCCCAGCCTTCATTTACATTCTATCGGAGGAAATTACAGATAGACACACATATGTTTGTGTGTATATGTGTATATATACGGATGTACACACATAATTACTGCATAGTAAGCACTTCATTCATGCTTGCTGAAATGAATTGTTATTTTATTTTCCATCAAGTAGAAAGGTCTGTGTAATCTTTAGCTGAGAAATGTTTCTTTTTTTAAAAAATAATTTTCGAATAATTACAATATACCTTTTCTTCCCAAACCTTAAAGTAATATGTGACAGAACTTCTGAATAGTTTAAAGAGCAAACATTTTGACATGTCAAAATAATAAGAAAAATAGGGAAATTGGGATCTATGGGAGGGAGACAAGAGGAATATCCAGGAAAAGACACATAAAAGTAGAAAAATCAGAGAAATAAGCCCTTGCTGATAGGCAAACACAATAGAGGCTCCTACTTTGACAAAAAGCTATAAGAGTAAGTGAGGATATTGGTAAAAGTGGTATTTAGAAAGCTAGAATTGAAGCCATGAAGGCAAGAATCAAACCAAAGCCTTCGTGACTCCAATTCTAGCTTTCTAAATACCATTTAATGCTGCTTCTCTATGTCAGTGAAATTTCATTGTCTAAGATTAACCTCAATATTGTATGTTCATTACTTTTAGTATTTTGCTGTTGTTCAATTGTGCCTGTCTCTTCATGACCCCATTTGGGGTTTTCTTGGCAAAGACTCTGGAGTTGTTTGCCATTTTCCCCCAACTCATTGTAAAGATGAAGAAACTGAGGCAAAATTAAGCCCAGGGTCATACAGCTAGTAAGTATCTGAGGCTGGATTTGAACTCAAGAAGAAGAGTGTTCCTGATTCCAAACCAAGCACTCTACCTACTGCACCAACTAGCTGTCCACTTTAAGTATAGTTACTTATAATTAGAAAGTTTTGTGCAGTTACAGATAGGCACATCATTATCACTAGCACACAGGACTCCCTAACCAAATGATCTATTTTTTTTTTTTAAATCTTGGTCTTCTTTACACCCATAAAGTGTAATGAATAATTCAGATTTTTTTTTTAAAAAAAGATAACCTAGCTGAAAATGATAAAGCTTGATAGTTGAAAAGGAGCTGGACTTGAAGTAAACAGATTTTAGTCCAGCTTTTTGTTTTGCTACTTACTAGCTTTGAGGCATTCGACATACTTAACTGAACTTGGCTTCAGTTTACTTGTCTGTAAAATAATATTGATACGATTAAAAGTTGACACATATAGTGCTCAAAAGTTTTCAAAGTGCTTTAAATATATTACTTCATTTGATTTTCACAACTCTGACATTAATGGTTGTATTAGCTACCTGACAAAATTGCTATGAGATTAAAATGAGATCGTGCCTATAAAGTTCTTTATAATTGAGCCCTATACTATTGGCTACATGATGAGAAGACAGAACTCATTGGAAAAGACCCTGATGTTGGAAAAGATTGAAGGCAAAAAGAAAAGGGGACCCCGGAGCATGAGATGGCTAGATAATGTCATGGAAACAACTAATATGAACTTGGATAGATTTCAAAAGATGGTGGAGGATAGAAGGACCTGGAGTGCTACGGTCAGTGGGGTCTTGAAGAGTCAGACATGACTGAACAACATATTATGAACAAAGAATAGAGGGTTAATAAATCAAAAAACACTGAACATTAAATTGAGGTCTATCAAAGGCAGGGTCAGCACAAGGGTATCTAATAACTATTTGCCTCTATTTTCACATACTGAACTATCTGATCTGTTTCTGGAAGAACCTCACCTTGGTCTGAGAGATCATGCTGGGAGGCTGCATCTGGCTCTATAGAACAAAAACTTGCTAGAATTTGATTTTTATTTGAATCAATATGGATTTTAGCAATGGATATTAGTTGAAAGTAGCTTTAGTGGAAGTTAGGGCTTATGGGGTTGGATTTTGTGAGGGGATGATAGGATCTCTCTCTCTCTGTGAATACATATTTGCACATATATCATTTGTGCACGGATAACGAAAGTGGCTGAGTGACCCTAAGGTACCAAGTCTTCTCAACATCGATATCTTTCCAGGGCAAAGTTCGGTGCCTTTTCTCCCCTCTCCCCTACAAAGAGGGTGACTGGCTTTTTCCTCCACTCTTTCCAGTTAAACTTAAATCGGATCTTTTACAAAAAAAAAAAAAAAAAAAAAAAGGCCACTAACACCCCAGATCTTAGCTCTGATGATTTTAATCTGATAAGTAGAGATCCCTATCTTTACCAAGTGAGTACCCCTTTCGTTTGGTAGGAAAGGAGAAGAACCAGCCTAATGCCCAGGACGGAATTGTGCTGTTCATGCAGAGAACAAAATGACCTCTTCGCCCTTTCCGTGCTCGCCTCCCCCACTTACAGCAGCTATTGTGTTCACGAGTTAAGGCTGCACCTCAAAACCCTTAAACTTTCTCTTGGAGATTGAAAGACCTCGTATGCAGATCTGCCTGTATCTCTCAGTGGCACTGAGCCACTAGCTGCTATAGTAGGGCGTTTGGGGATTTGAGAAGAAGGCAATAAAACTTTGCCCCTGCTCTGGGCGGCAGCCTCCTCGAAGCGTCTGAACTTCAGGACTGTTCGAAACGTTCTAAAGGATGCCTCCTAGGGCACGGCCAGCGGGCAGGATCCCAGTTTCCTCATCCTACTTCTTCCCCACCCTGTCCTTGACTCAAAGTATGCATGTTCTATGCTATGTCTGTCTGTCTGTCTCTGAGCTGCTGCCCCTGCCGCCTAGGCATTCCCTGTCTGAGTGAGCGCTGGATTATTCCAGTCTCCGAGCATGGCAGATTTCCACTGGATGACATCATGGGAGCAGAGTGAGTGCCGGCACTGAGAGGGGGGACGCGGAGAGAGGAGGGGGCAGGGGGAGAGAAAGGGGCTGGGGGCGGGGGAGCTGAGCCAGAGCCCGGCTGCCTGCCACCCAGCGGCACATCCGCGAGCTCTTGGAGGAGCGCTCTCTTCTCCAGCAGCTGACAAAAGGATGGGAGGATGCCAGAGCCCCGGGAAACGGGCACCGCGCAGAACTGCGGACGTCTGAGCGACTTCATCCTCCGCTGGTGAGTGACTATGAAGGGGATTGATACTGGGATCCTGGCCAGTGCCCGCGCACCTACGTGGGCTCCTTGTCCTGTTGACTGGGACATCCTCGTGGCATTGCGCTCTTTCTTGGGAGCTGTCAGCTACCCAGGGTGCGAGCAGTCTCGCCCTTTGCCCAGTTGCTCCATGGGCGGGCGAAACGGCTGGCAGGCAGTTCCACTTGCGCTGTATGGTGTCCGCTGGCTCCCGGGTGGACAGAGGTGACTGTGATAGCTGTCCAGGAGCTGGGATTCAGAGGATGGATGCTCAACTGAGTCAGGAACCGGAGGGGAGGAGAGTTAAAGCTCATTGCTTCCCTCCCCTTCTGAGCGCTGTTTGTAGTGGGTCCCTCCAGACACCACGCGCTGTTTACAGGACTGTAGTACTAGTCACAGATCCACACCCCTCCCAAGGTGGCGAAGAGCCCACAGCCTTCGCTTTATCCTGCCTCGCCCTATCTGTCTTTCCTAGTCCTGGGTGCAGGCACTTCGAGGGTGAAGGGAACTGGTTATTAGAGGAAGGTTTGCTCCGACACATTCAGGAAGCAAGGTGGATCTTCGGGTTCAGGCACTCATCCCCTACATGCAACCTTTATTCTAGACGCTCCCCATCCCTTCCCCTTGTTTAAGTGCCTACAGTTTGGCGAGTCTAAAGGGGTCTCAGAGCTGGGGCTATCTGTCGCTCTAACGCCCATGGGTTAATGTCGCAGTGACAAAGGGTCCTGGGCAAGTCCAGTTCACCCACGGGGCTCAAGGGGCCAGTAGAGGCAGAGAAAAAGAGATGCTCAAGTTCTACCCCCAAGTGGTGAGACTGAGTGAACTTCGCAAGAGCCATTGGTCTGCTTCTTTCCATTCTTGTTCTTAATCGACAGGTCTTAGGGACTTGTCGGGGCAGGTGCCACCATCAAAGGCATACTTTGAACCCAGGAGAAAGCTTTTTTTCCTTTGTTACTTGTATGCTGTTTTGGGAATGCCTGGGAGATTGGCGGGCTTTCTCTGCCTGCAAGTGTATTCTCCTAATGTTGTGGCTCTTGTGGGCATGAGCAGTGGGAAACGGGCAGGTGTGGTCTGAAATTGTTCTTGCAAGGGTGTGGAATAAATATAATTGGTATATACTGCAGTCCTTTTGAGTTGTGGTTGATTGGAGCGTGAGGACCAGGTCCCCCCTCACCCAAGTTCCTTGTCATTGTCCTTTAGTGTTTAACAGCATTCTCGGTGAGATACTGAGTTGTAGATGAGGAGGAGGGGCTACCTGTTTGACACCTAGCAATTCATTTCTACCTAAATTCTTTCCACAAAAGTAACGTATTATGAAAAGACTGGAGTACAAGGAAGGATGGTTCTGTTTGAGTGTTAGGATCATTGGATATTCAGACACATTTTTTCAAGTCTTTCATTGAATGTAATTTTGAACACATTTGAAGCGCCTTTAAGGGCCACTCTCATATACCTCTGAGTTTACTATGATGAATTGTATTTGAATGCTAAGGAGCTTCCTTTTAATAGAAATGCATTATTCCAGAATCCAAAATGAACTGGATAGTAATGGAAGAAAGTCTGGAGCATAAGATATCACCAGTAGGTCCTTATGATTAAAATGAACACTTCCTTTTCTTCTTCCCAATGAATTTTTAAAGTTTCTATCTGATGAATCTTTTTTTTCAAGTTGGGGATAGACTTGAAAGATCTGTTGTCATATGGACACTTGTTCTTTGTCAATCAGTAGTTCCCTTCTAAAGTTTTGGTTTTCTTCTTGATAAAGGTTGAAATGGCAATACCAGGAGAATGGGGGATGGGAAGAAAGTTGAGAGAGAATGGATAGGATTCCAGGGAGAAGTGTTCAGTTTCAGTGTAATGAGGAATGGAGTAGAATGCTAAATATGTCCCCTCCCCCCTCACCTTTTTTTGGTAAGGAAGTTGAATGGGAAATCAAAGAGCTTTTGACCAGCTGGTTGACCAGAGCTCTAAACATCATTTGGACTTCCTTGGCTCCTTATTTGTGAGTGGTATAATTACGTTTTAAAATAAGTGACATATTAGCCAGTAATGTCTTTGGGCATGATTCATTTCCTTCCTTCTTTCCTTCCTTCCTTCCTTTCTTCCTTCCTTCCTTCCTTCCTTCCTTCCTTCCTTCCTTCCTTCCTTCTTTCTACCTTCCTTCCTACCTTCCTTCCTTTCTTCTTTCCTTCCTTCCTTTCTTCTTTCCTTCCTTCCTTTTTTGTTTTCTGATCACAGTGTTTTAAGTTTTCAATGCTATTTTTTCTTCCTTAAATTCTCCTCTTTAGAGTAGTTAGGTTGCTTTTTCCTCCCTTCCCCAAATTCTCTAGTTTTCTCTGCTTTTCAGTGAATTCATTATGGCTGTAATGAAGCCTGACCTGCCTAGCTTCAGACTGAGGTAAGGAAACCTGTTGCAGTTCTTGGCTGTTTTCCTGGAGCCCTTGTAATAATGAATGATTTTTGTGTGCCTGGTGCCTTGGACTATGCAGCATGATAAAGGAGCTTGTGTGAAGAAGCTTACCTAGCAGGAAACTGTATCTTGTAATTCTTATCAACCCTTGCTGACAGGCAGGCTGTGCTGTGGTATTTGGTTAAGCAATTTTGAGCAAATGAGCTGCCTTTAACAGTAAAATGCTTGCAATTTGTTTCACTGAAAAAAAATATACACAACAGAAAGATGGAGTAAGCTATAGGCAAAACCTGGAAAGGCTATATCTTTGTTTTAAAGTAACATTCCATCAAAAAAGCTTAAAGGTGTCCAGGTAACCTGACTATTGGAGTTCACTGGAGGGAGAGGTTATTTGCCAAGAGGTTGATCAAGGAAGACTTCAGGAAGTAGAAAGACATTTGAGCTGAGTCAAGAAGGTTAGGGAAGATTTTGAAGAGATTTATGAGATCTGAGGGCTAACATTATAAGTTAAAGAAACATGTTTTTTCTATGTGATTGAGATCTTGAGAAATTCATTCCACTTCTCTGAAATTAACTTTCCTTATCTCTAAAATGCTGGGGTTAGATTAGACCATCGCAAAAGTCCCTTCAAGCTCTAAATCTAATGAATCTCTCTTCCCAGTGGGTAGATGGGGATAGAGGGTGGAAAGCACTCTCAGAAAGCTTGGTAAATTAATCATACATTAATTACTGTGCACACAATTAACTTTGCTTAAAAAATGGTACTTTAAAACACATTTAAAACACATCTTTAAAGACCAAAGTCAGATTTCTACGGTGTCATTTAAAATGCCTCATGTGGACACTGCCTTAGTCATTTTTGTTGTGTAGCAAATAGCAGATGATGAATATGAGGAAGAAGTTAACATTTTCAAATCCAAAGTCACAAAACATTCCCTGGGATTGGAAAGAGTAAATACTTCAAGGTGAAAAATGAGGAGGACTCCACAATGTTTCCAAGAAAAGATCATGTATCAGAAAAGAGTATATAACTATCATCTGTTAACATCTTCCCATCACTGTTTTATGAATTGGGCTGAACTGGATGCTTTTGTATCCCATGGATACAGTGTCATCTACATTTTCCAGATCTTATGTTGAAGTATGAACTGGTGCTTTGCCACGATCTTTTGAGGTTGGCTTTTTCTTGGGACAGTTGAAATTCTTGTTTCATGGTGCCTCATGGAAAACTCCAGTGCCTTATACTTGGCAGACACAAATGCTAATTTAATCATAGAAGAAGGAGATATTTCTGTTTTTGGCTTTTGAATAGCCTTTAGAATGGGAAAAAGTGAGTAAATACAAGTTTCTTAGGAATTAAGTGATAGGTGCTAAGGAAATAAATAAAAAAAACATTCCTTTATCTCAATGAATTTATGTTGTACTGGGAGTAGGGATGAAGGAACTAGGAGGAAGCAGTTATAGCATAAGAGGGGCAATTTGGAAAGAGGTGGGTTGTTTTTTTGTTTTGTTTTGTTTTAAGAAGTAGCAATCTGACAGATGAGTCTTGGGTTCTAATGGCTGAAGCGGCCATTGTAGAAAGGAGAGACTATATTTGCAAGTACTGGGACTGGAGGTAAAATGGCAAGTATTAAGTATAGCACACTGTCTGGTTCAGATGATGCTAGAGTGTGTGAGGGGTAGTTATGTGAAATAAACCTGAATAAGTAGGACTGGACCTAAGTTAGCAAGGGTTTTAAATGTAAAGCAAAAGAAGTTAGTATTAAAATCCTGGGAGGAATAGGGAGTCCCTGAAGGTTTTTGAATGGGAAGGTGGCCATAGAAAAGACTGACACAGTCTTTAACTTTGGTACCAAGGTACTAATATTCACTATTTTATTGTTATCTCTCTATGTTGAATTTATTTTTATATTTGAAGTCATTATTTATGTGTTTTAATTAAATAAAATAATCTCCATTCTATTGGTTTAAGTTCTAGGTTCTAATGAGGAATAGTAAAAAAAAAATCCATCATATAGAACAATTGAGGAAACAAAGTATAAGAACAAACATCACTTAATTATGGAAAAAATGAAGTTTCTAATGAAATTATTTTCCTTATCCTGCTGCTATCTAAACACTACACCTACATATAAATCTTTCTTCTCTGTATAACCTCATACCAAATTCTTCCAAGTTTTTATTTTTCTTTCTTTTCCATTTATGATGTCTTTCATTTATATATTTATACAGACATTAATAGATATATCACACCTGCCCCTTCTACACAGTGAACCTTCCCTTTTAACAAAGAAAACGGTTAAGTTAAAACAACTGAATTTGTGACAAAGTCTAAGTATTTGCAACATTTTGTATTTTTCTCTTTTAAGAAAAATATTTTAATTTATGTATTAAAACAAGCATTTCCATGACATAGTATAATAAAAAAGATAATTTCACATGAAAATTCAAATCTATTATGTATGACTTGTAATTCCTTTTAAGTATATAGTATAGTTATCATGTAAATTTCTTTTTTTTTCTTTCCTTGATCCCCCCCTTCCTACCCTAGAGATGGCTACCAGTAGACATAAATACATACACACCCATATATGTGTAAAGTTATTCTGTATGTACTTCTATTTATTAGTTCTTCCTATGGATGCAATGTCTTTTTTCATATGTCCTTTATTTTTAATTTCTACATTTATAAAAGTTAATAACTTAGTCATTCTTTTTTTTTTTTTTTGGAGGGGGGAAGGCAGGGCAATTGAGGTTAAGTGACTTGCCCAAGGTCACACAGCTAGTAAGTGTTAAGTGTCTGAGGCTGGATTTGAACTCAGGTCCTCTTGACTCCAGGGCCGGTGCTCTATTCACTGTGCCCCATAGCTGCTCCCTCAGTCATTCTTAAAACAATATTGATTTTACTGTATACAGTGTTCTCCTGGTTCACCTCATTTTGCTAGTCACTATTCCATATAAGTCTTTCCATTCCTTTCTAAGGTCATAGAGCTCATCATTTCTTATAGCACAGTAGCATTCCATCACAACCATACACTACAACTTGTACAGCCATTCTCCAATTGATGAGGATCCTTGCAATTTCCAATTCTTTGCCACCACAAAGAGAACTGCTATAAACATTCCATTCACATTCAAAGTCATATTTACTATTTGTGAATTTTCCTTCATCTTATTTTCCTTATTATTTTCTTTCTCAACTTCTCTTTTTACCCTATTCTTGGTACCTTATCTTCACCCCACCATCCCACTCCCCATTCCACCCACCCCTCCAAGAGTGTCCCTCACTCTCTGTCCCCCACCCTTCCAATTCCAATCCACACACCCATCCACAAGTCTCTCCCCCTCTCTTCCCCAAGACTCTCAAATATCTATCTACAGACCCCTCTAAAAGTCCCTCTGTTTTTTTCAGTTGTATATCTTGATATGAAATCATTGTCAGAGATACTCGACATAAGGATTCATCTACCCCCTCCTCCCCATTTGACCATTTCCTTTTTTTATCCCAGGTGAATTAATTTTATCCACAAAAAAAGCTTTTCAATCTTGTGTAATAAAAATTAACCATTTATCTTTTGTAATCACCTCTCTTTATGGTCAAGAGTCCATTTCCTAACCATAACTGCAAAAAGTAACTAATCTGGTTTTCTTCTGTGACTTTTAATAATCAAGTTTTGTATTCATTTTGAGCTTATTATGGTATACTGTGTAACATGTTGATCTAAACTTACTTTCTGTCATACTGCTCTCTGGTTTTCCCAACAATAGGGAGTTTTGTTCATGGTCATTTATGTTTTCAAGTCTATCATTCACTTGTTATTAAATTCATTTTTTCTGTGTTTACTTCAAATTTAAAACAATTGATTTAAAAATAGGTTTTTAAGATACTTTAGGAAGTTAAACACACAAATTATTTCTTTCCCCTCCCCCCCAAAAAAAAAACAGTTCAAAAGAGTGAGGAAGTAGAGATAGCCAGGCACCCAGGTACCAGTAACCCCTCTAGTTACTATAGTTAGGTACTGAATTTATCCCTGAACTCCCTGGTTTCTAAGGGAGAAGGGAAAGATAGATGATGATGAAATTACTTTGAAAATTAGACATCTTAATTTCTCTCCATAAGGCAAGAGAAAACAGTCAAATGATAGTTGAAAATATTTATAGGCATGGCCAAACTATGAGAGTAATGCCATAAAAAGCCTCCATGGAGTTACCATTTAAATAAGAACCAGATTATCTCACAACCCATATTATTTCCTTCTCTGGATACTTTTTCAAGGTTTGTGAACTTTTCCACTGTACTAGTTAATCACTTACTCATTGGTATAGTTTAATGAGCATTGAGGTAGGAATGATGAAACTTAAATTCTAGTGCAGGCTTTGTCACAACTTAGGTACAAGACCTTAGCCAAGACTTAACCTTGCTAGACCTCAGTTTTCTCCTCCGTAAAACAGGAATAAACATACCTATTCTGTTTTGCAGAAGCACACTAAGGATTCAATGACATAAAAATTGGAGGCTACTTTAGAAAACTCTATGAAGTGCTATATGAAAGTGGTATATAATAAACAAAATAATTCCCTGAATTATTTACCATTTGAAAAATTGTTCAATGTTTTTAATGACCCAACACTTGTTCTTCAAATAAAGTCCCATCCTTTTGATGCTAATATTCTTTCACCAATCCTGTGTCAGAACCATGGAACACCATAGTAAGTAAAGATTTAAAATGGCAGATTACTCAGAGAGCAATGATGGGAAGGAGAATGGCAAGGAAAGGGAAAGGTGACATAGATGATTTGAAGAGGTATATAATGAGAAGAGGAGATGGGGCAGTCATGTAGTGAGAGTACAGGATATCAGACAGACAGCCTATTTGTTCCATTGGTAACCATATGATTAAGAAACCTGGAGAAAACCCCTAGGACATTACATGAAATATTTAGAGTATTACATAGATACATGTAACATAGGATAAGACTAATGGATGGGTTGTGATCTGCACCACTGGAAGGAAGACCCACATTGATGAGGACAACAATTATTGAAATATTGAAGTGATTTTAAACTCACAAAAGACTTGGCTCATTAGGAATCCATTATTTGTAATTTGTACACTTTTTGCTTTGAAATTCCAGATAATTTACAAAAACCTTTTGAGGTCAGTTGTAGCATTTTCTTTTCATTGACTAAATAGTAGCTTTATACAGGTCCAAAGTTCTCTTTGATTGATGGAGCTGGGTCCAATACCAGTTCCTATGCACTCAGGCACTACCACTTAACTTTAGACTATTTGATTTTTCGGTAAAGTATTACTAGCTGTGTGGAAAGGTCAGATACTTCTAAGTCATCTCAATATGTATTACTTGGTTTTGAGGGAGACTTTGCCTGTTTTCTTTCTATAATAGAATTTGGCAATGAGGGAAGACAAATGCCTAAAATAGTCAACCAGATTCAGGCTCCTGATTGCCTCTTTTCTAAATTAGGAGATTGCATAAGAATATAGGAAATAGCCCAATTGTATTTCTAAAAAATGATGAAACTCTTTTTCATCTGTTAAAATTTTGTTAAAATACAATTATATGGCTACAATCTTGCATCAACCTCTTGTCTTCTAAATGATTACAGTAGTCCATGACTGAATTTAGCTCTGAACATTCTGATGGCTAGCTAAGGCAGAAAAGATAAACATGAATGAGTTGGAAATAACTAGTAATTCCCAGTCTGAATTACTTATGGGCATGTGGGAACCACTGGAAATTGTTACCCAATTGAGAACATCTGAAAGATGAATATTTGACCTAAAGACACACCTCATGAAAGGGTTCCTATCTTCTGATGTTTTTACAGTAGGGAGTTATCTCCCCATGTTTTACAATTTACGATAGGAGCAACACTAAATTCCTTATTTTTTATTTTTTTAAACGGGTTTTAAAAATAAATTTTATATTTATTTTTAGTTAACAACATTCATTTCTACAAGATTTTGAATTACAAATTTTCTCCCTGTCTGCCATCACCATTTGGGGTGTCCCATCACCCCAAAACAATGATCTCACTGAATAGCCCTCCCCTAATTTGCTCTTTCCTATATCTTCCCCCATCCCCTGCTTATGACTTTCCAAAAGGGGAAGATGGATATCCTTATCCCAGTGCCTATATATCTTATTTCCCAGTTGCATGTAAAAGAATAATAATAACAAAAACAACAATATTAATAATAATTAAAAAAAACATTTTATTTTAAAATTTTGAATTTCAGATTCTTTCCCTTCTTCCCTCATCACCCACCCTTACTGGGAAGATGAGCAATTCAATATAGGTTGTACATGTGTAGTTACACAAAACATTTCCACAGTGGATATATTGTGAAAGACTGACTATATTTCCCTCCATCTGATCCCACTCTCCTGACTTGTTCTATTTTCTACTTTGACACTGTCCCTTTTCAAAAGTGTGTGCTTCTAACTACCCTCCCTTCCAATCTGCCTTCCTTTCTATTATCCCCACTATTATGCCTTCCCCTCCCACTTTCCTGTAGGGTAAGATACCCAATTTATTTTGCATATTATTCCCTCCTTAAGCCAACTTCAATGAGAACAAAGTTGACCTATTCCCTTTTGCCTTCCTGTTCTTCCCTTCCATTGTAACCGTTTTCCCTTGCCTCTTTTATATGAGATAATTTACCCTTTTCTGTCTCTCCCTAGCTTCTCTCATTATATTCTTCTCTCATATCTTAATTTAATTTCTAAAATATCATCCCTTCCTGTTCAACTGATCCTATGTCCTCTGTCTATGTATACCTGTACACATATATACACACATTCACATATGCATTCATAAGCACATATAATGGCCTTTTAGACATACATGTATGTGTACATATACATACATATATATACACATATAAATATACACATTCATACATATACACACTTATATTCCCTTCAACTATCCTCATATTAAGAAAACTTTCATAAGTTACAATTACCGTTTTTCCATATTGGAAAGTAAATAGTTCAACTTTCATAAGTTGCTTATGATTTCTTTTTCCTTGTTTACCTTCTCATGCTTCTCTTGCTTCTTGTATTTGAATGTCAAATTTTCTATTCAACTCTGGTTTTTTCATCAAGAATGATTGAAAGTCCTGTATTTTATTGAGTGACCATATTTTCCCCTGAAACATTATATTCCATTTTGCTGGGTATGTGATTCTTGATTTTAATCCTAGCTGATTTTGACCTCCGGAATATCATATTCCAAGTCTTTTGATCCCTTAATGTAGAAACTGCTAGATCTTGTGTTATCCTGATTATGTTTCCACAATATTCAAATTGTTTCTTCTTCGATGCTAAAAATATTTTCTCCTTGATCTGGGAGCTCCAGGACCTGACTATATTATTACTAGGAGTTTTCTTTTTGGGATCTTTTTCTTTTTTTAAATTAACTGTTGCTTATTTTTTAGTTTACATCATTCATTTTCACGAGATTTTGAGTTACAAATTTTCTCCCCATCTTTCCCCTACCCACCACCCCAAAACAGCTATCACACTGTATACTCCCTCCCCCAATCTGTTCTCTCCTATGTCCTCCCCCACCACCCCTCTGATTTTCAGGTAGGGCAAGATGGACCTCCCTACTCCAGTGCCTGTATGTCTTAATTCCCAGTTGCATGTAATTAGTAACAACAACAACAACAGCAATAATAATATATATACATATATATATATATATTTAACATTTGATTATACAACTTTAAATTCTAGATTCTTTCCCTTCCTCTCTCATCACCCACCCCCACTGGAAAGACAAACAATTCAATACAGGCTGTACATGTGTAATTATGCAGAACATCTCCACAATGGACATATTGTGAAAGACTGACTATATTTCCCTCCTTCCTCTCCTGTTCCCCCCTTGTTCTATTCTCTACTTTGTCCCTATCCCTT
>CM053592.1:91328557-91361694 GCA_028646515.1 Pseudochirops corinnae | reverse complement strand
TTCAGGTGTTTAGAAGAGCTAACAGTGCCAAATTGTGCATAACTCCCCACTGATTTAAAAATGTTATTCATCCTTCTCTTTTCTAAGCTAAATTATTTATATGTGCTTAATAAAAACAGTTTAACAATGAGGATATTAATCTAATATTTAATATTAAGTTTTTATCACATAATTCCATGTTGGTTAATGCTGAATTTGGAAAATGTTAGACTTTCATATAAGGAAATAATACATTTAAAGAATTAATAATTAAATGTTAGTTTAGTCTTTGGGCAAATCATTTCAATTCCCTGGGCTTTAGTTTCCCAACCTGTAGAAATGAGGAATGAGACCTTTTGTGTGCAAGATATCCCATCCCACCATCCAGCTCTAGGCATTTGATCTGGTTGTCCCCCCATGCCTCGAATTCTTTTCCCTTCTCATCTCTATCTCCTGGCTTCCTTGGATTCATTTAAGTTCAAGATAAAATTCCACCTTCTACAAGAAGTCTTTCTTTGTCATCCTTAATGCTAATGCCCTCCCTTCATTATTTCCAATTTGTCTTGTTCAAATATAATTGTTTGCATTGTGTCTCCCCATTAGAATTAAGCATCTTGAGAGCAGTGACAAATTTTTTCTGGTTTTCTTTGCAACCCCACTGATGAGCACAGTACCTGATACATAATAGAAGTTAAATAAATATTTGTTGATTTGATTTGAGGATAGGTGATTTTTGAGGTCTTTTCTAGCCCTGTGTGAGTCTATGCCTCACTTTTCTCATCTGTAAAATAAGATGTTTGGACTAGCTGGTCTCTGTGGTACTTTCTAACTCTAACTTTCTGAATTAAAAAAAAATCTTCACTACCTAGAGACCCTTTAGGTCCCCATTATTAGTCTTTCAGATACCTCATCTTTAAATTGCACTCATTGAGTTTATACTGAAATATAGGTGTGTGTTTCATTTATAGTTATACAAACTGGTTTATTCTTCACATCCTACCAGAACTTGGTATCAGAATTTTAGTTGCATTTTGCTGAAATGTTCCTATTCAAGAAGGATCTTATTGTAACCCTACATGTATCAAGTCAAGGTTGTTCATTAATAGCACATGGACAGAAGACTACACTGGTCACGATATGACCAGAATAAAAATAGAGAGACTTAAAAAAAATAAATCACATTTTTGAATGTTTTTTGAAGTCTTTTTAAAAGCCAAAAGTTTAGGATACATAATTTATATAGCAGACCTTATTTTTTGTGTATTAGGCAAGATATTTTTTATTTTATATCTATCTGAGTAATGACAAGTGAGGAATAGATGGGGAGGCATATGCTTGCTGAAAATTATTGTCCCCTTTGTGAATGGTATTTTTCATAAGGTTTGAGTGGGAAGGGAATTCTGGTAGAGGATGAGTTTCTCCAAGGGTTCTCTAGTGATATCCATGGTTGTGCAAACATATTGCCTTAATTATTCATATTCTCCAGATTAGTTCATGCAAGTACAAGGTCAGTCCACTGATTTAGTACAGTATGATGCAGATCTGGGACAGACAGTATAGGTGAACAGTGAGTTAGGTCCAAGATTGCACAGAAGAAAAAGAATGATCTGGATTGCATTTGGGAAATTGTGGAGTACCTTTGACAGTCCTGAACTCCATGGCCAAAAGATCCATTTTTTTTCCCACTCAAATAATCTTTCATGTGCAAAAATGAGAACACCACAACCTCTAAAGAGATAAGTCTTTATATGAAAAGGAGAGATAGATGTATAGTTAGTTCAAGTAGGTTGTAACATAATTGAAGCAATCATGTGGTATAATGGATAGAGTGCTGGATTTGGAATCAAGAAGACTTGAGTTGGAATCCTCTCAGACATTTACTTGCTCTGTGATCCTGGGCAAGTTACATAATTTTTTTCAACCTCAGTTTTCTTATTTATAAAGTGGGAATAATAATTATTGCACTTCACAAAGATTGTTGTAAAGGGCAAATGAAAAATATTTATAAAGTGCTTTGTAACTGTGCACATTCCAGCTATTATTATTCCTGATGATGATCTGTGCTCGAGAAGTAGCATAAAGGATATTATTGAGGAATTTTTAAAATTAGAAATGGGGGTGCATTGGTTACATAACAAATGTGAAACATAAAAAAAAGATAATTTGGCTGTTTAGGTGGCACACAGAAAATGTGAAAGATTTAAAGTAAGGGACCTTCTCCTTAGGGACATGGACCTTCAAGTTATTCATGAACAGATTTCAGGGAGTCCATGAACTTGGAGGGGAAAAACAACAACAACAATATGTTTTCCTAACCTCTAACTGAAATTTAACATGGCCTTCCATTATGATTTTTTTAAATGTTCCAATATATGCATAGCCTTCATTAGATGGCCATAGGAGGTCAAACACAAAATGGTTAAGAATCCCTGATCTAGAGGAAAGAATCTAGTTAGCATGTTGGGTAGTCCTTATATTCTAAATATACTCTGATATTTATTCTCCCCCATTCTAAACTGAATTCTTAGAGCACTGCTAATATATAACATAAATGATTTTGCATGCATTGAGAATCTAATAGAAATCATTGATGAAAAAGCTTAAACAGCATATTTAGAATAATTTTTATAGAGACAGTCTGGTGATACAATGATAGAGATAGTGATAGATAATTGACTTGAGTCAGGATGACCTGGATGATCCTGCCTCTGACACAGAGTGAACATAACTCTGGGATAGTCACTTAACTTTCCCAGATCCCCCAAATCCCCGAAGCTCTATCTAAGACTATATTTGCAGAACAGACACCAATCTGTCTTGTTAGAGGAAGTCCCCTATACCAATCAAGTCTCTCTCTCTCTCTCTCTCTCTCTCTCTCTCTCTCTCTCTCATTTAGTTTAAGCCAACAAGGACCTCAGATGTGTAATTATGGAAGGGTTCTATGGATGCATCCAGACTGATAGTTAACAAAATTCACAAAGGATGGAATTCCTGCTGGCTGATTGGAGTGGGAAGCAGCAGAATCAGAGATACAGCTGTGTTGATTTTCAAGGCAAAAAGAAGGGGGAAGAACATGACTCAGGAGGCTAAATTTGTGTATTCAAAATACTTTGGATTCTTAGCCATGGTTTATGATTAACTATGGGCTCCTGGATAAGCCTAAAGGGCCCTGGATAGAATTATTCTATAAAAATCATATATATTCCACTTATGTATGGTACTGTCTTAGCTAATTGCTGATGTATAATATTGTATTACTCCATAAACTGAATGGGGGGAATCTGGTCTGAATATGCTTTCCCCCGCACAATCTTTTTAAAAAAAATCCCCCCTCATGTACATGTAAAAACAATTTTAACACTTTTAAAAAAAATTGAGTTCCAAATTTTATCCCTCTTATCCCTCCCTACCTCCCTGCCCTCCTTTCTGTGGTGGTAAGTAATTTGATATAGGTTATACATGTGCAATCATCTAAAACATTTCCATATTAGTCATTTTGTGCAAAAAGACTAGGAAGAAAGTACTTTGGGCATATAAATAAGAATATGTTTTTTTAAGAAATGATCTGCATCATGGGAATTATCTGTCTATTAGGAATTGACACCTAGTTCATCCTTAGGAATAAGTTGGTCACATAAAGAGTTGCATGAACTCCTTTAGTCTCCTAAGATAGGGTGAATTAGAGACAGAGTGAAAAACGGGTTGCCCAACATTTGGATCATAGGATTCAGAGTTGGAAGGAATATAAGAGAACATTTTATTTGACACTCTCATTTTTATATTTGAGGAAAATGAGGCCCAGAGAGGTTGAGAACCAAACACTCATTGATTTGTTCACTGATAATAACCTGTGTAGCTAACTAGGAGGTAAGAAAGGTGGAATGATTCCCATTGTGGTGCTCTTCACACTGTACCATCTGGCTTATTTGAGTTCTGGCATCCCTTTATTTCTCATTGCTTGGATTATTGTTTCTTTCCCATGAAACCTGTCTTATTTTCTCACTTTGTTATGCTTTCTGTGATTTTTTTATATTACATTAACAGAATACTTTAATAAAAGAGGTGTCAAGGTAGTAAAGTAAAACAATTGAAAATAGATTAGGTGATAAAATCAGCAAAATTGTAGAATAATACATTGACAAAGAGAATGAAAGATGGCTGGATATGAGAGGAGAATAGTAAGAGGAAAATGGGAAAGGAAAATGAAGCACATTTAAATGGCCTGAATTGAATGTTGAATAAAGAGATTGAAGGGAATAAAAGAATCAGCTGAAAAAGAGGTGAGAGAGGAGAACAATGGATAAAAAGTACAAAGGTGATTAAAGAGGAATTGGGAGAAAGAAAAGAAGAAGAAGAATAGGGAAACATGTGTATAGAACAGTAAAATGAAGAAAACCAAAGAGAAGACTTCTGTGGATTGGCAGTAGAAAGAATTATCTGTGGATCACATAAGACAAACTATTGAAAAGCAAGGGCAAGATGAGAGAGAAAGGTACCCGAAGCATGGCAACACAGGAGACAAAAGAAACAGCATGATAAAGCTATTCAAAAAAGTAGATTTCTGCCCAAAGAGAGTATCAAATAAAAAGATTTAGCTTGTAGAGGCTCATTTTAAAATTATTTTATAATACAGTTATGAAAATTGTTTCATTTATCTTTTTTAAGTGCATAGTAATTTTAGAATGTCAATGTCAACATATTTCATTTGTGATTATCTGTTGTGCATAAGTCTCTTATTGAGATCTAGAATGCAGACAATACTTTAAAAATATACTCTATTGATTTGTATTTTATGTGAGAATCAAGTGTTACATAGTGGATAGAGTACTGCCTCTGTCACATTTGGGCTGTGTGACCCTGACCAAGTAACTTAAATTCTCTGTATTTTTGGCAATTCTGCAAGAGTTTAATTTGCAGAGAAGGAAATGACCTACATTCTAGAGGGAATTGCTTCATCCTAGAATTCCTTGTGACCCCTAGATGGTGCAGTGGACATGCTGGACTTCAAATATATCCTCAGACACTTGGTTGTGTGAACCTGAAAAAGTTGCTTGACTTTTCTGCTTCAGTTGCTTTAATTACAAAATGGAGATAATAATGGCAGCTACCTCCTAGGTTTATTGGGAGGATCAGATGAGATAATATATGCCTGTCACACAGTAGGTACTTAATAAATACTTGTTCTACCAATGACAACAATAATTATAATAGTTAGCATTTATATAACCCTCTAAGGTTTGCAAAATACCTTACAAATATTATCAGATTTTACGAGGCTGAATTTGAATTCAAGTTCTTCTAGCTTCAGACCTAGCACCCTAGCCCTTGTACCACCTAGCAGTCTACTTATACCAGGGAATCACAAGTCTTATTTTTAGCCCTGGGTTTATATACAAACACATTTTACTAAAATATATATGAATAATTTCTTAGAAAGGACTTTTCAGACAAGATTTACATCATTCAGTTTATGAAATAAGACATACACATTTCTTGAGGAAAGCCGATATAATGAGGTAGCCAAATAGTTTAAGCTATTCCATAAGTGACAATTAGAGAGGTAGACTGGTATGGTTTTTAGATGGTTGGACTTGGAATCAGAAAGATCTCAGATTTTCCTAATCACAACTGCAGTTTCTCCTGTGGATGCCTGGGGAGCAATTTGGTTATACTTGCTAAGTGGGGGACAAAGCCCAACTCAGAATAGATGAGGTTGGGAGCCGTGACAAAGGAGGGAGGAAGAAGAGTAAGGGGGGAATGTTGGAGGACAAGGTAGATGTGGCTATTTTGGAGACAACCCCTGTGACTGGCTATTTTGAGGAGGATGGGATGCTGTCAACTTTCCACTTTTTTATTTATTTATCATTTATACACTCCTTGGGGGTCAAGCTTGGCCTCTACTTTGGGGACCATTAATAATAGAAGATGACCCTATAGAGGGTCTGGAACAATTATATCAAACTCAAATGGAAAGGAGTGGGAGAGCCCTGCAGGGAGGTGGCATATTTACCTAGAAGACATTAACCTTAGCTGTACTGTGCTGCATTTTTATTTATTTTGTTAAATATCCCCCAGTTACATTTTAATCTGGTTTCTCTGTAGTGCAATAGGCTGAGTCTCACAGGATTTGACATCTCTGGGCTAGAAAACCAAGCTATTCTTCTTTTTCCAATTCATAACTGGCTTCAAGTCTTTTTTTTTTTTTTTTTTTTTTTTTTTTTTTTACTTTAGCCCCTGTCCTTACATTTACGGGTTATATACTGGGTATTCAGGGAGGACTAGTACCTACGGTATGAGGAACTGCCAAGCACTTTTCAGGGATGCTCACATACCTTTGGTATCCACCTGCCAATTCTCACCTGTGGCTCCAAGAAGCTGTAGCATGCTCAGCACATAAAGAGGTTAAGTGACTTTATCTGTAGGGTCACATAACCAGTATAAGTTTATGGTGTATATGGGATGTTCAGGAGGACTAGCACCTTTCATGTGTGGACTCTTCAAGCCCATTCCAGGGCTGCTCATCCAGCTTGGGTGTCCACTTGATTCACCCAACTCTCACCCATGGTTCAAAGAAGTTTTAGCATGTGCAGTAGACATGCCCTGGTAAACCAGCAGACAGGCTAAACCAGTATAGGACTCAAATCTGTTGTTGAGTAAGGGAAATGTCTACGTGAAGCATATAAAGACTTCGCTCAGCAGAATGGGTGGAAGAGAACAGTTTATTATAGTGGCCATGAAGGCAGCTGAAGCAGGCACTAGGGAAGGCTTAGAGTTTAATCAGACATCAACACCAAGATCATCCACTGCCTTCTGGGCAATTGTCAGTCATCCTGACTTTTATCTTGCCACTGAACTTTGAGGGCTCTGGAAGAGAGACTTAGGCTGACTACTTTGTGTAACTCTGCCTCACTAAAATCCAATTTATACATAAGTCAAGGCATCACCCTTTAAAATCATTGATCCTCTTAGAAAATAAAGGGTGAACAACATTTAGGGGCTTTAGTTGATGTTTTTATGCCCCTTCAAATACCCTTGCTTCTAATTTATTTTTCCTAAATACCATGATCTGTTTTCATTCCATTCTAGCCATACATGAGGACAATCAAACCTTTGGTGACATAATCTCCCACAATTATTCTAATTTGGACTGATAAACCTCCTAGCCTTCTATCTCTGTGTGCCACACTTCTAAATGTACTCTTCATATGCAGTGTAACAAACAGTCATCCCATGGTTCCACCTCTCTCTTGCACTTCCTCTTCTCAGTTCTGTACTTTCAAACACCTCCATAGGATCCCTCACCTTCTCCTTTGTTTAAGAATTAAAGGATGAGGGACCATCTAGAAGCCAAGATGATAAAGTAAGCAGTGGGTTGCTCTTACCATCCCATATTGACCTTGAAAAACCCAGAAAATATGACTCCAGAAGAAATCCTGGAACAGCAGAGTCAGCAGAAAGACTGCATAGAGCAGTCTTTTAGCCTGGGTAGCTTGGAGCAATAACAGGAAAGGTCCCTCTTGCTGTAGTGAAATGGGAGCAGTACAGGATGGGAGGCATCCTAGTAAACCAGAAGCAATTTGCCACCTTAGCAAACCAGTGGGAAATCCTGAGCCCCAGGGTGGTGGGGCATGAAAGCACTAACACTTGAACATCTTTTGCCCCCATGTGCCTTGGCACAGCCAGGGGAACCAGTAGACCTAAGCTTGGAATAACCACCTGGTAGAAAGATATCCACAGCAGGTGAACCAACATGTATCCTTTTCAGATCACAATGCAATTAATTACATGTAATAAAAGGCCATGGAAAGAGAGAAGAAAGAAAAATTAATTGGAAACTAAATAATCGAATCCTAAAGAATGAATTGGTCAAACAACAAATCATAAAAACAATCAATAACTTCATCCAAGAGAATGACAATAATGAGAACACATACCAAAATTTATGAGATGCAATGAAATCAGTTCTTATGTGAAGTTCATTTCTCTAAATGCTTAAATCAATAAAATAGAGAAAGAGATCAATGAATTGGACATGCAACAAAAAAAAAGCTAGAACAAGAACAAATTAACCCCTCCAATTAAATACCAAATTAGAAATTCTGAAAACCAAAGGAGAGATTAATAAAATTGAAATTAAGAAAATTATTGAACTAATAAATAAAACTAAGAACCGGTTTTATAGAAAAAAACCACAATAAAATAGATAAACCTTTGGTTAATTTGATTTAAAAAAACAAAAAAGAAAACCAAATTACCAGTATCAAAAATGAAAAGGGTGAATTCACCATCAATGAAGAGAAAATTAAAGCAATAATTAGGAGCTATTTTGCCTAATTCTATGTCAATAAATTTGACAATCTTAGTGAAATGGATGAATATTTACAAAAATATAAATTGCCCAAGTTAACAAAAGGGGAAATAAAATACTTAAATAGCCCCATTTCAGGAAAAGAAATTGAACAAGCCATCAGTGAACTTCCTAAGAAAAAGTCTCCAGAACCAGATGGATTTACAAGTGAATTCTATCAAATATTTAAAGAACAATTAATTCCAATACTATATAGACTATTGGGGAAATAGGTGAAGGAGTCATACCAAATTCCTTTTATGATACACATATAGTACTGAGACCTAAAGCATGAAGAGTCAACACAGACAAAGAAAATTATAGACCAATTTCCCTAATGAATATAGATGCAATTTTTTTAATTAGCAAAAAGATTACAACAATGTATTATGAAGATAGTACACTATGACCAGTTAGGATTTATACCACAAACACAGGGCTGGTTCAATATCAGGAAAACTATCAGCATAACTGATCATATAACAGCAAAACTAACAGAGGTCATAGGATTATTTCAATAGATGCAGAAAAAGCACAAGACACAATAGTCAATGACTATAATAATCTACTGTTTGATAAACCCCAAAGACTACAACTTCTGGGATAAAAACTCACTATTTGACAACAACTGCTGAGAAACCTGAGAAATATTATGGCAGAAACTAGGCATAGACCAACAATTTATACCAACATAAAATTAAAATGGGTACATGATTTAGATATAAAGACTGATACTATAAGGAAAGTAGGAGAGCAAGGAATAGTTAACCTGTCAGATTTATGGAGAATGGAAGAAATAATGACCAAATATGAGACAGAGAATATTATGAACTGCAAACTGGATAATTTTGATTTCATTAAATCGAAAAATTTTTGCACAAACCAAACCAATGCAGCCAAGATTGGAAGGGAAGCAGAAAACTGGGAAAGAATTTTTCAACCATTGTCTCTGATAAAGGCCTCATTTCTAGCATCTGTAAAGAACTGATTCCAATATATAGGAATACAAATCATTCCCCAATTGAGAAATGGTCAAAGGATATGAACAGGCAGTTTTCAGATGAAAAAATTAAAGCTATCAAGGATTGAAGGTGGTGGAATAAAAAGCAAGGAGCTCACCCCCAAGCCCCCTCAAACTTCTGTAAAAAAAAATAACTCTAAACAAATTCTAGAGCTACAGAACTCACAAAATAATAGCCCAAGACCGCTGGAAGGCTGACAGGAAGGATCTATTGCACCTGGCTGGGAATGAAGCACAGTCCAACATGGCCCATGACAGCATAGACTATGCCAGAGCAGGCCTCAGGGGCCTGAATCACTGGAAGCTGTGGCAGTTTCCAGACTTCTCAATCTACAAACACCATAAACAAAGTAGAAGGTCAGTGGGGAAGTTCTGTTAGAGCTTGGTGAGAGAAGAGTGCATTCTGGCCCCAGCCCTGTGTCAGTGGTAGTGGTGATGGCAGTGGCAGCAGTGATGGTAGAAGCTGCTTACAGAGCTCCAGTCCCACAGATGGTGGGGAGGGGATGAGGGTGCTGATCACAGGGTGATTTCAGTAACCTCTTAATTGGTGCTGAGGCAGGATTCTCTTGCTTTTCCCTGCTTTAACATTTGTTTTTAAAACTTTGGGTTCCAGATTCTTTCCCTTCTTCACTTCTCACTACCACTTCTAGATCTCTATCCCAGAAAGATCATAAAAAACAGGAAAAGGACCCACATGTACATAAGTATTTATAGCAACTCTTTTTGTGGTGGCCAGGAATTGGAAATTGAGGAAATGTCTGTCAATTGGGGAATGCCTGAACAAATTATGGAGCATCAATGAAGTGGAATACTATTGTTGTAGAATACTATTGTAGCAGGTGGATTTCAGAAAAACCTGGATTTACATGAACTGATGCTGAGTGAAGTGAGCAGAACAAGGAGAACATCATACACAGTAGCAGCCACATTGTGCAATGACCAACTTTCATAGACTTGACTGTTCTCAACAATGAAAGGATCTAAGACAACTCCAAGACTTATGAGAGAAAATGCTATCCACATCCAGAAAAAGAGCTATGGAGTTTGAATGCAGATCAAAGCATACTATTTGCTCTCTCTGTCTTCTCTCTCTCAATTTCTTCTTTCTCATGGTTTCTCCTATTGGTTCTAATTCTTCTTTACAACATGAAGAATGTGAAAATAGGTTTAATATGAATGTATATGTAGAGCCTGTATCAGATTGCTGTCCATATTGGTGGGGGGAAAGAGAAGAGGGGAAATTTTGGAACTCAAAATTTTATGGAAGTTAATGGTGAGTACTAAAAATAAATAAATAAAATTTTTTAAAAAGAATTAAAGAAAGAAGTGGCCTTTCTCCATCTCAACACAAACTTCTCTACTTGGATCCTTGATACAATCTCATTTTATCTTCTCCTGGAACTAGTTTCATTAATCTCTCTTGCTTATTTCCAATTTCTACTTACCAAGTGTCACCTTCCATTTTGCTTAGAAACACACTCAGTCATAAATAATTGTACAAAATACACTTAGCAGATGCTGTTAGAAGGTGGAGATCTTCACTCAGACATGGCGATAGAGGCCTAGTTACATTCAAAGCAAACAATGTTTCTTTTTCTCATTAGTTGTCCGATGACATATGCACTTGGGCCAACTACAGACATTTTTAACTGTGACTGATCAGGAAGGCATCAGACAGTCTTTATTTGGGATAATAAATGCTAGGCTTGTTCTTTCATTTAGTCTTGTAATAACAACTGATTTCAATTTCTTCTTATGCACATCTACATCCTATTCTGTAACTGATTTCTGTGTTGCACTCTGTCTTTTTTCTTTAGTATATAGGCTAGCATAACTCCTGCTTGGATCACCAAGGGTTTGCAGAACTCCCTACTTTGCTCTTTATCAATCTATGTGATTATGCATCAGGTTCACTGCTGGGGAAGCCTGGCTTCTCAGTAGTGGAGATAGGCTCCATAATTTTCAAATTTATTGGTTTATCACCATTACCTAGAGACTCCAGAGACACATCTACTTGTGCCTCTAGTCTAGAGTGTCTCAAAAAGGAGGAAAGCAAAAGACGTATCTGTAATGGCAAGCAAGACTGTATTCAGCTCCTTGCTTAAGTACTTAGGTCCTTATTTCATCTCTTCAAGTGTCTTTGAGTCTCACCTGTGATTCTATCAAGTTTTTGTTAGAAAGAGAACCTGTGAGGCCCACAGTGGGAGGAACTTGCCAAAAGACCATATAAAAGCCAGAGCACGAGCTAGGACCAAGCAGAATTGGGGAGAAGGACAGCTGTGGTGCCTGCACTTTGCCTGTGTTGATGTTACTTTGTCAGACCTGTCTGCTGATATAAGATGTTGCTGCTGTTACAGAAACCCTGGGACCTTACTGCTGCTTCAGAAGCCCTGAAAAAGGACTTTCTTGTTGTCTGTTTAGAGGAGTCCTGGAGGAGGGTTTTTACTGATATTTTCAGAGGTCCTTGGACTTTACTGATGATTTGTGTTGATTTCTCAGACCCTGTTTGTGGGTCTGTGTTGATTTCATAGGCAGAAAGTGAATAGATGATGGTGCTGGCAATGCGTTTGAATGTTGTTGTGGCTCTGCTAAGCTTAATGTGTGTAACTGAACCAGGAGCTGGACCAGGAGCTGCGAGCTGCCTACCTGTGAATTCAAGTGATGGTTGGGTGAATTCAGGCAAGAACTGGGACCATGGAAGAGGAACCATGGAGTTTGGGAGTCTGCCTAGAATTAAGATGAAAGGACGTTTCCTTGGGTACTAAGTGATGACTGGCAAGAACATGATTTTCTGTGATCTAGGGGTAAGATAACTTTGTGCCCCTTAAGGATGATTGAGTTAAGGATTATTAGAAGCTAGTATCCAATCAAGATGAGAGAAGACTGATAAGATTAAGATAATGTGACCTAGGGGTAGGAGACCTTTGTACTTCATATCCCTTAAGGATGATCGTTCCTTAGGATGACTGAATTACTGACAGATTTACTGAATGATTACCTTGTTTAAGAATATGTGGTCACTTTAGCAGTAAGTTGTTATGTTATATTGTTGTGAATATTGTACTTGAGTGTCTATGAATGTTTTGCTTTAGTTTATTGCTGAATAAATAGAGAGTTCACTATATTATGTGATCAGAATCTTAAAGTTATTCACAGCAGCTGTCCTCAAGAGAGCTGCTTGTTCTTGGCTTTACAGTGTCCTATATGAATTGTGTATAGGACATGTCATTTTATTCCCACACTGAGACCATTGATAAACAGAAGATAATCACAGCTTATATTAACAGAATGATTTAAGCAGATTTCAGCAGCATCTTAACTTATTACTACATCATAATCAAGGGGAAGGCATATATATATATATATATATATATATATATATATATATGTATGTATGTATGTATGTGTCTTTTTGGAGGGGGAAATGCAGGGCAATTGGCATTAAGTGACTCACTCGAGGTCACACAGCTAGTAAGTGTTAAGTGTCTGAGGTCAGATTTGAACTCAGGTCCTCCTGACTCTAGGGCTGGTACTGTATTCACTGCACCACCTAGCTGCCACAGAGGCTAAAATTTTAAGTCTTATAATACACAATATTTATGCAACACGAATAATTAGGCATTTCATAGGTCATTTTACACTAAGAATTGCTCAATCCAAAAGCCAAGTGGTATTTTTTGTTGTAGCCTCTTGCTTGTGTTTCCCTTTTTTAAAAAATGTACTTTTTTTTGGTTTTTTTGGGTGGCAAAAGCAAGGCAATTGGGGTTGAGTGACAAGGTCACACAGTTAGTAACTGTTAAGTGTTTGGGGCTGGATTTGAACTCAGGTCCTCCTGACTTCAGGACTGGTGCTCTACGCATTGCACCACCTAGCTGCCCTGATTGTGTCTCCCTTTACTATCAATCCACTATTGCTGCTGCCTTCTTAACCACAAGAACAGTGACTACTCTCATTGACACTGTCATGACCTTCTGAAACTCACAGTTACCTGAACTCATGCATTTCAATGATGATGTTCAATCACCTAAGTAGGCAAGAAAACAACTAATACTCTGAGCTGAGCTCTCTCTTCCTCCTCAACCTATACTTTAAATTAGAGGCATTAAACACAGATCTCACAACACTCCAGAGTAAGCTAACCAGATTAAAATATAAATGAGCAATAGATAAAAATTAGATAAAAATACAAAAGAATAACTAGGTTTGTAAGTCAATGTCCTTCAGTATTTCTATTTATTTGACCCAACTGGTTTATATCAACTGCATATCACTCTGCACTTTACTCCCCCAGTCTCTCCTTTGATCCAGACTTAAAGGATGAGGTTGCCCTTCCATATGTCAACATAAACCTTTTCCTTCTATTCTTGATTCCATCTCCTCCTATCTTCTCTTGGAGTTTTTTTTTTTAATCATTTAGCCTTTCACCCTAATTTTCAATTTCTCCTTATCTTGTGGAACTTTTCCTTTTGCTTATACATGCTCAGTCAAAAATAATTATGTACACATTATTAATATGGAAATGTTTTACACTATTGCACATATATAACCTATATTGAATTGTTTACCATCTCAGAGAGGGATCTGGGAAGGGAGGGAGGGATAGAATTTGGAACTCAAGACTTAAAAAAACCCAAATGTTTAAAAGTTGTTTTAACATGTAATTGGGGAAATATTATTAAAAAATATTTATGTACAAAGACATGGGTTTGCCTAGGTTGGACATGGGCTAATGACTATTTGGGGGCATAACAATACCCTTTAATTCTATCCCTTCCCCTCATCTCCCTCAATATATACAACTCTCTGGGCATGACTTAGAATTGTCTTCATGCTTTGAAGTCAGAAAGCAAGTGCAGCTTCTGAGGCAGCAATTAGCATCTTTAATATATGACAGTGTTCTAGCTCAGAAACCAACTGTGGAGACTCAATTCATTGTTGAATCATACGTGATCTGAAGTGTCCCATACCCCTAAGCTTCTACTTGGTCACCAGGAGTAAGAACTGAGTGTGTGCCACAAAAGGGGTGAGGGTATCTGTTATGTTACTTATCTGTTCTGTTGTTTTGTACATCATAGTAATTTATTTAGCCAGTTACATGGCTATCTAGAAAAAAAGACAGCAAGCTCATCTCTCCTTTTGATCTAAGGTTATTATATCTTACACAGAACTGACACTGAACTAAGAGATCTAAATATCACCATTGCAGCAAATGATCTCAATTAGCTGATGCTGCTCTTGTGGACCCTTACAGTAGTGGTCAACAAATTCAGGGACAGGCTAATTTAATCCTTGCTTTTGACTTAAAAGTGCTGTGACCAGTACTAAATGATGCACTACAACATGGAAGTTTGTGAATAACATGGACCAGGTGAGATTCAGTGCAAACCACTTATTGATACCAGGAGCAAGTTTTTCATAGAGTAAAAAGACAAAGAAGGTAACTATAGGTCACTAGACTTTCCATAACTGCTTTATTCAGTTTCAAGATGCCAGACAGTGATGTCAAGTAGGCCTTGATGGTAATTGTGTTCTTGATGTTTGCATACACATGAATAGTATCTAAAATGTATTAATAATCTTAAAAGGCAGCTAACACCTTCTAGGCAAGCTCTGATTTACAGCTGTATCACTGGAAAGATTAGGAGTTGGCCATTACGGAATGGCCATATCACTCTAAAACCAGGAGCAGACTATTCAAAGTACAGCCTGATTCCTGGATCAGATGTTTAGGCTACCGTCAAGTGCTATTTCTGATTTAGATTTCTTGTAACTTACCTAGGCATCCAGTGTCCTAGGCCCCAGGGGATAGCAGTGTGGGGACTTGGGCTTTTTTTGTTTGTTTTTTCTGAAGGGGGAAGCTAGGGCAATTGGGGTTGATTGACTTACCCAAGGTCACAAGCTAGTTTTATGTTAAGTGTCTGAGTCTGGATTTGAAATCAGGTCCTCCTGACTCCAGAGCTGGTGCTCTATTCATTGTGCCACCTAGCCATCCCTGGGACTTCAGCTTTAATACCTCTGAATCTTTTCTCTGCACTGTTAAATGAGTCAGTTTTTGTGATGAGGGTGCCAGATACTTCCTTTCCCAAACTCTCAAAGAGCTTAGTCTTCTGGGTCAAATGTATTAGCAGTCAACCCAAGTGATCTATGTTGGGACCCAAATAAGTGAGCATATTGCAGCATCAGGAAGAAGTACCTTTAAAACAGTATCTTACTGAGGAATAATTTTCCAGAGATAATTGTCAGTACCATGAGACAGTTGGAGGAGGATTATAGCCTGAACGAATAAATTATATTGTAACAAGAAACTGTAAATGAAGAGTGAGTACAAAATGTGGGAGGGGAATAGGTGATGGTTATTGCTTCAAAAAAGGCCAAGGTCTTTAATTAGGTTTCTCTACTCTTCAGGGGGTGGTATTAGAATTCCTGGTAACAACAGTAGCTAACATTTACATAGATCTTTAAGGTTTACAGAGCATTTTACATATATTTTCTCATTTAATCCTAACAATTTCCCTAGGAGATAGATGATACTATTATCTCTGTTTTACAGATGAGAAAACTGAGGCAACTAAAGTTTAAATTACTTGCCCAAAGTCTCACAATATGTAAAAACTGCCTATAAGCTAAAGAAGATGGAAAACATAAGTACAGTGCATTATCAACTTTACTAAACATAATTCTCATTAAAAGATGTTAGCTAAAATGGCATATCCTGGAACAAAATAGAATATGTTAAGACATAATGACAATGGAAAGAATATTGTAAAATCTGAAAAAAAACAACAACAATAAAACAAGTTTGTGTATAAAGGCTAAAAGTGAAGGTGAGATGTCTTTGGGATTAAAAATAAAAATAAATTAAACAGAATCTTGTTGTGAAATAAGCTTGGAAACTTATTATTGGAGGTTATTTCCATCTAAAAGTTTTAAGGTTTAAGAATATCTGGGCAAAAGAAATTATAAGCTTTATATTTGCATTTCTTTCCCCTCAAAAGTTTCAGAAGGAAAAGTTAACATCATCTTACAATAGTACATGGGATATGTAAGACCTTCTTGAAGGGCCTTTGTGCAGTATTTCAACATAATCTTAAGTATTCAAAGTACAGTAATTTGAACTGAAACAAATACATTTCTATAAGATAAGCCCCTTTGAAAAGCAAGTTAGCTGCTCCAGTGGGAGATGTGACTCCAGAATTTATTCTTAAGACTCTGTATTTCCTCACCCAATCTAATCCTACAAATAAGCATGTAATATTGAGGACTTGAATGAAAATAAAATCATACTCTGTCAATATCTCAATAACAATAGTTCACATCTTATTCAATACAGCAGCAGCCCTTCTTACTCCACAGTGGTCAGCTGTGACTCCTGATGCCCAACAACCATGTTGAAGGGACCTGCAGTTGGCATTGATCTTGGTTCCACTTATTCCTATGTGGGAGTCTTCCAACATGGGCAAATAGAAATTATTGCTAATGACTAAATAAATGGGACCACCTCAGGCTTAATTACTTTCATCAACACACAATGTTTAATTGATGATACTGGAAATCAAGTCACTATGAACCCCACTAGCACAGTCTCTGCTGCCAAACTTCTGATTTGATAATATGATTGTACAGTCAGACATGATGAATTGGCTTTTCATGATGGTTAATGACACAGGTGTGCATAAAGTCTAAATGGAGTTCCAAGGAAAGACCAAAAGTTTCTCTCTAGGATCAGAAAAGGCTTACCTTGAGATGATTGTCACAAATGCTGTCACCATGGTATCAGCCCACTTTAACAATTCACAGTATTGGGCCACTCAAGATGCTGGAATTGTCGTTGGTCTTAATGTGCTGTGAATTATCAGTGAGTCAATTGCTGCTGCTATTGCTTATGGTTTTCATAAAAAGGTAGATGCTGAGAGAAATGTATTGATCTTTGACCTTGGAGCTGACACTTTCAGTGTCTCCATTTTTACCACTGAAGATGAAATTTTTGAAGCCAAATCCACAGCTGATCATACCTACTTGGGTGGAGAGGACTTTGACAACAGCAAGGTCAGCCATTCATTGCTGAGTTCAAGTTAACGCACAAGAAGGATATCAATCACCTATGTCCATTTTGAACGGCTGAGTGCTGATCTTTTCCATGGTACACTGCATCCTGTGGAAATGTCCCTAAGGGATAACAAGTTACATAAATCAGATTCTTGCCATCATCTCGGTGGGTGATTCCATTTATATCCCCCAAATCCAGAAATTTCTACAGTTATTTTTCACTGGAAAGGAACTCCACAAGAGTTTCAATCGTGATAAGGCTGTAGCCTACATACAGTGCAGTTTTACAGGCAGCTATCCTGTCTAGAGATAAATCGGAGAACGTTCAGGACTTGGTGCTTTTGAACATCACTCCTCTTTTCCTTGGTATTGAACCTGCTGGTAGATAAAACTTTCTTGTCAAGTTGGAGCTCACATGTAGCTCCTGTGCCTCAGAGCTGTTCCTCAGATTGAAGTGACATTTTATACTGATGATATAACGATATCCTAAATGTTTCTGCTGTGAATATGAGCATAGGCAAGGGGAATAAGATCACAATTACCAATAACAAAGGTTTTCTGAGCATACGATCCAGGAGGCCGAGAAATAAAAGTTGAAGATGAGAATCAGAGAGACAAGATGTCTTCAAAAAACTTTCTTGAAACTTATGCTTTCAACATGAAAGCTACAGCAGAGGATGAGAAACTCCGTGATAGTAATGAAGACAAACAAAAGACAACAAATATAACAAAATAACCAACTGCCTGGATAAGAATCAGACTGCTAAGAAGGAAGAATTTGAACATCAGCAGAAAGAATTGGAGAAAGTCTGTAACTTTATCATTACTAAACTGTACCAGATTACAAGGTGGCATTTCTGGTGGATTCCCAGGGGGCAGAATAGCCATCCAACACGTCCAGAGGTATTTCTTTTGTATTCACTTTTGAAGAAGGCAACCAAACACATTGGAAAAAAAAGCATTCTACTTAGCTTCCCCAAGCTCAAAGGACTCAAATTTGTAGCCAAGGCAGTGGCAGTTTAAAAGTAACATTTAAGATAATGTGTAAATGTGGGCATTCTCAATGCTTGAAAAGCATGCAGAGGGAGAGAAGTTACCAACATTACATTTTATTCATGCTGAGAAGTGGAAATGTGATTCTTGTCTTAGAGAATAAAATCTATTTAAAATTGACATAAAATGAGAGTAAGTCACATTTATGTAGGTCTTAAGATTTTCAAAGCACTTTCCTTACAACAGTCCAGTTATGTAGGTAATAGAAAAACCTTTAGTTACACTTTATAGAATATGAAACTGGGGCTCACAAAGATTCCTTGATTTACCTTAGATCACAGAGCTGTTAAATGCTAAACTTGGAATTCAAATCCTGCTACAACTAACGACAAGATCAATGCTCTTTTCATTAAAATGTGAATTAACTAATGCATGCAATTAGAAGCATCAAATAGCTAGGTCATTTCTTATATTCGTTTCTAGGGAATTAGGTTTCAAACAGAAAAGGCATTATTTCATACATCATAACTGACTTGTATAGTTGATGAATCTGCTAATTGTCCTTACCTATTGTGGACAATAACCAGGATTTGATCTGTATTTGTAACATACGTTTGAATTGTGTTCACCTTATTCATTTCCTTGACAACTATTTATTAAGTGCTTATTGTATGTGTAAATGGCTTTGGAGAGATAAAGATAATATAGCACTTGCCTTCATGGATTATGGCAAGAAGATGTGAAGCCTCTATAGTGATGGGATGGTGGTAAACAAAAGTAGTGTGGTGTATGGAATATTGTAGAGGTAGAAAATGCTATAAGGGAGAGGAAAAAAAATAGATTTTGATCTACTAGATGGAGCATTGAAGGCTTCATGGAGAAGTTGGCATATGAACTGGTCCTCCCCAAATAGGAAGTATTCTAAAATTCAGTTTTTGAGGAGGGGTATGTTTGTGGCAGAGAAGGCATAGGAAAAAGACTTTTACGGAGTAGGAAAAGGTCTGATTAAAAGCAAAAAAGTGCTAGCCATGTACCATGAATTATTCTTAGTATATTCTGGCTGAAATATTATACACAAGGAGTAGTATATGTAGTATATGATAGTATATGTAGTATGTGATATAACTTTTACCCTAGGGCTTTCAGACACACAAACACACACACACTCACACTCACACACACACACACACACATACACACACACATTTTCCTTGCCCCACCCTGTTTTTTGGCTAGAAGCCACGACTATAGATAAATTCATCTGGTAAGTAATGCAAATCATTTGTTCCGTAGCCAAAATTAAAATTATTATACTTAGTTTTTTAAGTAAGTTTTTATTAGTGCCCTCTGGGTTTTTTATTTTACAGCATCATAGTTATCCCCATCTTTCTCCCTCCTCCTCCTCGAGTGTCATCTCATATACAATAGTCTTTTTAAAAGACAAAAAAAAGGGAAGAAAAAAAATCAGTATATCTGATCAATATGCTAAAATAAAAAGTCTGAAAAACGTGCAGTGTGTAACACCTGCCATTACACTTTGTTTTTTTAATTTTTAAACAAATAAAACAGTTAAATCAAATTGTGCATAGTTATAAACTATCCATATTTGAATTTATTGTATTGTGGTTTGTGTAAATATATCCTTGGAACTCCTGGCTGCAATTCTTATCTTAAGCTCTGAATTGGGATTCAGAGGAACTGGGCTTGACTTCTGACTTGGCCACTTGTTATCTTTGTGACATTGGGCAAATGATTTCACCGCTCCTGGGACTAAGTTTTCCCATCTCTAAAGTGGGGGATTTGAGCTAGTTATTAATGTTTGAGATCTCTTCCACCTTGGTCTTAGCAGCCAATGAATCTATGAACTCTTTTGTGTCAAGGAACTCTGTCATCATCAGGCTGCTCCTTGAGTGAAAGTTCTTTAGAGGTTTTGGGTCAATTCTGTTGGAACTTAAAGGGTTCTTGCCTACCTGGTTAACTCTTAGAGAGTTTTGTCATATTCTTTCCCCTTAGGTCATATTTTAGAGTCCCTAGGATAGTTAATCTAGAGCTGGAGGGGACTCCCATGGCCAGCTGATCTACCCCTGACCCCCCTCATTTTACAGATGGGGAAACTGAGGATTAAGGACTTTGAGTCACTTGCCCAAGGCCACACAGATGGTATCAGAGGTGGAATTTAAACCTATGTCCTTTAAAATTAGAAGCATTACTCTGTTCCCACTCTACTACCTGGTGGAATAGAATCCCTCTCTGTCCCAATACCATATTCTACATTTATTTTAAAGAAAAAAAAATTTAAATTATATGTCACTATTTTAGGGATACCCATAAGTGGATTTATTTGTATCTTTATGCCTTTGGATAAGTATATATATGTGTGTGTGTATATATATATATATATATATATATATATATATATATATACACACACACACACACACACACACAAACATACACATGTACTTATGTATATATTTAATTTATCATTTGTATTTAAATATGTATATATTTGGACAACTAGATGGCACAGTACATAGAGTGCTGGGCTTGGAATCAGGAAGATTTATCTTCTTGAATTCAGATCTGGCTTCAGACACTTATTAGCTGTGTGATCTTGGATAAGTAATTTAAATCTGATTGCCTCAGTTCCTCATCTGTAAAATGAACTGGAAAAGGAAATGGCAAACCACTCCAGTTTCTTTGCAAAAAAAAAAAAAAAGAAAAATGGGGTCATGGAGTGTCAGATACAACTGAAAAACAACTTAAATGTTTATATTTAGTTCATAATTCCTGATTCTTTTTCATCTTATACCATTTCCTCCATTCTGTTAAAAATTTGCTTCATTGGTTCTAATGCCTCTATTTAGAATAAATATATCTCACATACACATTTATTGGGCTCTTTTCTAGGGAGACTATACCTTTTTATATGTGGGGAGAAAATTATGAGACAGTTCTGAAATTCTAGAAATATTTCCTATATCTATGCGCTAACAATATACTTAATGTCTTCTGATCTCATAGATTGGAACATGGAGTTGGAGATGTTAACAATGTATCATTTCAACAAATGAAATTATAATATGCAAATAGAGCTCATCTGCAGTGAACTGTCATATATCATTTCCAAACCCATCTCCAAGTGAGCTTCTCCTCATTTCTGTTTATATCTTTTCTGGCTTTGCATGCTGTTATCCATAGAAACTCTTTTCATACAGCATTTTTAGTTCATTTCTCACCCCCACATCACTTTTCAGGAAAGGAAAATAGATATACAAAATTCTTTAGATGCAAGGAATACTTATTCTAGATTCTTAAAACAAAAATTTCATGCTCTAGCCCCCTGAAACTATAAATTCCCACTGGCTGTGGTGTACTTTTCTCTGGTCTTCATATACAATAGCTACCTGCAATGTTAACTATTCCAGAATTCCTTCACACAAAACAGACTATAGACCAGGTAGATGTTTTGGCTGATAGGATTGATTTTAGAACTGGAAGGGTACTCAGCATACTGCTGATCCAGTTTTCACATTCTGATAAGAATCATAACTGAGAACTGAGCACAGACTCAGAGACAATAGGTTGCTCTACTCCAGCAAAGTGGCTAGGATGGTAACAATAGAAGCAGACTTAATAGTATGGACTTGTGGAAGTAGTTATAGTTTAGTAAATTTTAGACTGTGATGACCTTATTCTGGCTCTGCTGTTTGCTATTTAAATGACATTGCACAAAATTCCTTAATCTCGCTGGGCACTATGTTTTTTTAATCCATTGAAGAGAGAGTTGGATTCCATGTTCTGTAAAGAGTCTTCCATTTCTAAAATCTTTCAAAAATCTTCTAAAATCTCTTATGACTACCTTTACTAGCAAGACAGGTAGACATCCAAAGTGAATGAGAAATCAAAATTGCAAGTTAGGTAAGGCAACTGGTACTTTGGCCAGAGTGCTGAAATTTAGGGATCACAGAAATTTAATACATGTGCACCTTTAGAAAAACCTTAGCTTAGCACCTAGTTTGTGAAAAATAGTTGGTTAAAATAGAAAGTTATCAGGCCATGGTCATCTAATGATCTGTAAGCCACTATAGTAACTAATTATACTTCTTGCTCAACTGAATCCATCATAATTATTCCCTTTTAGTTTTATTTTTCTGCTTCTGAATTTGACAAAACACCAAAAAAGGGAGTAGTTTTAATTACAAAACAGAACAGAAAAAACTGGATGAAAATGGATTATATGGGAAACTATAAGTCTCCAGCTTACTTTTAAAAACCATGGGGGTGGCTAGGTGGCACAGTGAATAGAGCACCAGCCCTGGAGTCAGGAGGACCTGAGTTTAAATCCAGCATCAGACACTTGACACACTTACTAGCCGTATGACCTTGGGCAAGTCACTTAACCCCAATTGCCCTGCCTTCCCCCTTCCAAAAAGCAAAACAAACCAAAAAAAACCCAACTATGTAATAAGTTCAATGTATTACAAACTTGTATTTCCCACTGAACTTCTTTCTCTTCCCTCGTACACATTTAAAGACCTTTGTGACTTCTTTCCCTCCTTTTATTTTCTTTCTTCCTTTTTTTTGCAACACTATCACTAAGTCCCCTCTTCCTATACAAACTACTCAAAAAATCTTCTAAGGTAAAAACAGCTGCTTATAACAAATAAACTCCATCAAGCAAAAGAAATTCACACATTTTCCACATTCACAAGTATATGTCATTCTGTACCTTGGATCTATTACCCCTCTCAGAAGGTGGTTAGCATGCTTTATCACATGTCCCCTGTTGTCCCGGTTGGTGATTGTATTGATCAGAGTTCTTCAATCTTTCCCAGTTGCTTTTCTTACAATGTTGTCACTATGTAAATTATTCTCCCAATTATGCTCACTTCATTCTGTATCAGTTTATGTAAATATCTCCTAAAACTGTCCTTTTTGTCGTTACTCAATATTCTATTACATTTGTGTGCCATAGTTTTGTTCAACCATTCCCTTAATAAGGGTCACCCCCTTATTTACAATTCTTTGCTACAGCAAAAAGAGCTTATAGACATAGCTCTTGTAAAAATGTTTTTTATTTTATTCTTTTTGTTCTGTAGACATAACAATGGCCTCACTTGGCAATTATTATACTATTGAGTTACACTGTTAATTCAAGTATATCCTTTGTGCTTTTTGTCTTTACTACCCAAATTGCTAGGTTGAGCTCTGTCAAAAATATTGTTTAAAGAGCTGTAGCATTTTGTCTCTTCATTACTCCATATGCAGTTTTATGGATATGAAGGGAACACTAGAAGATTTTAATAAGTTAGTCATTTTCTGTTGACAACAAGCTGCAATTTGTCGATATATATGGGGTTAGACTAGGTGACTTCCTCCCAACTCGAAATCCTAGAGTTTGTGATCCTAGCTCAAAAAGAGACCCTGAAAACTTAGGCATCTGGTACATCTTTTGCAGTCCTGCTTCATGTTCCACAACTTGTAATACATAGGGATTTGGCCAAGAGGAGTGAATCTACCACGTACTTTTCACCATATTTTCTGCTTATGTTAGTAGTCCCAGAGGGAAAAAAGTCAATTGAAAGTTGTCTGTCTGATCATTCCCTATTTCCTTAACCAACTTCATAAAGTTAAATTTAATTCTATTCTAGATGGTGAGAGTCACTTCTTCTAGTACCTCAATTTTGTTTGGGTAGGACCAAGAAACAAGAATAATTTTTTGAATAAGTTTAGAAAATCATTTTAAAAGGATATCTTAATCAACAAAGATGGTTTAAGACAAATCATGATTTAGAAGTCAATATTATTAAAGGAAATAAGGATGTATTCATTTATTTAGTTTTTTTTAATTAAATAGAACATTGCAAGTTTATATTTGTAATCTCAACTGGTCCCTCACTGTACCAAAGGAATCCTATTATACCTCCCTCATTGATTCACTCTCCCACTCACCACTATGGCTTTCTCAAACTTTTCCATCCCTATGAAACCTTAAACATTCCCCCTTCTCCTCATCCTCTCATCTGACATCTTTGCTTCTTTAAAAAAAAATTGAGGCCATTTGCTGAAGGCAGCTACCTGCTGCAATGTATAGAGCATGAGATGGGAAGTCAGGAAGATGTTAGTTCAAATGCAACACTTCCTAGCTGTGTGACCTTGAACAAGTGATTCTGTGGGAATCTTAGAAGATTTTTGATTAATTTGATTCTAATTGTGAATGTATTAAAGTGTGAGAGATACTCTAAAAGAGTTAGCTAAGGTATGAGTGGAGGAAATTTTTTCTACAACATTTAATTGGTGGATAGAGAGGTCATTGCTAAGATGCATTAAAATGTGATTCCTGTGGAATACAAGGACCTTTGGCATGGCAAAACTAAAAATCAAATGCGTGCTATTATTATAAATATTTTACCATCACAAAACAACGCACTAGCAAATTCCACATTTTACAATTTTTGCAAACACTGGTAGATACAATGAAGTTGCTGCCCAGCAACTTACTTTAAATACTGTCTTGAGATTGTTTGTTGTAGGATCTGACTTATTTCTAAGATTAGTGTGTTTGTGTGTATATATACATACATGCATACACATATATACATATATATACACATAAGTATGTATGTTATGTGTGCAAATATTTTACACAGAAAGTAAGGGCTTTAGGTAATTCAAGTCAGTATCCTTCATCTAGGCAAAAAGGTGCCTCTGGTCTTCTAAGGAAGTAGCTTAGGTATTTAGCTCCATATATGACGTAAGTAAAAGCTGCTTGTAACTATTCCTTCATATAGAAAGGCAGACTTGGGGTAGTTTGTTCAATTTGTTCAGGACTTTTAAAAGCATCAGATAAAAATGCAGAAAAGTAGCAAAGGGCTGGAGAGAAATTTTGCAGATCCTCTGCTTACAAAAATAATACCAATGATTTGGTCCTAATAACATAAGTACAATGATGCACATCACTGGTGCTAATGCTGTGTTTAAAATCATATTGAGATTGTCCAATGACTGAGTGGCTAAGTAAGATCCTTTTTCATGATGTACATTCATTGCAATAAAGAATGTTCTGAAAATATGAAGGGAAGTTTTAAACTGTTTCCCTTTCCCCACAGTCTTCTCTCCAATGTTTTGCTGTTACATCCCTACGAGCAATGAAAAGAATCTTAATTTAGGACCAGGAAGTTCTCAGGGTTTTCATTTAGGATTGAGATATAGATTGAAGAATAATGTTTTTGGCTTTATTTTTCTTGAAGGTTTTTTTTAAGTCTATGGGCATATATTCAGAATTTCTCTCTCTCTCTCTCTCTTTTTTTTAATTTTAAAGGGTTGATATTTTCTTTCACAGCCTTGGTGTCAACCTCTTGGGCTTTGCCTTTAGGATGTAAAACTTAAATGGTACCACTAGATTCTCTCTTCTTGCTAGCCTTCAATCAGGGTCCATTTGCATCCAATGGAGCCAGGAAATTTAGAGAATATAGATAATTCTGTTCTGACCTAGCCCATTATAGATGGTAGCATTGTCTATAGCATAGCTTCTATGTGGTCTCTCTTCTCCACCCACTCCTCTCCCCTTCCTAGAGCAATTAGTCCTTTAACTCACATTTACATTAGCTCCTAGTGATGTGGGAAGATATTCATAACAGTCACTCAAGATGGCCAGGCTTAGATGCATTTCCACCTCCATCTTGGGCAAAAAGTCCCATGTGAATGAGATCATAGCTCTATTGTAGGATTTTAATACATTTAATTGGACAAACACCTTGTGACATGCCCCTACCAGGTAATAGATATGTGTTATTGGTGGTCATGGTAAAAAGCTCTGGTTTGTGAACTAAACATTTCAATTACCAATTTTCTATAGATTGACTAATTTTTTTTTTTTACTTAAGCCTCATTTCATTAGTAAGATCTACTATGACAAACTATAGCATAATTGCCTCCTTCTTTCCCTAAAGGAAATGAATTTGCATAAATACTTTCGAAGAAAGTTGGTTTCTAGTTTTCAAGTTTTTTCTTCATTGAAGGCTACTTTCTTTTTGTTAGTTTCATGTTTCTTGTCCTTGTCACCCCAAGATTTGAGTGGTATTTCTCTTCCTATCTCTTCAGATGTTCATCATTTCATTCTTTCATAAACAATGGTTGTGTTCTGTTATAGATTTGAATATCATAAAATAGTATCTTATTGATCAATCAGTCAATAAGTTTTTGTGGAAGTTTGCTATAGGAGGTAGATCCAAAATGGCAGGGAAGAGGCAGCAACCAAGCTGAACTCTCCCAATAATCCTCCCCAGACAACTTCAAAATAATGCCTGAAATTGAATTCTGGGGCAGCAGAGTCAACAAAAGGTTGGGGTAGGGCAATTTTCTAGCATGAGACAATTTATGAGATCTGTAAGAGAGGTCTGTGCTGCCAGGATGAGGGTCTATGCCGAGTATACTTCTTGGCAATATCAGAGACAGACCATAGAAGTGTCTGTGACAACAACAGCAGCAGCACCTTTGGGACCTCTTGGCCCAGAGACAGTAAGGGGATTAGATGACTGGTCAGGAAAAGATTACAGAGGACCCTTTGCTGACACTGAGAGTAGAACTTGGCACTGATTGGCAACTCTGTTGCCCTTATGAATTCCTGAGTTACAGTACCAGGATAGAGAGAAGCACTGAGGGTCAGTCACAAGGAAGTAGAGCCCTGGTTGCAGTTCCAAGGTAGAGAGGAGAGCTAGGATTATGGTGGCAGAATTATTGAGAGCTTTGTCAAATCCTAGGGTTAAGAGGAGCACTAGCACTTCCAGACACAGGGGCACATGGGACCCTTTTTGGGTAAAGACCAAATAAGAGAGCAGTGACCCAGATTGTACCATCTTGAAAGCACCAAGAACTTGCACACCCCCATAACTATGAAAAAAGCAGCATAAAAAATCCTGGAGCTTGGCACTGTGCCTCCCCATTCCCAGGTTAGCAGAGCCCAGCTTTAACATAAAGTTCAAAGTCAAGAAATAGGCTAGAAAATGAGCAAACAACAACAAAAGAACTTGACTATTTTTTTAAAAAATCCATTATAGTGGCAGGGAAGATAAAGATATAACAATGTGAAAACAGCTACAAGCAAAGTAGCAAATAAAAATGCTAATTGGACACAAGTCTAATGAGAATTCCTAGAAGGGCTAAAAAAAGAAATGAATGGGAAGGGGAAAAAATTGGGAAAGGAAATGAAAGTGAGGCAAAAGAGTTATTAAAAGAGAATTAACAGCTTGGTAAAAGGAGCAAAAATGATACTGAAGAAAATAACACCTTAAATAATAGAATTGATCTAATGGTAAAAGCGGCACAAACATTCACTGAAGAAAACAATGCCTTAAACATCAGAATAGGTCAAATTGAAAAAATGGTGCAAAAACTCACTGAGGAAAATAGGTTCTTAAAAATTAGAATTGGGCAAGTGGAAGCTAATGACTCCATGAGACATCAAGCAATAATAAAGCATTGATAGACTTAGTTCTTCACAGCAATGCAAAGATTTAAAACTACTCCAAAAGACTCATGATAGAAAAATGTGTCCATACTCACAGAAAGAAATATGAAGATCTATTTGTTCTCTTTTTTTTTTTGGTTTAGTTTTGTTTTTTACTTTCTCATGGTTCCTCCCATTCATTCTAATGTAAAACTATATTTAATAAGAATGCAAATTCAGAGGCTATATTGAGTTGTATGTTGTCTTAGGGAGGGAGGAAGGAAGGGAGGTGGAGAAAATGTAAAATTTATGTGAATGAATGTTGAAAGCTAAAAAATTAATAAATTAATTTATACAAAAATAAAGAATGAAGGACAAACAGCAAAAAAAAAGAAATAATAAAACAAAGTCAAAAGAATGAAAAAATGAAATATCTCATAAGAAAAGCAACTGATCTGGGTAATTTAAGAATTTAAGAGATAATTTAAGAATTATTAAATTACCATAACACCATAATCAAAAAAAGAATCTAACAAGTATATCTCAAGAAATCACCAAAGGGAGGAGTGGAGCCAAGATGGTGGTGTAGAAGCAGGAAAACTCCACAGCTCCCCCCATAACTACCTCAAATACCTATAAAATATGACTCTAAACAAATTTTAGAGCCCCAGAATCAATAAAAGTACAGAGAAACAAAACTCCCACTGAAGACAGCCCAGCAGGTGGGATAGAAAGGGCTCATCACAGAGTGCTGGGAGCCAAAACCAGCCTGGCCTGAAACTGCAGCTTGGCTCTGGGGTGGCCAGGACAAGCTGCGGCTGGAGCTTTCAGGAGAGTGGATCACCAGCAGCTGTAGCAGCTTCCAGAATTATCAACCCACAAGAAACAAGGACAAAGTTAAAGGTCAGCGGAACTCAGCTAAATTTGGGGGAGAAAAGCAGGTCTGGCTGTGTCCCCCCAGGGGAAGAAAGCAGCAGAAGCGATGGCCCTGCAGCCACCTCCATGTGGCTGCTTCAGAGTTCTCGGCCTCCAGATTGCAGGGGGGCCAAGCAATCATTCAGAGGCTAAGTGCTCTTGCCTTAAGCTGCCTGGATTAGGATCATGTTCTTAGGTGGGGGTCCTGAGGTGCGTTTTCAGTGAGCCAAAGCTGGTGGAGGCTGCAGAGATGATGGCCTCCTAATAGCTCCAATAGCTGCAAAAACTCCAGTGATTTGGGACAAAGCTCTCCCCTGTGGAAGCAGAGTTCTACAGAGCCCAAAAGTCAAGTAATTGACTAGCAACATGAGCAGGCAAAGGAAGCCAAGCAAGCCCAGCAATCTAACTTTAGATTCCTTTTTTGGGGACAAAAAGGATCAAAGCATGGAATGAGAGGAAGATAATACAGGCAGAACTCCCACACCAAAAGCTTCCAAGTAAAATGTAGACTGGTTACAAGCCATAGAGGAACTTAAGAAGGATTTTAGAAACCAAATAAGAGAAGTGGAGGAAAAATTGGGAAGAGAAATGAGAATGATGCAAGAAAATCATGAAAAGAGAGTCAACAACCTGCCTGAAGAAAACAACACATTAAAAAATAGACTAACTCAAACGGCAAAAGAGGCCCAAAAAGTCAATGAGGAGAAGAATGCCTTAAAAAATCAAATTTGCAATTTGGAAAAAGAATCTCAAAAAGAAATTAGCAAGGGAAACTGCCCTGATATCTTAGATCTGAAGGGTAAAATGGAAATGGAAAGAATCCACTGACCACTTCATGAAAGAGATCCCAAAATGAAAACTCCCATGAGTATGACAGCCAAATTCCAGAGTTTCCAGATCAAGGAGATGTTGTAATCAGTCAGAAAGAAACACTTCAAATATTATGGTTCCATAGTCAGTGTCACACAAAATTTAGCAACCTCCATGTTAAAGAAGAAGATATCTTGGAATATGATACTCTGGAAGGCAAAAGAACTAGGATTACAACCAAGAATAACCACCCAGCAAAATGAACTATAATCCTTTGTGGGAAAAATGGATATTTAATGAAATAGATGACTTTCAAGCATTCCTTATGAAAAGATCAGAGCTAAATAGAAAATTTGACATTCAAACATAAAGGTAAAGGGAATCAGAAAATGGTAAATAAATATGAAAAATAATCATAAGAGATTCAATGTGGTTAAATTATATTCCTATATAGGAAAATGATACTTGTAATTCTTAAGAAATTTATCATTATTAGGGAGGTTAGAAGGAGTCCACATGGATAGACGCCACTGGTGTGAGTTGATTATGTTGGGGTGATATTTAAAAAATTAAGAAATTATAAAGAGGAATAAACTGGAAAAAGAGGTAAGAGAGAGGAAGAATGGGAAAAATTATCTCACTAAAAAAAGAAATACACAATGAAGAGGTGCATTTTCTACAGTGAGGTAGAAAGGGAGAGGTGATAGACAATGTTTGAACCCCATTTCATTCTCATTGGAATTAGTTTAAAGAGGGAAGGATAAACTCTCTCTCTCTCTCTCCTTCTCTCTCTCTTTTTTTCTCTCTCTCTCCCTCTCTCTCTCCTTCTCTTTCTCTCTTTCCTTTGTGTATAGAATTCTATCTTATCTAACAAGGAAATAGGAGGGGAAAGAGATAAGAAAAAGGTGTGGGGAATAATAAAAGAGAAGGCAGATTAAGGGAGAAAGTGGTAGCAGCAAAATGAACTTTAAAGGAGGGACAAGATAAACAAAAAAGAAGAAGAAACAGAAGAAAAGAAGATGAAGGGAAATGCCATTAGTAATCAAAGGGATGAATATGAATTGGATGAATTCACTCATAAAACAGAAGTGTATAGATTAATGGATTAGAAACTAAAATCCAACAATATGTTGTTTACAAGAGATACAGTTGAAACAGAAACATGCATACACACACACAGAGTTCAAATAAGGGACTGGAGTATAATCTATTATGATTCTGTTGAAGTAAAAAAAAATGGCAGTGATAGCAATCATGATCTCAAACAAAGCAAAGGCAAAAAAATAACTAAATTAAAAGAGATAATCAGGGAAATACATTTTGCTAAAAAAATACCCTAGACAATAAAGTAATATTTAAAACATTTATAGTAATTTTCTTTGACAAAGGTTTCATTTCTCAAGTATAGTAGGAACTGAATCAAATTTATAAAAAATAAGAGCCATTCCCCACTTGATTAATGGGCAAAGGACATGAGCAAGTAGCTTCCAGCATAAGAAATCAAAATTGTCAATAGTCATAAAAATGCTCTCAATCACTATTAATTAAAGAAATTCAAAATAAAACAATATTGAGGTACCACCTCATACCTATCAGAAATGACAAATGCTAGAGGGGTTGAGGGAAGATCAATACATTAATGAACTGTTGGTGAAGCAAACTATTCCAACCATTTAGGAGACCAATTTGGAACTATGCTCAAAGGGCTATAAAATTGTGTATGTGCTTTGATCCAGCAGTATAACTACTAGATCTGTATCCCAAAGAGATCAAAGAAAAAGGAAAGGGACTTATATGCAAAAAAAATATGTTGAACAACATTTCAAGGTGGCAAATAATTGGAAATTGGGGGGATGCTCATCAATTGGGAAGTGGCTGAACAAATTTGGCATATTATTGTAATGGAATATTATTATGCTGTAAGAAATGACAAGGGAGATTGTTGCAGAAAAAAAACCAACAACAACTAATGGGAAGACCTGTATGAACTGATTGATACAAAGCAAAGCAAGAAGAACCAGATCATTGCACATAGTAGAAGCAATATTGTGATGATGATCAGCTTATAGCTTCTATAAAGGCTTACTTTCTCTTATTAACACAATGATCCAAGACAGTTATAAAGGACTTATGATGTTGTCTATATCCACTGAAAGGACTGATGAACTCAGTTTGTAAATTGAAGTATAATTTTCTCACTTCATTTGTCTTGCTTTTTTGGCCATATGGTATAACGCCATGCATGGGCAGTTCCCCAAAAGAATGCTACTGTGAACAGCTTTTAAAGTTCTGATTACACAGTATAGTGAACACTCCATTTATTCCATTACAAATCAAGGCAAACATTCACAACAAATCACAATATAATATTCACAACATCGTATCTTATCACAGACAATCACAATATAATGTTCATAACGGCTTAACATTAGAATGGCCACCTAGTTTTCACTAAGGAGGCCACAGTGTTTACAACAAAGAACAAAAGAATAATCATCTGGTTTCCCTAAGGGGGAAACCATCCTCACTTAATTATTCAATCATTCCACAATACAATAATCAATCTTCCACTCATGGGGCAAAATCATAGATTATCCTAATCAGTCACTTATCTAGCAATCAGTCACTAAGTATCGTTAATCACTAAATACAATCATTAGAAAATTACACAAAACACCCCTCAGTGTCTAGTACACTTCAATTTCATTAAATGTCCAAGGGGGAGGTCTTTTCTTCATCTTGACCCGGGGTGGTCTCTCAGATTCCCTGGATCCCCTTCCATGGTCCCAGCTCCTGCCTGAATCCACCAAACAGTCACCTGGATTCAGACACAGACAGATCCCAGGTTCTTGTCCAGTACTTCAGGCCATTCTTGTTACACAATTAAGTTCACAAGGTCCAGCACATCTCAAAACCTTCATCTCTTCTGTTGCTGAGAACTCAAGGATCAACCAAGCCACAAACAACCGAAGTCTTATCCTGGTCATGCTTCTTCAGTTATCTAGCAGTTAAGCTGGCCCTAGGACCCAGGGAAAATCTCAGCCTTCCAGACAGCCTTCTTGGCAGCAGCTTCAGCCTTTACCAGATTCTGGTCTCATAGAAAACTCCAACTCAGTTCTCAGTCTAGCAGCACAGCTTTCAGATGCTGGGACAATTCTGCTCCCTCCACCAGGAAGAAAATTCTTGATTCTGTCTCTCTGTCTTTGGAACTCTTCTTATACACACACACACACACACACACACACACACACACACACACACACACAGGCTTCCTGTCTCAGCCAAAGCCTTCCTGTTATTTCAGCAACAGGAGACAGAGTTCACACCTTTTGTTTCTTTCAAGAGGTACTTAGCCCTAAGTTACTAAGGGCTAAGTATCTGCTAAATTAATTAGTTACATTTGGCTAATATGGACATATATTTGCCATGATTTCACCTATGTAATTCATATCATATTACTTGCCTTCTTAGTGGAAAGGTGTTATGGGAATCTAAAGATCTTCCCTGCCCCTAGGCCCTTTGCTAAAGTGGCTATGTGACTCTGAGGACCCTTGGATATTTGAAAGTATACTCTG
>CM053592.1:91306261-91319857 GCA_028646515.1 Pseudochirops corinnae | reverse complement strand
TTTTGGGCCCCTTTTGACATTTGAGTTAGTCTGTTTTTAAGGTGTTATTTTCATCAGTATTTTTGAGGTCTTCTTTAGCAGGCTGTTGACTTGGTTTTCAGGATTTTCTTGCATCATTCTCATTTCTATTCCCAATTTTTCCTCTACTTCTCTTATTTGATTTTCAGAATCATTCTTGAGCTCCTCCATGGCTTGCAACCAGCTCATATTTTTCTTGGAAGTTTTTGATGCAGGAGTTATGACTTCATTGTCTTCCTCCCATTCCATGCTTTGATCCTTTTTGTCCCAAAAAGGGATTCTATAGGCTGATAGCACTTCCTCTGCTTGCTCATCTTGCCAGCCAATTACTTGACTTTTGAGCTCTTTGCCACACTAAAACCCTGCTTCCAGAATGGAGAGAGCTTTGTCCCAAATCACTGGGGTTTTTGCAAATGTTGCCAGAAGTCTGAGGAGGGCGCCTTCTCTACAGGCACCAAACTGGCACACTGGCATTTCTCACCCCAGCACCACTGCCCACGACAGCAACCCAGATCAAAGCAGGTTAAAGCCAGAGCAATTGCCCTCTGAATGGTCCCTTGGTCCCCCTCCAATCTGCAGGCTAGGATCTCTGGAGGCAGCTGTAACAGTAATCAATTTAGCAGATACTTAGTCCTTAGTAACCTAGGGCTAAGTATGGAAGGTGTAAGCTCTGCCTCCTGTTGAGAGGCATGAACTCCCCTGTTGCTGATGTGGCAGAAGGGGGTTGGCTTAGACAGGAGGCCAGTGTGTGTATATATGAAGAGTTCTAGAGACAGAGAGAAGTAGAATTGGGAATCTTCCTCCTGGTGGCTCCTGTTGGAGGAAGCAGGAATGTCCCAACATCTGGGAGCTGTGCTGCTAGACTGAAGAAGTGAGTTGGAATTTTCTTGAGAGAGAGAGTTTTTCTCCCAGCATTTGGAAGCTGACTGAGAACTGAGTTGGAGTTTTTCTTGAGACCAGAATCTGGTAAAGGCCGAAGTGGCTGTTGCTGCTGCCTGGAAGGCCAGTATTGCTGCTACTGCCTGAGGCTGAATTTTCTTCTGGGTCTTAAGACCAACTGAATTGCTGGAGGACTGAAGAAGCATGACCAGGATAAGCCTTTGTTTGTGGCCTAGCTGATCCTTGAGTTCCTAGCAACAGAAGTGGTGAAGGTTTTGAGATGTGCTGGACCCTGTGAACTTCAGTGTGTGCGAGGGACTGCCCTGAGGACTGGACAAGGAACTGGGAGCTGTCTACCTCTGAATCCAGGTGACTGTTTGGTGGAATTCAGGTAGGAGCTGGGACCACGGAAGGGGATCCAGGGATTCTGAGAGACCACCCTGAGTCAAGATGAAGAAAAGGCCTCTCCTTGGATATTGAATGTGTGATGAAATTGAACTTTATTAGACACTGAAGGATGGAGGGTTTGTGTAATTTTCTAATGATTATATCTTGTGATTAATGATACTTAGTGACTGATTGAGTTAATGGTTGCCCCATGAGTGAAAGACTAATTATTGTATGTGAATTGATTGAATGATTGAATGTTGATTGTTGTATTGTGAATTAATTGAATGATCAAGTAAGGAAGGTTTCCCCCTTAGGCAAACCAGATGATTATCCTTTTATTCTTTGTTCTAAATATTGTGGCCACTGTAGTGAAATATGTGTGGCCATTCTAATGTTAAGCTGTTCTGAACACCATATTGTGATTTTCTGTGATAAGATGTAATGTTGTGAATATTGTACTGTACCTTGATTTGTTGTGAATATTATATTGTGATTTTTTGTAAATGTTGGCCTTGATTTGTAATGGAATAAATGGAGTGTACTGTGTAATCCAAACCTTAAAAACTGTTTACAGTAGCATTCTTTTGGGAATCTGCTTGTGCATGACATTATAGCAACCACAGAGCAGCAGCTGCAGGCATTGTGCCTCCTCTACCTCTACTGCCAGGGGCAGGAGCCAGACCACACTCTCAGGTCACCTAGTTCCAACAGAGTTCTCTACTAACCTTTTACTTTCTCTTTGGTGTTTATGGGTTGAAAAGTCTGGAAACTGCCACAGCTCCTGGTTATTCACTCTTCTGAAGTGTGCTCTGGCCTCTACCTGTTGGGGCCAACCTGGGGCTAGAACTTTGCCGCTCATACAGGGCTGTGCTCGGCTCCCAGAGTGCTGTGATGGATCCTTCCTCTAGGCCTGCCAGCCTGCCTGAGATTTGTTTCTCTTTGTCACTTTGTGGGTTCTGTAGCTCTAAAATTTGTTTACAGGTATTGGAGGTAGTTTTGGAAGTAACTCATGGAATTCCCTGCTTCTACTCTGCCATCTTGGCTCTGCCCCCCTGAAAACCTACTTTCTTTAACCCTGTTCATGATTTTTTTTGAAGTTTGTGTCATTTCAAAAATATATGTATACTTTTTAAAATGATGCATTTTAAATTTAATAATTTATTATAAATTTTTAGGTTTTTTCCCTGCATTGACATTTTGATGATACAATATTGTGTCATGTAACCATATAAAAATCTTACTAAAAAAATTATTACACGCACATATTCCTGCTAATGTTTGCTAGACTTACAGGTAACATGCAACATGCTTACCTGCCAATTCTTGTTTGTTAAGACCTGTTAATGGACTTGACTACTGATTGGGTATAACTTGAATTTTGTAGATTATTTGGAAAAATAATGCAATCACTACAACTTTAACTCTTAGACAACAGATGAAACATGTACAATTTTTCAAAATTTTCATATCTTCTCTTCTTTCCTTATGCTTCCACTACCCCCTTATATTTATTCAAAGCCCCTCAATTACACCTGAGGCTACTACCACCACCCTGGATGGTTTTAGCTCCCAACAAGGGGCAGTATCACCCACTTTGGGAACCTATGTAAAATCTTTCCCTGTTTTCAGCCTAAGAGTAAGTAAGATGAGTTTTAAATTTTAAGGGAGTATTACCTAATGCTTTTCACTTTTTAAAACTTTCTTCTTCATCTCCTCCTCCTCCTCATCCTCTTCTTCATCATCATCATTAACTTCCTCCTGGTCCTCCTAATTGTCTTAGTTGTCATCTTCTTCCTTTCTCTTCTTCCTCTTTTTCTTTTTCTTCTTCTTCTTCTCTTCATCCTCCTTGTCCTCCTCCTCCTCCTCTATTATCATCATCACCAAAGGATGGTAAGGCATTTAGTAATATGTCCAAATGCAACACTGGTAGCCACTGGATATTAAAAGATCTGGAGGAAGATATCCAGTCAGTTGGGTAATGGGGATGATGAAACCAGCTCTTTAACTTTGGATGAATCACTTCCCTTTTGTGGGCCTCAGCTTCCTAGATCATGAATTAAGGAGGGTGACCTAGATGGTCTCTAAGGTACCTTCCAACACTAAATTCTATGGTCCTTTAACTTTTACTTTTACTTTTACTTTTTTACTTACTTGTTTACTTTACTCTTTCAAATATCAAGTGAGATAATATATGTGAAAGTATTCCCAAAAAGCCAAACAAATGTAACATTTTAGAATTATGTGTGGGATCCTCTTTTCTTCTTTTCCTTCTTCTCTTCCTCCCTTTTCTTACAGCTCTTTTAGCTCTTAGGATCATAACTTTGAGTTGAAAGGGATCTTAGAGGCCACTGAGTTCACCTCTCTTGTTTTACAGATTAGGGACCTGTATCAAAAGTAAATTGTGACTTGTCCAGAGTCAAATAGCATTTAAGTGTCTGAGGTAGTATTTGAATCCTCCAGGTGTTCTTGATTCCAAGTCCAACTTCCTACAACTAGACCAGGTCACTGTTCCAATTCTTCTATCTCCTCCATCCCTGAATTATGAAGTCCTTTATTCCTCTTTGTTTGAGACCTAGGAAACTTGAATCTGAGCTGACACAATCTGTGTGACTTGCTAATTGACACAGTGGCTCTAGAGAAGAAAACAAGGCTGATGACTTTGCACAGCTCTGCCTCACTTAAATCCAATTCACTTTCCAATCAAGACACCATCCTCCTAATATCATTGGTTCTCTTCCAGAATGTAGGATCTACAACAAGACCTTGGATAATTCACTTAACCTCTATAGGTATCAGTTCCCTAATCTGTAAATTGATTGGGGAGTTTTGACTAAATCAGGCCTGCACAACTTGTGGCACTTAGGGCATGCCAAAGGATTTCCTCTACCTATAAAGAATATTTTCTTGTACATTTTTCATGGACCCACCTGAAATCCTTTGGTATTCCCCAAGTGGCCTGAGGGTCAAGGGCCAGTAAATTGTGCAGGCCTGGACTAGATTATCTTTAAAATCCATCATCGTTCTTAACGTATGGTCCTAAGATTTTACAAATTGCCCTTCTCAGGTTTGTTTTCTACAAGTCCCCATGCTCCCAAATGACTTCTTTTTTTTTCACTTCTCTCCCAGAAAAATTTGACTTTCCACAACATGTTTATCTCAGTTAGGCTAATAGGCTTAAACCTCTGGGGGAGTTTTTGGATTTTTTTAAAAAGGAACTTCCTTAAGTATGATGAATTGCTGAAACACATGGATGAGGGCTTTTTTTTTTTGAGCTCTAGAGGATCCTCTGTGGACAGTACCACTCACTGACTCCTCTTTTTCTCTACCTTTACCTCATTCTCTGCCAGAAAAGGAAGCCAGCAGCTTGGTGTCCCACTTTGGAAAGGTTACAGACCTTGATTCTAAAGACATATTTAAGGTTGTTAATGAAATTCTTTCTCTAGAAGCCTCATAAAGCAAGTGCAAAAAGCCAAATGTGCAACTTCTTTTCAAATCACAGTATCCCCCACTCCCCACGCTCTCCCCTCACCCCCCTCCATCATAAATCTAACCTCTAGGACCACAGAACAGGCATTAGTGTTAACAAAATTTGCCTTTAGAAGGAAAAGAAAAAAGAAATCTTTTAAAAATAGTCTGACACATAACCCTAGCTGTGGCTGGCAAAAGAAATGAAGTGAGACAACCGATTTCCATGATAAATGCTGATAGGCCCCTAAGAGTCCTTGGAGGCCTGGCTTGGTTTGTAACAGTTATTGAATATTCTATAGACAACCCTGGAGGGGAAAAATTTCATTATGTATATTTTCATTCTTCTCCTTCCCCTAAATACCAGTCTACCATATTGCTAGGGAGAAAACTCCCTTCAGTTAGCTAACTGCCCAGGGCTGACCGGCATTTTCCTTCAGGCATTTTGACAAAACTTAGAGAATTGGCTTTGGTGTTTTGAACCCTCATCAGTCACTGAAGGCAATGGCAAGTCCCTCTCTCTTTAAAGGCCTGCTTTCACTACTTCAAACCTGTCTGTCTGTGTAGTCTCAGTATGCTATCCTCTGAGTCCTTATGAAGAGACTCTTACTAAGGATGTACCAGTCTTTGTGGTCTTTCCATAATATCTCATTTGGGGGTTTTGGGAAAGAAGGGAAGCAAACATATGGCCCTCAGACTTGTCCAATTGAGAAAATAAATTTATAACATTATATAAGCAGGCTGGTTGACTGATTGGTAGGAATAAAAGATATACCAATACATTTAAGTGTAGAAAGCCTTTTACATATGTTACCTTAATTGATCCTCCACAAAATGAATTAGATACAGTCATGAACCCCATTTTGCAGATAAGAAAACTGATGAGGAGAAAGTTGTGAATTGTCCAGGGTCTCAGAGCTAGTAAGGATCTGAGGAAGAATTGGAACTTGGGTCTATCCAACATTCTATCTACTTTGCTAACTACACGGGCTGCACCTGTGATTTCTTTGGGCTACAGGAAACTCCCTCTGCCAAGGAAAGTTAGCACCTTCTCTTATTAGAGACTTGCCTGGAGCATGGAGAATTTAAGTAACCTGATCCGGTTAATGTAGCTACTGTATATAAATGGTGGGACTTAAACCCATATCTTTAAGGCTTCAAGGGCAGTTTTTTTTATTGACTATGACACCAAGGTTGCTTGATACTTAAATAAAAACACACATTAAACACAGAAAACTACCTATGTGTTGACCAAGCAATATCATTAAGAGGTCTATTTGCAAAGATGGTTACAGAAAAAAAGAAAAGAACCTTTAGTGTTTATGAAATTTGGAAAAACCTAACATGTTTATAGGGATTCTGTTTGTGGTATCAAAGAACTGGAACTTGTAGGGTTGCCCATCGATTGGGGAATAGCCAAACAAGTTATGATATATGATTGTGATCAAATACTACTGTACTATAAGAAATGATGAGCTCAATGATCTTAAAAAAACATGGAAAGATTTGCACAAAATAATCAAAAGTCAAATGAGCAGAAGTGAGAGAACATTGTATATAGTAATAGCAATATTATTTTAAGAATTACATCAAGTGAATGTTATTTTGACTATTATAAATACCCAAGTTAACCATTAAGGATACATGAAGAAAGATGCTATTTGTATGCAGAGAAAGAACTTATGGATAAATGTATTGCTCTTATTCCAAGTCTTTTTCTCATTATAAAAAAATATAATACATCCACACACACTGTATTTGCATATATGGTGGCAGGAAATACCATAGTGTAGTGAAAAGATCCTTTAGATTTACCATCAAAAGTCATGTGTTTGAGTCCACAATCCACAAGTAATGACCATATTATTTTGGACAAATAATAGTTCTCGGCCTCAGTTTCTTTACTTTAAAATGGAGTTGGATGAAATGATCTCTTAGGTCTCTTACTATTTGAAATCCTGCAATTCCTCATTTTATTTTTAAGTATCTTTTAATCTAAAATACATACAAATATAGAAGGAGCAGGAGGAGGTGCAGTACAAGAATAACCTGGTATACCTGCTTGGGAACTCCTCTTATAAAGGCCAGGGACAATTTCTTATTTCTCTCTTCTAACCCTTGATAATGCATTTGGCTCCTTTCTTGGGTACAAATTACTACCCATCCTACATATGGGAAAGATATGCTTCTGCAAAGGGTTTATTTAAAAATCAGCAAGTACAAAACACATTCTGAAATACTTAAAGCATCTAAGTGGGTCAAGAATTTGATATCTATTAGTGGTTCGGCCAGAAAACTTCCTTAATTGTAAGCTTGTGGTTGCTCCTTGACAAGAACACTCAAGCTGGAGATGATTGTGTGAATTTTATATTGTACAGTAACTCCCAAATACTGTCACCTTGTGAGCAGGTTATACAGATTTCTACATTCTTAAAACTTCTTTCTTCTGTATAAAAATAGGACCATTTGAGCTTGATAGGTACTGGGTACTCTAGCCAAGGTGCTACATTTTACAGTTCTAATATTTGAAGGTTCTGAGACATAAATAGAGGCAACTCTTTTTTAGACCTGTCTTCTGCCGTTCTCTATAAATTTATGAAATACAGCATCTGGTATCAGGTATAAAGTTGCAAAATCCATACATATAAAAAAAAACATTTTCATCTCTTTTTTTATCTTCTTTTATTTTTTTCTCAATTACATGTAAAACATTTTCAAACATTTGGGATTTTTTTTTAGAAATTTTTGAGTTCCAAATTCTCTCCCTTCCTCCCCACACCAATGCTTGAGAAGGCAAGGATTTGATACAGGTTATACATGTGCAATCATGCAACACAGGTTTCTATATTAGCCATGCTACAAAAGAAAATACCAATTAAAAAGTCATCTTTTTAAAAATCAAATGAAAATATATGAAAAATTGCTATATCTGGGTTCCTACAAAATTAAAATCTTCATCATTAGTAATGTTAAAATTATGCAAAGATTATCCTTAATCTAAATTTTCTCCAAATTTTTTTTTCTTAAAGTTGCTTTGTAAAATGGGAACCTGGTTTATATTTCCTCTCAAATTTAGTAACTATGTAAAATTTATATTGTACTTTATAGTTTACAATCCATTTACTATGCAGCAAATACTGTACCAGAAGAGGTTTTTTTGAATTTGTCTGAAATGTTTATGAATAGTCAATAATAATAAGATTTTTGAAATACTGTACATATGTTATCTAATTTGATCCTTACAACAATTTCTGGAGGTAGATGATATTATTTTCCGTATTTTACACGTAAGCAAACTGAAGTTGAGATAGCTTAAATAACTTTTCCTGGGTTATATAGCTAGAAACTACCTGAGGCAGAATTCAAACTCAACTCTTCCTGACTCCACATCCAGTGCTCTTAATCTTACACACTGGACTATCTGGTTGCTTCCTATCATAATAGTTAGCATTTATATATCATTGTAAAGTTTTGATCCTCACAACAACTTATTACCTCCATGTTCTTTGTTTTCTCCATTTTACAGATGAGGAAACTGAGACAGACAGAGATTAAATGACTTGCTAGTGTCACATAGCTAGTAAGTGTCTGAGTCTGGATTTGAATTCCAGTCTTCTTGATTCCGCTCTAGTTCTCTCTCCATTGACCCTCTAATTACTGCTTACTTTATTTCAGTAAGAAGAAATACAGACTTAGATTAGAGTTTGATAGTTGATTTGCCAACAATCCACTTTCTCAGATATCTAGCAACTTAAAACCATCCTGCTCTCTCTCCTATCCCCTAGTTTATAATATATATCTGTGTAATCTGGGGTTCCTCTTTTCCCACCCTTTGCTTTTTCTCTAGCTCTCGTTCATATACCGTTTCTTCTCCATTATTTCTAACAAAAGTTGCACCTCTCTCTGTCTGTCTGTCTCTCTCTCTCTCTCTCTTGCCAAGCACTATGTAATATCTTTACAAACTGCATATTTTTGTCTAAGATCCTTCTTTTAGCTATAATTTTTTCACACGTGTACATATTTTACATTTGGGCTACTTATAAGGATAAACCTCAGCATCATTTTGCCTAGGCCTAGCACTGATCATATCAAATTCATCCCAGTTTGTGATTTAATGGTGTGGCCAATATCTTTATGTGACCTAAGTAGCATTACTATGGAAAGAGAGAAGTGAAGAAAAATCATAGGTTCATAGACTTAGAACTAAAAAGCACTTGCAGGTCATCTAAACTAATCTCCTCATTTTATAGGTAAGGAAACTAAGGACTTGAGAAGGGAAATGATTTGCCAAATATTAATAGGTAGAAAAATGCAGAACAGCTATTTGAACCCAGGCCTTTTGATTCCTAATTCCCTATTCTCTTCATGTGGCCATGCTAACTCCAGAATTAAATACCCAATAAGCAGCATTCAGCTGCTTGAGTCAGAATGTTTGATTATAAGTATGAGCTGAATAAAATGGTAATTTATGCCATTAGGAAATGTAAACAATGCATTAGAATATACATTATAGGACAGCAGGGGATAAGAGATGGGCCTCCCACCAATGTGCTGTACTCATGCCTACAGAATGTGAAGAGTCCCTAAGCCCATTGGAAACATCATCTATGAATGTCATTGGGTAGGATATCTGGGGTTCACAATGGGTTCATCCTATTGGGGGCATTCATGGAAGAACACAAACAAGAACGAAGCAGCATAGAAAAAGATCAATGAGTTAAGATCTATCCAATTAGAGGCAAAATCCACTAAACGACTAAAGGATAATTAGAAACTAGGGGTATAAATAGTGTTTTGTAAATAATAAAATTCGCTCACTTCCTCACAAAATAACCTCACTTTTTTCCATAGTGATCATCTTAACATGTTCTTTTTGTAAAATAATGATCACTAGACTCATTTTGAATGACTTTAAATGTCCATTAGGGTTTTATAATCAGAATCTAAAAAGGTAGTAGTGGTATATGTATATATACCTTTGTATTTGAGGTGCCTACCTTTTGGAGTTATCTGTTACTATGTCTCCCTTTTCCAGTTTTCACTTGTGTATGTTATAATATTTAAACATTCATCTTGCATATACTATCTGTGTATGTCTATAATTATGTAGCTTTGAGAACACTGTTAAGAAATATGGTGTGGAAGTTGTGCTATGTCTAGAGTTCATCTCAAACAACCCCCTAAGACTAATTTACAAGAATGCAGATGTTACTTGTTGATCCATGGATGGAGGGAGTTGACTGATGAAATCAGAGCTGAATTAAGAATCTTTGCATATCAGATTTCTCATCCTAAGACATGCATTAAATATTGGCCAGACTAGGACCTCCAGGATATTATGACCTAGTCATGTCTAAGCCTCTGACAAAGGAATCCATGTGAGATACTCTTCATTCTTTTTGTCTTTGTTATTCTTGAAATGATGATAATAACAATAAGAGCTAACATAGCACTTTAATTTTGCAAAACATTTTATAAACATTATCTCAATTTATCCTTACAACCTTGGGAGGTGGGTGATATTATTATCTTCATTTTTCATTTGGAGAAACTGAGACAGACAGAAGTTAAATGATTTGCTCAGGGTCTGAGATTGTATTTGAACTCAGCTCTATTCAGCGCATCATTGAGTTGCCTCTAAATAAGAAACAATAATAAATAATAAATTTTTAACTGTTTATTTTGTTTTTCTTTTTTGTCTTTATTAATTTGTTGGTTTACTTTTAGTTTACAATATTCAGTTCCACAATAACTTGAGTCTGAAATTTTCTCACTCTCCCACAGTGGCATGCAATCAAGTATAGGATCTACAAATACTTTCACATTAGACATTAGTCAGGTTGTAAAGCAGGACTGTAACCAATGGAATGAACGATGGGAAAGAGGAAATGAAGCAAAACAAGAAAAAGAAAGAGAGCAGGTAGTTTGCTTCAGTCTGCATTCAAACTCTGTTCTTTCTAGTTCTTTCTTTGAATGTAGACATCTCCTTCCATCATGAGTCTTTTGGAGTTGTCTTTTAACCTTGTATTGCTGAGAAAAGTCCAGTCTATCAAAGTTGGTAGTCACACATAAGTTGTGTCTGTAATTGTGTACAAATTTCTCCTGGTTCTGCTCTTCTCACTTAGTATCAATTTGTATAAGTCTCTCCAGGTAAATATTAAGACCATCAGCTCCTCATTTCTTATAGCACAATAGTATTCCATTATGTTCATATACTACAACTTGTTTAGCCATTCCCCAACTGATGGGCATCCCCTTAATTTTCAATTCTTTGCCACCACGAAAAGAGCTGCTACAAATATTTCTGTACATACAGGTCTTCCTCTCACTTCTATGATCTCTTTTGGATATAACCCTAGAAGTGGTATTACTAGGTCAAAGAGTATGCAATTATTTATAGCCTTTTGGACATAGTTCCAGATTGCTCGCCAGAATGATTGAATCAGTTCACAACTGCACCAACAACGCATTAATGTTCTAATTTTTCCACATCCTCTCCAGCATTTGTCATTTTCCTGTTTTGTCATCTTAGCAAGTCTGACTGGTGAGATGTGGTACCTCAGAGTTCTTTTGACTTGCATTTCTCTAATCAATAGTGATTTGGAGCATTTTTTCATATGCTTATAGATACCTTTAATTTCTACCTCTGAAAATTGCCTGTTCACATCCTTTGACCATTTATCAGTTGGGGAATGACTTGTATCCCTATAGATTTGACTCAATTCTCTATATATTTTAGAAATGAGGCCTTTATCAGAGACACTGGTTGTAAAAATTATTTCCTTATTTCCCACTTCCTTCTTAATCTTGGTTACATTGGCTTTGTTGGTGGGAACTTTTCAATTTAATGTAACAAAGATTATCCATTTTGTATTTTATAATTCTCTCTAACTCTTCTTTGGTCAAAAAGTCTTCCCTTCTTCATAAATCTGACAGGTATACTATTCCTTGCCCATTTAGACTTGATTTTGGTAAACAGTGTTAGATAATGGTCTACGCCTAGTTTCTGCCATACCATATTTCAGTTTTCCCAGCAGTTTTTGTCAAGTAGCGAATTCTTATCCCCAAAACTGGAATCTTTGGGTTTATCAAACAAAAGATTGCCATAGTCTCTGACTGCTGAGTCTCATGTACCCAATGTATTCCATTGATCTACTACCCTATTCCTCAGTCAGTACCAAGTAATTTTGATGACTGCTGCTTTATGATACAGATTTTTAAAATTAACTAATTTATTTTTAGTTTTTAATGTTAATTTCGGCAAGATTTTGAGTGACAATTTTTTCTCTCCTCGTCTTTTCCCTACCCACACCCCAAAATAGCAAGCCTACTGAATACTTGTTCTCCCAGTCTGTACTCTCTTATATCCTTCCCCTTTACCCGGCTAACTTTCTAGTAGGGCGGGATGGGTTTCTATAGCCCAGTACCTGTATATCCTGTTTCCCAGTTGCATGTAAAAATCTAATTTTTAAACATTTGTTTTTAGAACTTTGAGTTCCAGATTTTCTTCCCCTCTTCCCTCCTCACCATCCCTCATTGGGAAGACAAGCATTTCAATATAGATTATACATATGTAGTTACCCAAATAATTTCCATAGTAGTTATATTGTGGAAGAATAACTGTATTTCCCTCTGTAACACCATGCATGAACAGCTTCCCAAAAGAATGCTACTGTGAACACCTTTTAAGGTTTGGATTACACAGTACAGTGAACACTCCATTTATTCCATTACAAATCAAGGCAAACATTCACAACAAATCACAATATAATATTCACAACATTATATCTTATCACAGAAAATCACAATATAGTGTTCACAACAGCTTAACATTAAAATGGCCACATAGTTTTCACCAAAGTGGTCACAGTATAGAGAACAAAGAACAAAAGAATAATCATCTGGTTTTCCTAAGGGGGGAACCCTCCTTACTTAATCATTCAGTCATCTCACAAAACAATAATCAATCTTCCATTCGTGAGGCAATCATAAATTAACTTAATCAGTCACTTATCCAGATGCACAATTACTAAGTATCATTAATTATTAAATACAATCATTAGAAAATTACACAAACCCTCCACCCCTCAGTCTGGTAAACTTCGATTTCATCACTTGTTCAATATCCAAGGAGAGGCCTTTTTTTTTATCTTGACTCGGGGTGGTCTCTCAGATTCCCTGGATCCCCTTCCATAGTCCCAGCTCCTACCTGAATCCACTAAACAATCACCTGGATTCAGAGGCTGGCAGCTCCCAGCTCCTTGTCTAGTCCTCGGGGCAGTTCTTGTTACACACTGAAGTTCACAGGGTCCAGCATATTTCAAACCCTTCACAACTTCTCTTGCCAGGAACTCAAGGACCAACCAAGCCACAAACAAAGAAAGGCTTATCCTGGTCATGCTTCTTCAGTCCTCCAGTTGTTCAGCTGGCACTAGGACTCAGAAGGAATCTCAGCCTTCCAGGAGGCAGCAACTTCAGCCTTCACCAGATTCTGGTCTCTAGAAAAACTCCAACTCAGTTCTCAGTCAGCTTCCAGATGTTGGGAGTGAAACTTTCTCTTCAAGGCAGCAGCAACTTCAGCCTTCACCAGATTCTGGTCTCAAGAAAACTCCCACTCAGTTCTCAGTCAGCTTCCAGATGCTGAGAGAGAAACTCTCTTTATCTCTCTCTCTCTCTCTCTCTCTCTCTCTCTCTCTCTCTTTCTCTCTTTTTCTCTCTGTCTCTGTCTCTGTTTCTGTCTCTCTCTGTCTCTCTCTTTGTCTCTCTCTCTCAGCTGGCTTCAGTCTCCATGATTCTTCCTCCACCAGGAGCTGGCCAGGAGGAAAATTCTTGATTCTGATTCTC
>CM053592.1:91288719-91305761 GCA_028646515.1 Pseudochirops corinnae | reverse complement strand
CTTTTTTCCATCTGGCAAAGTCGACTTTTTAAGGCATTCTTATCCTCATTGGCTTTTTGAGCCTCTCTTGCCATTTGAGTTAATCTATTTTTTAAAGTGTTATTTTCTTCAGTCAGGTTGTTGACTCTCTTTTCATGATTTTCTTGCATCATTCTTATTTCTCTTTCCAATTTTTCCTCCACTTCTCTCATTTGCTTTTCAAAATCCTTTTTAAGCTGATCTATGGCTTTTAGGCTGTCTTCATGGTTCTTGGAAACTTTTGGTGCAGGAGTTCTGATTGTATTGTCTTCTTCCCATTCCTTGCTTTGATCCTTCTTGTCCCCAAAGAAGGAATCTAGAGTTTGGCTGTTCTTACTTTGCTTCCTTTGCCTGTTCATGTTGGCCAGTCAATGATTTTTTAGCTCTGTGAAGCTCTGCTTCCAGAGGGGAAAGCTCTGTCCCAAATCGCTGGGATTTTCCCATCTGCCAGAGATATTAGGGGGTTGTGATTTTTTTGCAGCCCCCTCCAGCTTTGGCTCACTGAAAACACAACCCAAGACCACCACCCGAGACCACAACCTGGATCCAGGCCACTCAATGCAAGAGCACTTGGCCTCTGAATGATCACTTGGCTCCCCTGTAGTCTGCAGCCTGGGAGCTCTGAAGCACCTACATGGAGGCAGCTGCAGGGCCTCTGCTTCTGCCGCTTCCTTGCCTGGGAGGCAGTTTGGCCTTACTCACATTCCTCCCCCCTTACCCAAGATCCACTGACCTTTCACTTAGTCCTTTTTTTTCTTATGGCTTGATAATTCTGGAAACTGCTACGGCTGCCATTGATCCACTCTCCTGAAGCTCCAGCAGTGGCCTCCCCCGGCCCCCCCCCCCCAGGGCCATGACATGGTTTTAGGCTGGGCTGCTTTTGGCTCCCAGAGCTGCAGTGATCTCTTTTTGCCAAGCTGCCTTCAGAAAGAGGGTATTTGTGTGAGTTTTAGAGCCCTAAAATTTGTTTAGAGTCATATTTTATGAGTATTTGAGGTATCTATTTGGGAGCTCGGGTGCCTTGCTGCTCCTATGCCACCATCTTGGCTCCACTCCCATCAGTTTTCATTTTTAGGGAGATATTTTCTCTAGTTAGATTTTGAACCTCCCATCTCTGTTAATCAATTTTACTTTTCAAAGATTTGTTTTCTTCAATGAGATTTTTTTTCCTCTTTGGTTATTGTAGATTTAAATTTATCTTCTACCTCTCTAATTTGGCTTTTAAAATCTTTCTTGAGTTCCTCCAAGAATGCTTTTTGGGCTTGAGACCCTTTCATATTTCCTTCTGTGGTCTCAGGTGTGAGTACATAATCTATGTTTTCCTCTAAATTTGGTTGTTCTTGCTCATTATAATAGGATCATATTGTTCTTGATTTCACAGACCGCTTCTTGCCCATTGTGATTGCCTTTGTTGTGAATTTTTAGAGTGTATATCTGCTTCTGGGGAACAGATATACTGTGTTTCCCAGGCTGGGAGATATGGGTTTGGTTGTTAATTTTGTGTGCTGTAGCCTCTGTGTGTCTAGACTGAGGGCAAGGCCAGGACTCTCAGTGTTTTCCCTGAGTTACTCTGAGGCTATTTCCACTTATTCAGGATTTTACTCTGGGTGAGACATTTATCTCTGGGTTTTCTGCATCAGGGAGGGGGATTAGAGCAGCTAGGCTTTACCCCACCCTCTGATCCTGGTAAATCAGGTAGATGGTTTTTAAGCATCCAGGCTGTGGGCTGGTAGCCCCAGATGAAGCTGCTGTCTCTGCTGCAAGCCCTGTTTTTCCTCTTACCTATCTCCAACCAATCCTCTATCCTGCAGTGAGATGGCTGCAAATTGCCCCTTGGATGGGTGAGTCTGCTGGCTATACTTCTCACTCTGCTATACTCTGCTCTCAAATCTGTGTTGGTACAACCCTCATATACTCCGTGCTTTCACTGCCCAGACCTATGTGGGCACTTTCCTGGGCTGAGAATCTGTCACACTCTGTCTCCCAATGGGTTCTGTCACTCTAAAATCCGTTCAGATTAACTTGTTAAAGTTTAGTGATTGAATTCATGGAGGAGCTTAGAAAAGTTCCTGCTTCCTTTCCGCCATCTTGGCTCCACCCTCAATAAATAATATATTATATACGCATGTACATGGACAGCATATAAATATATTGTTTATATGTAATATGTGACAATATAACAATAAAAACAAAATATATAATGTATGGTATATGTAGAACCAAATGAATAAAGCACTTTGAGTAAATAAGTCATTTTAATTATTATAAATACCCCAATTAATAATAAGGACATATGAAGAAAAACACTATTTGCATCCAGAGAAAGATCTGATAAATAGAAGTATATCTAAAATAATTTTGCACATAAATATAGTATGTACACACTTGTGTGTGTATTTTTGTGTCTAATGGTAGCCATCTCTAGGGTGGTGACATGAGAGGGAAGAAAAAAAGGAAAAATGAAATTTTCATGATAACTTTTTTATATTTAAATGGAATAGTAAGTTGTACATAATAGATTTTCAGTTTCATGTGCAATCATCTTTTTTTAATTTTACTATTTTATGGAAATACTTGTTTTATCCCATAAATAAGAAATAAAATAAGATTTTAAAACAGATAAAACAATAATAAGTAAATATTCACAAATATACACATATGCAATAACTTGTATTTCTATAGCATTTTAAAGTTTATCACAAAGGAACCTCATTAGTTAGGGACATTGCTAAAAGAATTTGGTTATCAGGGCTTTCCTTCCTCCAAATTATTTTATATTTTATTATATGTGCATCATAAATGGCTCCTCCTAATATAATGAATGTTCCTTAAGGTATGAATGAATAAATGAATGAATGAAGCCCTTATTAAGTGCTTACTGTTGGGGATGGCTCAGTATCCAGCACTAAGCATGATTGGAGATGTGAATAAGAAATGACCAGGCCACGTGGGTAGTTCAAGAAAGAACCAAAAACTCTGTTTACTGATGCTTAGAACAAAGTTTTTAAAGATCCAAATGACAAAGATTCAAGTATCCTTATCTCAGTCATATCTTGGAATATTATTACTAATAGAATAATCTGCCATACCCTGGAAGTAGCTTGGATAAGACAAGGCTTCTTATCAAGGACCCAGGAAATCATGGGGAAGATCAGTTGTCTCTTATCTACAGGTCAAAGAATGCTAGCTGAGAGCAGGCCACAATCTTAAAGACATCTGCATGGAATGCAATCTCAAAGACATCTGCATAGAAATCGGATCCCCAAGAATCAAGTATTTTGACTTACAATAGTCTTTGGCATAATATGATAAGGAACATGTCCTTTTTGGTGCCTGAAGTTTGGGGGCAAAGGTTTTGATGTCAGGATATCAGACAAAAGTCCTTTTAAGTGCACCCCTGAGGTTCTTTCAGGGGAGCCAGCCTTTGCAAGCCTTGTCACCTTGAAAGGAATTAGGGTACATTATTAAGGTCTTTATCTGAGTACTGGATCAGACCTCTTTGGCTCCCCACAGCTTACTATGTGTAAACCACTGTACTGATAACTGGTGAAACAAATAGAAAATTCACTAAGTCTCTGCTCTGGAGCTTACATTCTGATGGAGGAGACAATACACGTGGAAGTTTTAGCTCTAATTCAGATAGATCTCATGGTCCTTAGGGGACAGCAACAAAGCAGATGATAATGTCTCTTCTTTACTATCATTTCCACTGGAAAAAAAAAAAACAAAAAGAAAAAATAAACCACTTCTATTTCTGATATTCAACTATTTGACCATGCCAAGGAGAAGAACCCTTCTTTCTGGGACTTTGTTAACTGTGGTTTACTTGAAGGGAGAGATTTATTCATTTTTGTTTCTGAATTTGGTTTCTGAAGCTATTTCTGAATCATAGCCTAGGGCATTAATAGAGTTCTTCAATAATTAATAAATGTATGTTGAATGAATAATGCCAACACTTAAGTCTCATTTCATTAAAATGTTGCTTTAACAAACCTTTATCTTTATCACTTTATATCTGAAGAGACATGATATCCATTTAAAAAGCAGTGTTTGAATTTCCATTCCCTAACAGGTATATTTGGAGCTAAAAAAGAAAAATGCAATCTCCAATTGATCGGTGATAGCTAAGTGGTTCATTTTGATGATAGAATCACCAAACTATTTAATACGAAGTAACACTACCCATCCTTTTTTAAAATCAGTTATATTTATTAATTCCAGTGCTTAATATAGTGCCTTGCATGTAGTAGGTGCTTAATAAATATTAACTCCAGGCATTCTCTTTCATTCAGTACACAATTATTAAGTGCCTGATACCCTCAGTGACTGGAAACATAAAGCTAAAACCTAAATTGACCCTGCTGTCATGGAGGTTACATTTGTGTTTATAAACTTCTGTTCTTGGCATATTAAAGGGTATGAATCTGACCATCAATCATTGATAGTTGAAATAAGGCCACCAATATGTTATACTGAGACCTGAGGATGTCATTCCCATGTTTCTAGCTATCAGATCATGTAGGTACATTTTTTGTCTTGGCTAAGAGTGTCCTGATTAGAGAAGACTATTTAGTTTTGTGTGACTCTACAACATTGAATTAATTTTTGAGTTTTTGGTCACAATGTGGTTGTTCCTATATACTTCAGTGTATTCCAGGAAGTTTTGTTTGATAATTTTTTGCTGGAATGGAAACTATTGCTCAAAGAAGAACTCATCTGAGCTGAGGCTGAATCAAGATAATCCATATCTCCTAGGCCTCCATGGACAACAACTCTTAGACAGGACTTAACCACCACCCAGTCTCTGAAATTCCCTGAGTTTGCTAGTGTTTATGTTATAAGCACAAAGAGTGAAAGAATAGTTTGACCTAACACTTAAAGAAACAAGATAAGTCAATAAATGGGTAGCATAAACTATTATTTGTCATTAACTCCAAAGGGAGGGGAAAAAAGATATTCGTCCTTTGGATAATAGTTTTCTTATCATAAAATAGATTTGTAACAAAAGAAAATAAAAATTCTATATTCCACCCTACTGCCTTTCACCACTAACTAGAAGCCAGTGGTCTTTATCATGTGAAAAGTAACTTGCTCAGAATGAGGCAGAGATTGTTTCTTCTGTCTGCTCCTAAAATAGAGAATTGACTGGGGAATCCATTGGTTTGCACAGAAAAGGCTGTTTATCAGAGTAGGGCCCCCAGGATATTATCCACCTCTCTAGAAGGTAGAGTGACTAAGAAAATGACAGAATAAATCTTAGGATGAATGAAAGATCTCTTTCTTTCCAGCATCTTCTTGAAAACAGATTTACAGCAATTTTTCGAAGGATTCCCGTGGCTCTGCCACAGTCTTTTGGAAGGTAGGAAATGTTGAACTTTGACCTTTCACACAATTCAAGTAAGAGTGTGAAGATTTTATTTTTTGCTGGCTTTAGAGTAAATGTGGCTGAGTGTAAAGGGCATGGTAGTCAGAATACCTTGTGTTTCCTGATAATGCTTCATCTGCCACTAATTGGCTATGGAATCCAGTTCTCAGTTTATATATCAGGAAAATGAGGGTTTGACTACTCCCCTCTGAGATTCTATGTCTTTTTTACATGTGAGTAAGATATGCCTGCCCAGGAACTTGGTAGAGAATGATAGAGATTGTGTTATTTAGTTACCAGGAAAGTTCATCCTTATAATGGACGCCCTCATAGGAGGCATGATTTTGGGGATTAAGTTTTATCATCTCTTTGAGCACCATGTAGTATGCTGATGAAGGCAATTTATTAATTAGTCAAATAAGATTCTTCTTTAAATATATGGGTGTATATATATTGACCTATATAGAATGCACATATATTTATATGGGTAATACACATGCATTTACATACACATATGTGTAAATGGGCATATATATATATATATATACACATGTGTATATAAATATGTATGTGTATAAATATATATATATATATATTCACATGCATATACATATATTTGGGTTTTAGATCATGATTTCAGTGCTATAGAGAACTCCAAGATTAGGAAATGCCAATTATCAATGCAGGTCAGCCTCTGTTTATAACTTTTGGTCATAGAGTATTACCTAGAAGAACATGGAAAGCTTGATTAACAGATGTGACAGAGGGAGGATTTGAATTTAGGTCTTATTTATCATAGGATCATAAATTTAGAGTTGGAAATGACCTTAGAAGTCATCAAGTCCAACCCTATTATTTTGAAGATGAGGAATTTGAGGTACAATTTGAGGTACTTTATGTGGTCATGCAGCTAATAAATATTTGTGGTAGGATTTGAATGCAAGTCTTGCTGGTTCTAAGAAACTATACCACATTACTTCTGCGCGCGCACACACACACACACGCACACACATAATGAAATGCATGTGATTATATATTACATATGGTACATCTAGGTGGCACAGTGGATCAAATACTATCCTTGGGGTCAAATTTAGTTCAAGTTTAGTTCAAATCTGGCTTCAGATACTTACTAGCTGTGTGACCCTGGGCAAGTCACTTAACCCTATTTGCCACAGTTTCCTCATCTGTAAAATGAGCTGGAGAAGGAAACAGAAAACCACTCTAGTATCTTTGCCAAGAAAACTCCAAATGGGATCACAAAGAGTGTGACATGACTGAAAAGCAACTAAATTAATATATTACACGTAAGGAGTGGTCTCAAGGAGCTAATGTACTTTTTAGAGGTTCCATGCATGTAGAAGAGAGAGCATCTTAAAGTAATAGAATAAGATTTAGAGGTATAAGTGACCTTGGAGGTCAACTAGTACAACTCTTAATTTTATAGGTGGTGACACAGGAGACCCAGAGAGGTAAAAGTGATTTATCCAAAATCACACAGAAAGTAAGTGTCAGATCTGGGATTCAAGTGGAAGTTCTCTGGTTCCACATCTCTGGCTTTGAACTTTAGCAATATCATATGTTAGCCACATGACCTTGAGCAAATCCCCTCACTCAACCTGTTTTCTCACCTGTAAAATGGGACAGTAATTCTTCTCTACTATCTGTCTCTGGCTTATTGTGAGCAAAGTGCTTTATAAACCTTAGCATATAATGGTAATATCAGTTGTTCTTTGTGTCAATATTATTGTAATTATGGGGGGAGAACTCTGCTATTAAAAAATATAGAAGTGAGTCTAAGTTTCTTAAGACTATGCCACTAAGGCACAAATTCCAATAGATCCTATAAAGCTGAGAAGGTTTTGAGTGATGTCTCATCATTATGGAGGGTATATCTTATGGGTGAGGACCACTTTAACAAAGTCCAAAGAGGTTTATCACAGGATTGGTTACATAGTGATGCATTTTTTTTTATTACCAATATATTTTGGGGGGGGACTAATTAATTTTTAGTTTTCCATATTTGCTTTTATAAGATTTTGAGTTCTAAAATTTTCCCCCTCCCTCAACTTTCCCCTCCTCAAGATGACATGCAATCTGATATAGGCTATACATGTATGATCATATTAAACATATTTCTACATAAGTCATGTTGTGAAAGAAGAATTAGAACAAAAGAGAAAACCCATGAGAAAGAAAAAACAAAAAACAACAAAAGAAAGAGAAAATAGTACGTTTCAATCTGCTTTCAAACTCCATAGTTCTTTCTCTGGATGTGGATAGTGTTTTCCATCATGAATCTTTTGGAATTTTCTTAGATTGTTGCATTGCTCAGAAGAGCAAAGTCTAACAAAGTTGGTGTAATGTTAAAGGAATTTAAAGATCTTTCCTGATGGTTAATAGGTTCATAGAACCCTGGCCCAGAGTTAATCAGGCTCTGAGCTACAGGAAGCTTCTAATTAAGTGCTAGGTCACAAGACTTTTCAAGCTCCTTGGCACTCAGTCAGTCAGATGCCGAGTCTTTGTTATGCATTCTGAGAAGTTAATGTTTTGCTTTGGGGGTTCGCTCATGAGAAAGATCTTTTGATTTCTTGGTGGAGACTCTGAGCTAGCTATATGTTCAGAGTCTCCCAACTGCTTAGATGTCTCTGCTCCCTTGATCCAGTGATATGTGTAAAGTGTATAGCAACATTGCTATGTTCAGGCATCTGGAGCCCTGTCTGTTGGTCTTTGTGTAAATTTCTCTGCTTGTATTTTCTCTGTTTGTGGTTTCTCCAAGTTCAGGATGCTGACCTTTTCCCTGAACTAGTGAATGTAATTAAAAGAAGATTGTTGATTCCTTTAAAGTTGCTTTTATTCAATAAAGCAGATCAAAAGAACCTTGGCTAGCAGGCCATCCTGGGTGTGCTGGGCTGCTTGCTGTTACAGTTTGTCACAATGTTCCTTTTACTGTGTACAATGTTCTCTTGGTTCTGCTCACTTCACTGAACATCAGCTCATACAAGTTTCTCCAGGATTTTCTGAGAGCATCCCACTCATCATTTCCCACAGCACAATAATATTTTATTGCAATCACATACCACAACTTGTCCAGCCATTCCTCAATTGTTGGGCGTCCACTCCATTTCCAATTCTTTGTCAGAAGAAAAGAGCTGCTATTAATATTTTTTACGTATTTGTCCTTTTCCTTTTTTAAAATCTCTTTTGGGATAAAAATCTAATACAGATATTGCTAGGTCAAAGGGTATGAACAGTTTTACAACCTTTTTTGGGCATAGGTTCAAATTGCTCACCAGAATGGAGTCCACAACTCCACCAACAATGCATTAGTATTTCAATTTTCCTACTTCTCCAACATTGCCATCACCATCTCCAACATTTATCATTTTTCTGTTTTGTTATGTTAGCCATGGATTAGCATAATGTTTAAAATATATTCTTACATTATAGAGTGGTTATAATCAGCATCCATGAAAAGAATATCCCACATGGACAATGTTGCATATTCTTAAAATAGTATAGAATTACTATTTTATATACCAGTAGGACAAAAGACAGTGGAGAGATCTGGTCTCATTTGTATTGTCTGCTGCTGCTTTCAAATAATACGACATCCTGATTCTGAGTCTTCTCTTTCTTCCTTATTATGCTACAGTTGACTAGTTCACTCCTTTATAGTATGTAACTCTATGTCTTATTTATTACTATTGTTATTATTATTATTATCATAGGACTTTTCCCTCATATTATTGTTGTTCTTGTTTAGTTGTTTTAATTGTGTCTAACTATTAGTTACCCTATTTGGAGTTTTCTTGGAAAAGATACTTGAGTATCTTTCCTTCTCCAGCTCATTTTACAAATGGGGAAACTGAGGCAAACAGGGTTAATTGGCTTGCCCAGGGTCACACAGTCAGGAAATCTCTCAGGTCAGAATTGAAGTCAAGAAGATGAGTCTTCCTGATCCAAGCCCAGGGCTCTATCCACTGTGCCATCTACCTGTCTCACTTCTGCTATGAGGAATTTATAATTAGCAGGTAATATGGTATATCAAAATATCCCTGGAATTTAGACTTCAGTTTAAATACTTGTCTCTTGAGTGAGTAGCACCTTATTGACCATCCAGTTCATCCCTTTCATGTTACTGATGAAGAATCAAAAGTCAGAGGAGATTCAGTGACTTGCCCATGGTTTATGTAGTAAATGTAAAAGGCAAGATTGGAACAGAATTCAGCTGGCTTCAGGGTTATGCACTGTACCATCTAGCTGCCCTTAGCACTTACAGAATGCTTACTGTGTGCTTAACACTTCACAATTCTCACCTCATTTGAGCCTTACAATAGCCTTAGGAGATAGGTATTATTATTATCTCAATTTTACAGTTAAAGAAACTGAGCCAAACAGGAGTTAAATGACTGTCCCAAGATGGTATAGCTAGTCAGTATCTGAGGCTGGATTTGAATTCAAATCTTCCTGACTCCAGGCTCAGCTATATGTCCACTCTGCCACCTAGGTATACCATGCTGCCTCCTCTTATGTCTCAGTTTCCTCATCTGTAAAATGAGACAACTGGACAAGATTGGACCTAGGGGTGCCTGCTCACTTTAAGTCTTTTGTGAACTATGACCTGTTGCTCTGAACACTGAGTCTTAAGAGATGAAATCCTTAGAGATCTTTTTAATATATCTGAGACATTAGGGATGATAGTTTGTTCTACTTCTTCACCAAGCCCCTTAGGTGGAGCACTGTATAACATACCGGACCTAAAGTGAAGAAAATCTGATTTCAAATGTGGCCTCAAATATTAGCTGTATAACCCTAGAGGGCAAATCATTTTAACTTTGCCTTATTTTCATCAACCGTAAAATAGGATTAATAATGGCCCCTACCATCCAGTTTGTTGTGAAGATCAAATGAGATAATATATGTAAAATGCCTAGCACAATGCCAGGCACACAGTAGGCACTTTACAGAAGCTTGTTTCCTTTCTGCCCTTCTCATTTCCTTTCCCCTTCCTTCATTTTCCACAAGGTGGCAACAGAATTGAAAGTTATAGACCTGTAGAAAAATCTTTTCATTTGCCTTCAATTAATCCCCTTTTTTCTGGCATTGTGTGCTTGGATTTAATGAGATCTGAAGTGTTTTATGGAGCCATTACCAGCCTGGTGCTCTGTGTAGGAGATGTGGTTTGGCCACCTTCCACAGCACTGGGCAAGCTGGAGCCAAGTGAAGATGAGCTTCTCCTGATCTTATTTACACAGTCTGTTTGATGTTCACTTGCCAAGTGAATTTGAACCCTTCTGACAAGTGTGGGAGTGACACCGCTGGAAATCTGGGCAGAAAATGTGAGGGATCAAAAGGATCCTCTCTGTGTGACATTTTTCAGGTGGTGGTAAGGGAGAAAAGCCCATGTGAATTTCCCTTGTGTGGCCCAGGGGTGAGAGAATGAAATGACTTGGAGGTGGAAGTGATCTTTTGGTTTAAGGTTTTGCAAAACTCTTTGCATATGTCAACTAAGTTGACCCTCACAATAACCCATGAGTTAGGTGCTACTATCTAATGGGGCAATATTTATAAAGTGCTTTCCTATATAAATGTTAGTTGTCAATATTATTGTTAGTCATTCTAACTTTATAGGTGAAGAAATTGAGGCTGAGAGAGGGTAAGTGACTTGCCCAGGGTTGGACAGTAAGTAAAGGCCTGAGAGAGGAATTCAGATCTTCCTGACAATAATAAGGTCACCTCCCTGCTTTTGATATATACTCAACAGGACTGGAATTTCCCTAAAGCTCCATAAGGTCCTGGGTTGTCCTGGATCTTTTCAGATCTGTCACAGAAACTAAGCAGTGAGCTCTCTGGAATGTTACCAAAATTCATTCTTCCAAGGCTGCCAGGAGGAGCTGCTCTGTCACATTTTTCTTTGCCTTCCAATAACCCTGGTGGAGAACCTGAGGACAACTGGTGGTCTTCTTGGTAGTACCAGATTGTCAGATCACAAGGCTTTTATATTCTGGTCCTATTATTTCTTGTAGTGTGTGGGGGGGTGGGGGGGGAGGTGTGTGTGTGTGTGTGTGTGTGCCAAACCACATGCATGTACTGTGTGGAGTATAAAACTGTTCAGTCTTCATATATTTAACTCCAGTCAGGAAAATGGGTTCATACCTCCCCTAAGTACTGTTGTTTTCTACCTCTTGCAGTTTCCATTATTACAGCTTACAAGTGATTTTCTTCTTAAAGTATTTCCCAACCTAGAATCCAGCTGCAGAGTTTAATGATTAAGAGTTCTAGGTGTTTTTAATATACACTCACCAAAAATAGAAATGGAGAAAGACTTGATAAATGATTTTTTTTCTTTCTATAGAATAGTGTTGTTGTTGTTGTTAGCATGTAACTGGACAACTTGGTAGAATGGAAAGAGAACTGACCCTCAGTTCTGGAGACCTGGGTTCTTGTGTGGGCTTTCCCAAAGTGCTTTGCAAACCTTAATGTACCCTGTCAAGTCAGTTTTTCTGTTTAATAATTAGCTGTGTGACTTTTAGATCTGATTCCCTTAGTCATTTTTTTTCCTATAGGAAAAACCCATTTGAAATGGGAAAAGAAAGTGAATTATATAAGGTGTAGGAAACTTTTATGGTCTTTGAACAAATTACTAAGATGTTTAGATATGGCCAGTTTAAAGAATCAGGTGCATTTTTACACTGGGAACTTCAAGGGCCACTTGACAGGCCTGAAAAAAAAAAGCCCTCTACATAAGGTTGGTAAAGCACCCCTGAGAAGACCTGTAACATCACCCCACTTCTAGAACTTAGTCTTCTAAATCTTATCCAACCCTCAGCCATTAGGCTCCCTGAAAGGGAAGTTGGGGACTCATCAGCATGTGGGAAGTCAATGTGTTTGATTCCAAGTGTCAGAGGGTAACAAGAAAATTAATGTCATTCTCTCCAGTCAGCAAAAGTGGTGTCATAGGTTAAAATGGCCTCTTTTAACTTGCATAGCAAGCCAAGAGATTTTCTGCGGGGATGTTACTCTCAGAATTAAGCTTGGGAACAAAGGGTATCCAATGCACAAGTTGGTCTGAAATGAGAAGTGATAGGAAAGGGAACGTTAGTTCAAAATTTAACAAGAAATTCTTCCCTATTCCCAATGTACTCCCCCAGAAAAGTCTTTTTGAGACTTAGCTCCCTGCTGACAAGCCTAATCAAAGGATCAAGTATACTTGTAGTTCTTTAAGTTTGTGTAGCACATATTGCCATATTCCTGCTCCCAATCTCCATGCAAATAAGGTGCTTCTCCCCTCCCATGGAATAGACTCTTCACCATGGCGCTTGGGGAACCTGGCCTCCAAATGGAATCTCAGGTTCTTCACAAAATCCATCTAATCAGGTTAAGAAAGATAATTACTCCAAATTAATGTGATTCCTGCTTCACGGGAACTGTTATTCCTCTTCCAGTTTCTTAGCAACAGGAAAAAACTTCAAGACTTGTTTTAAATATGTTTATTGCATCTCAGAATTCTAAAACCCAACAAGGATCAGATGGTCAAGGGAAGGATTCCTACATAGAATCTATGTAAACTAGGAAAATTGGAGAAAAGAAATGGAAACTTCCATACAATATACACATAGAAGCCTTCATTAACTATCTCTACACCATGCTGGGAAGCCTTGGCACCAGGAGATTCAGTAGCATCAATTTTATCTTTTCATGAAAGAAGGGGTTGAGAGAGCTCTACACTTGAAATTTAGAGTTTTTTCAGGGCAATTAGTGAATAATAATATTAACAATCACAACTATTTATCATCATCATCATCATCATTATAACGGGTACTTATATAGCACTTTAAAGTTTGCAAACTGCTTCATTATGTCACATGGCTTCCTCTGAGGACTTGCTTGACAGAGTTTGCTATCCCACCTAATAGCTGACAGTATTACTCATAGCAATGTCTTAGCAATGTCTATGTCTAGTGCATTGTACAGTATCACAACTAAAAAGAGTATTTATACATTGCAATTGGTCACCTGTTTGAATACTAAATAAGTGACCAAGGGGATGCCTTTTTCCTTCAAGAGGAAAATTCAGCATTAAAGATGTTTATGGATCTATATTTTTCCTTCTCTTCTGGTCTTTTCTCTTTTTACCATTTTTTCTTTTCACAGGTTACTTTCCTATTGTTCAATGGCAAGTCACCACAGGAAGGAAAGTATTTTTTAGGATAGAAAATGTGTTTATATAGGTGACACAATGAATAGAATATTGGATTTAGAACCAGGAAGATCTGAGTTAAAATCCTGAATCTGATATTCCCTATCTATGTGGCCCTGGGTACCTCACTTAATGTTTATATGACTCAGTACCTGGGTAAGTCATTTAATGTTTATATGACTCGATTTCCTCATCTGTCAAAAATGGGATAATAATAACATCTACCTCCCAGGGTTTTGTGAGGATAATGTAAGATATTGGTAAAGGGTTTCACATACTTATTTCCCTTCTTTCTATACTTTTTCTCTTCTTTCATTCCTTTCTTCCTTTCTCTTCTTTCTTCTCTCCTTCCCCATACCATTCCTCCCTCCTTTCCTTCCTTCCTTTCTTCCTTCCTTTCTTTTTTTCCTTCCCTCCTTCCTTCTTTCCCCTCTTTGGTGTGAGGCCCCCCGTGATAAATGAGATGGTATTTACAAAGTACTTTGAAAACCTTAAAGGACTATGTTTTATTATTGTTTTTTATTATTTTATTTAATTTTTTGTCCATTCAACATATATGAAATGCCTGCTCTTTGCCTGTTGCTGTGCCATACAGCAGCAATATAAAACAAAAGCCAGAAAAGTCTGCCCTCAAGGACCTTATATTTTACTAGAAACATTGACATTTTTGTTGCAATGACTCTTGAAATGTTTTCTTCACCACATCCCTGTGAATTAGATGGTAAAAGTTTGATTATACCCATTTTACAAGTAAAGAAACCATGAACTCTTCTATTGCTGCCTTACTTGTACTATCCAGTTAACAAATAGAGTACAATATTCAATAGCAGCCCATTTCTTCCCTTTTAAAACAAAACACAAACCCCCCAGAACTATTCAAGGTATTTTACTTTACTCCATAAATTATTTTCTCATTTTCCTCCAAATTCCCCATTTGGTAGTTTTCCAGAGTAAGTTTCCAAATTAAACTGTATTTCCTGCTGTTTTATTTCAGGATCTGAATTTGAAAGAGACAGGGAAAGAAACTTTGGTACGCTGCATAATTCTGTTCAGAGAAAGTTGTGTCAGAACTGCCTGGGCTAGAAGGAGGAGGAAAGAGTTTTAAAGTGATAAACAATAGAGATAATATCCAACTGATTAGAATGAATTGCAAACTTGCTGCTGAGAACTGAAATGATTTTTTCACCAATAGTGGGTTCTTAATGGCCTTTTTGGAGCACCAGGGACAAGCAAGGCTTTGTTAGGGAACATATGAGAATGCACTTTATTTTTCCAACCAAAATCCCAAATTTCTGATATTAGGGCCATGGTTAAAAAGACATATGTCTTCACCCTTGTTTCCTGGAATGACACATGGTGATTTGTTATTTTGGAAGGCTCTGTAAAAATTTATTCTTTGATATGTACCTATCTCTTTTGGCAAGAAATGTAATTTTACGTGCAAAAATGAATGAATATGATCATTGTTGTTACTGTTTTTAGTACCTCTAGAGTGATCACAAAGCAGTAAATTCCATAGATTCCAGAGTTGCCATCACCTGGCTCACACCAGGACATTGTTTTATCTGTTCTATTGCCCACTTTGGATTTTGGAGATACCATGTAGATGGGAAGCAAAAGCAGCATGGTGGGGAGGGGCATTAAGTAATGAAGGACTGTTTGAATTTAAATCAAAAAAGATTTGGTTTATTTAGTTCAATGTCATTTCATTTCACAATGATTTATTTATTGAATACCTGCTGTGTGTTCAGCATTTGTCCCAGTACAGTGAAGGATAGTCAAGAAGCATGATGCATTGCCTTCAAGGAGTTTGTTTTCATTGGTAGGACCTGAAATATATAGCCATGTGAAGTTCTTCATAATAATATGACACTATATGATTAATTGCTAAATTTTTGTGTTGTAGATGGCAAGTGGTGTAGGAGTTTGGAAAAGCATAGATCGGTGTGGGGCAGTATTGTCAAATAAAGACTTCTTGACAAACTTGGAAACAGAGAAAAGACAAATGTTTTTCTTTTTTCCTTTCATTCATTACAAAGGTCAGGAACTTTGATATGTTGCTGTTGTTGTTCAGCCATTTTCAGTTGTATCTGACTCTTTGTGAACCCATCTGGGGTTTCCTTGGCAAAGATATTGGAGTAGTTTGCTATTCCTTCTCCAGCTCATTTTACATATGAGGAAACTAAGGCAAACAGGGTTAAGTGACTTACTCAGGATCACATGTACTAACATGTCTAAGGTAAAATTTTATTTCAGGAAGATGAATCTTCCTGATTCTAGGCCTGGCACTTTATCCACTGTGCTGCCTAGCTGTCCCACCATGAATATAGAATATTGTATATTCTGACAGACACAGTTGATGTATTAGCTGATTTTTGCCAAAGTGCTTTTTAAAATCTTTGTTTTAAAATCTGTGTAACCATCAGTGGTTTGGTTATCTTCCTATGGCATTCTTGATTGTAGTCCTGAACTGGCAAAAAAAAAAGTCCATTTCCTGTAGCTGATTTCCCATGTTCTTTTCATTTAAATGAAAACACTTCAAGCAATTAAGAATTTTCCACTGTTCTAAATTGTTCTTTGCAATAATAATTAATATCTACTTGCATAACCATGAAATCAATGACACTTTAGCAGGACTTTCACTGTAACTTTCATAAGCAAAGAAATGCAAGGTAAAGAAATTGTTCTGTTTCCCTGAGAGAGATTAAGTTCACTGCTCAGTATCATCAGGGAGTTGAGATTTGAAATTTGTAGTTGGCATCCATTGGATCAGTCTTGGTTCTCTACTAATTTCTTTGCATTTTCAAGAAACTTGTTCTCCCACAAAAGAAAGTAAATTTCTAATTTAAATTTCCTTCATGTATCCGTGAACAAAGCATCTCCTACTTTGACTACACTGTTTCAAGTTCTTGGATGACAAAGATAAAAAACAAATGAAAAAGGGGACAGTCCTTTTCATCAAAGAACTTAATTCTACTGGAAGGAAATAGCATATATGTAGATGATTAAATAAGAAGTATGTATACAAAGTAGAAAGAACACAATGGTGGACGGAGGATAGAGCCATAATAATTGAGGGGATTAGTACACAGTGGGTTCTATGAAAGCTGATACATCATCTTAATAAATGGCTTGTGGGTTATGTGTAAATTTCAAGCATCCTTGTAAAGTTCCCATTCCTGCCTAGACATCAACACATCAAAAGGCATTCTAATTAAGGTCCCTTTCCCTCTTTTTCTTCTTTCTTCCTTCCTCTCTCTTTCCCTTCTTTCTTTCCTTCTTCCCTCCCTCTCTTTCTCCCTCTTTCCTTCCTTTGGTCCTTTTCCCTTTCCTCTCCCCTTCCCTTCCCCTTCCCTTCCCCTTCCATTGCCCGTGCCATTCTATTTCTTTCCTTTCCTTTCCTTTCCTTTCCTTTCCTTTCCTTTCCTTTCCTTTCCTTTCCTTTCCTTTCCTTTC
>CM053592.1:91255781-91279089 GCA_028646515.1 Pseudochirops corinnae | reverse complement strand
CGCTCTCCTCCTCCCTCTCTCTCCCATGATCTTTCTTTTCCCGAAAGAAGAAGTCTAGGGTTTGGGAGCTGTTCTTACTTAGCTTCTTATGCTTATTCTTACTCATGGTTCTTCAGACCGTGAATTTTTTTTTTTTAAATCTCTGTGGGGCTCTGCTTCCAGAAGGGAAAGCTCTGTCCCAAATCGCTGGGGTCCTCCCGGCTGCCGTAGACTTCCAGCTGATTAGATAATGAAGACTCCAAGACCGAGGCCCAAGACGACGATCTGGATCCAGGCCACTCAATGCGAGAGCACTGGTCTGAAAACAATCGCTCATTCCCCCTGCTTTTTGCAGGCCGAGGGCAGGAAGCTACAATGCGGAAGCGGGTGCAAAACCTCCGCCTTTCGCTTTTCCACTCTGGACACCTTTCGGAATGCTTATCTCCCCCTTTCACAATCCCCACTTGCAGCTGTTGCTAATCACACTCACCTCAGAGGCTTTTCTGCACCTTCCGCCTAGCCGCCGCTGGGGCACAGCCGGGGCTTCAGGCCAGGCTGGTTTCGGTTTGCAGTGCTGATATGGTTCCTCGTAGCCGAGCTGACTTTAGTGGGAAGTATCTTTGTGTGCGTTTTGAAGTTCTAGGATTGGTCCAGAGTCCTATTCCATGGGTATTTTGGGCTGGCTATGTAAGAGCTGCGAAATGTTGCTGCTGCTACGCCGCCATCTTGGTTCCACCCCCAAAAGAACACTTATAAGGAAGCACAGAAAGGATGGACAACTCTGAACAGTGTATAGTATTTATCATATAGACTTTCTTGAAATGGAAATTTATTGATGGATATGAATATTCTCTTGTGTTTTGTTGTGCACATGCTTTTCTTATTTTGCGCATCAGTTTATGTTTCTTTTTCTTTTCTTATTGTGTATTTAAGTTTAAAATAAATTAATTTTTAAAAAGACTTTCACTACAACCAGGGGCCAAGACAAACTTGGTGTTGGCAGGATCATGGCAAGACCTTTTCTTGGCAGAGACTAGAGGCAGAAATAATAGCAGACTTTATAAAGTGTTCCTGATACACCTGAAAAGAAAGAGAATTGCCTGGTCTATTCTATCAAAATAGTCTGAACCTATATGCATCAGGGACATCTGGAATCCCTGATCCATGCTGAACTGATTTTCAGATTTCCCATTTTGTTCCCTGGGAGTTGAACATCTATGATCTCTTGGAACTGGGTAGTTTTGTATTGGTATCCTTTGGAGTTTTGTTTTTTTTTTCCTTCTGAGCATCTTTTCAAGACATTGGAGGCTCCCCTTCTGAGACTACATCTGTTACAATTGCATTTGTGGTGCTCCTCCCAAGAGGAGGCATAAGGAAACTATCAGAGATACAGCTCTTATTTATGTTGTTGGTAGAAATGAAGTCTTTGTAGAGGAAATTTCTCTCATTTTACCCAAATGGTCTTCTGAGTCTCTAAGGGAATTCACCTGAAATTCTGCTTGCTTGCTAGGTAATGAATGAATGAACAAATAAGCAGACACATTTTTTTCCCCTGACAAATGCTGCAAACCTTATTCCTGTGGAAAAAGTTTCATTTCATCCCAAAACTTAAAATAATTTTAAGCGTACGTAAAAATCCTGGCTAGTCAGCGCTAGGTAAGTGTTGCTTGCTGACAAAGTGATCTGTGGTTGGCATTTATCTTGTCTGAGTTCAGATAGGAAAACCAGACAGGTTAATAAATGAAGGGAATTGTAACCTGGGGCCACTATTTGGTCTAGGTCAGACCATGAGCACAGTGGTTGTCAAACCACTTAATATATTGATATATTCTCTGGTATTTGATGGGAAACAAAGAAAATTTGGCCAAATAAATTTCCAGGAAGCCTTTGTTTACTTCTTCTTGTAAGGACCAGACTGCCCTTTCAGCTAAACCACTTGTAAAGCCAATGTAAGGGGGCTGATCTGTTTTGCCCTGATATGTTAACTATAGAGACACAGCACCCCTCCTCCCCCAGAGACAATATTGAGATACTAAAGAAAGAAGGGACCATGATAGCTTGGTAGTAAATATGTATATTTATTAAGGCTAATTGAGTTGTTTAAGGGAGGCTACTTACAGTTGTCCTGGGTGGCAGCAAGACAAAACAACCCGGTGGATCTCTATACCAATCCTAGACCAGGTCAGCTATTATATAGAAACAGAACAAAGAAGTTGAAGTGCCAGCTCATGTGAATGAAGTTCCATGAGATAGTTGAAGATTCTTTTCCTGTTTACATTATTTACTCAAGGTAGTTTGCAGTCTCTTTTGAGTCATAGGTCATGTTCTCACTCTGGTTACTACCTTCTGAGAGTTTAAGCTTTCAAAATTATTTTATTCTTCCTAATATTCATGCAAAGAGACCTATTTCCCAATTTATATTTGTGTTAATTTTTATTATATTTGTTTTATTTTCTAAAAGCAAAAACTTTGAATATTTCTTGTTGAAATTAAAATGAAAGTAACATTGTCCATTTTTACGCATGTAATGCATATAATATATAAAGTACTTATTTCCATCTGTTAAAATAATGACAGTCCACCAGCAAGTTAAAAGTGTTTTGTTTTGTTCTTGGTGTTTTCAGGGAACTCCTTTCCCATGTCAAACTCAATTACCACCTAAACTCAGAACAACTCCAAGTCTAGAAGTGCTTTGGAGAAACTTTAGGATTAAGAAAACTTGGACTTCCAGCTCCTGTCTTCCCAGACTTCCTTCAAGACACATATTACATAAGACCTTTCCTCGCCCTCCTTCACCCACTGCTAGCGCCTCTCCTATGAGATTATGTGCCTCCCCCATTTACACTGTACACATCCTAGATGCACGCAGATATATCTCCTTCATTATAATCTGAGCCCCTTGAAGGCAAGGAATGGAGGGGGCAGGGTTGTTTGTTTCCACTGTGTTTAGTATAGCATGTAACATATAGCAAAGGCTTAATAAATACCTGTTGACTGATTTTTCCTTATGATAATGAATATATTCTAGTAGATTCCTTCCATTTAGTGATATGAGAGAGAGAGAGAGAGAGAGAAAGAGAGAGAGACAGAGAGACAGAGAGAAAAAGAGAGAGAGACAGAGAGAGAGAGAGAGAGACAGAGAGAGAGAGACTGAGAGAGAATTTAAGGCCTATTTTGTATTAGGCACTGTACTAAGCCTGGGGATAAAAATACAAGCAAAAAGGCAGTTCCTACTCTCAAAGGGGTTACATTCTCATGGGGAAAGATGACATTTAAAACGGATCTGGAAAGTAGAGGAGTACTCCCAAGAGGCTAACTGGGCTACTGGTGAGGATGTGGAGAAATCCAAAGATGGTCAAGGAATGGAACTGGGATTTGAAGTGAGCATGAAGTGGGCACCGTAGGAAATTGTGGTCTGATCCAGGGATTCAGGAGTCACAAGACAAGGCCACAGGGTGGAAGCACTTGCGTGAGATAGCTGCTGGTAGGAAAGTGGAAAAGTGTGGAGTATGAGCAGAGGAGGCAGGCAGACCAAATAATTACATTTAAACAGGTTGGGGTTTTTGTTTTATTTTGTTTTGTTTTTTACAATTTTCCACATTTTTTCATTCAGTCATTCTTTTTTTGGCAAGGCAAATTATTCCCTTTTTTTCAGCATCCAGTCTTCAAGTCTAGAGACCTACTGAATAACTAAGGAAAGCTTTCCTTTCTAAGGAATATCTAAGAAATGTTATTTTCCCTAGGTAGTAAAGACCCTTTTATTCAATGTCATTTTTTTTCTTTGCTTATCTACTGACAGTTTCTCCTAGCAAACATGCTACATTATTATTCCTAGACTCCTGAACCTACTCTCTGTTGTATTATTTGGGGGTGTTTTTCTTGATAAAGAAAAGTTGATGAAGCAGCTGGGAAGAAGGAGGAGGGGGAGAAAGAGAAGGAGGAGGAGGAGGAGGAGGAGAAATAGAAAAGATCACCCTACCCCCTGCCCCATCCCTTAAAGCCATGCTTCCCTTAGGAAGCTGGCATTGATTCAGAGAAATTCAGTTTAAGTAGTATCAATGAATAAACCTTTCCTTGAAGCTCGGATTTTGTTCAGCCTTTGGGAGTCTTTGGCTAACTCATTCACATTCTTTCCCCAGGTTCAATCATCTTTTGCTTACATCTTTTGCTTATGATAATGAATATATTCTAGTAGATTCCTTCCATTTAGTGATATGAGAGAGAGAGAGAGCGAGAAAGAGAGAGACAGAGAGACAGAGAGAAAAAGAGAGAGAGACAGAGAGAGAGAGAGAGAGAGAGAGAGACAGAGAGAGAGAGACTGGTCTCTCTCTCTCTAACACAAAATAAGATGGTCTTTACCCTAAGGAAGGAGGTAAATATACTTTCTAGAAGGGGTAATTTTACCTTAAGAAGGAAACCAGATAAAGATGACCTGCTCCCAATCCCAGATCCTATAGGCTACTTCAATTCTCTGTCTCCACTGAAGAAACAAAATGTAAACTCTTTGAGATCAGGGATTATTTCCTTTTTGTATTTATATCCTCAGCACAGTTCCTGGGACATACCTATGTGAGATAAATGCTTGATGGCTTGAATTGAATCCTACTTGAGTGAGCTGTGATATTTCCGCACTAAAGTGGATTCATCCTCTATCTGATCCCATGTGAGTCTTGCCTCCAGTGGTGAAAATTGTAATCCATCTTCACCTTCTCATCCTTTCTGAACCTTGTCCATGTTCTTCCATAAGTCTTCCACAGGGGATCCATTCAATACACTGGTACCCTTCACCTAGGTCTTTTGTGTGAATACCATTTCATCAATGAGCCTGTCCACTTTTTATCCCTTACTTGCTCTTCAACAGGAAAAAGACTGGTTCACATCTTTTGTGGCCACTCATTTCCTAGATGATATCTGTTAAACTACTTCTTTGACATGTCGTCAAGGGTAATATGGTATAACCTGCTTAATTCCACCATGTGTTTCTTCATTGCTATCTCCAAGTCTGAAGTTTTGAAATTTAACTGTGAGGCTGACATTTGTAGGAAGGCCATTTGTAGACATTCATACAAATGATTTTTTTTTTTTACCAACTTGTCATTGTGATCTTCTTGAAGTGTTACTACAAATCCCTCAGGAAAACGTGACAGGAATAGGAATAGCATAGCCCAGGAGTGGGAAAACTGCAGCCTTGTAAATTTTAATGTAGACCCATGCTATACTGAGAGAATTATAACATCTAGTATTTTCCCACTTTTTATACTGCATTGTACTCATTTCTGGATAATTAATTTTAAGAAAGGCATTCACAAATTGGAGTTAAGTACAAATGAAATGGCAAATGGACTAAAAACTATGACAAATAAAGAATATTTGAAGGAATTGGAGGTATTTAGTCCAGGGGAGATTTAGAGGCATATGTGAATGCAATATGTTGAATGCAACTATATATGTTGCATTCAAATATTTGTAGAGGGGGTGGCTACATGGCACAGTGAATAGAGCACCAGTCCTGGATTCAGGAGGATCTGAATTCAAATCCAGCCTCAAGACACTGGACACACTAGCCATGTGACTTTGGGCAGGCAAGTCACTTAACCCCAACTGCCCTCCAAAAAAAAAAAAGCAAAAAACAAAAACAAATATTTGTAGAGTTATCTGGAAAAAAAGGATTGATCTTATTCTTCACATGTCCAGACGGCAAAGGAAGAACTGGATAGAAATTACAATGAGGCAAGTTTTAACTTAATACAAGAAAAAAAAACTTTCTGAAAATCAGAAATGTCCAAAAATCAAATGGTCTTCATTTATTATGTAGCAAGTTCCTCTTCACTAGATATGTTCAGGATAAGGCTAGATGGCCACCCACTAGGGATGTGGCAGCAGGGATTTTGTAAGGGAAGAAATTGGGCTAAATGTTTCTCTGTGATCCTTAATGTCTTTTTGTATCAAGTATTTAAAATTTTTCAAAACCTCCCCTCATCCTATCTTTCCACTATTCTTACATTACTTCCATGTATCCTATGATCTAGCAACACCTGCCTTTTTGCTTTTTTCCCCACAGAACACTCCATTTCTCTGCTCCAAACTTTTTCATTGGCTGTCCTCCGTGCCCACAATGTTTTACCTTTTATAAGTATATGTAATATACATGCATCTGTTATACATATATATATATATATATATATAATGTAATAGGTAGATACATGTATATGTGTAAATATATACCATAATGCATGCTTGCTTTTATATCTATATATTTATCTTATATGAAGGCAGAACTATATATGTCTCTGTGTTTATGTGTGTATATATATATATATATATATATATATATATATATATATATATATATATATATATACACATACGTACACACATATGTGTGTGTGTGTGTGTGTGTATCTTGCCTTTCTTTGCATCAGCGACGATTAGCACATTTTCTGGTACATTTTTGTTGTTTCAATCCTGTTCAACTCTTGTGACCCCATATTTGGGGTTTTCTTGGGAAAAATACTAGACTGTTTTGCCAATTAATTTTACAGATGTGGAACTGAGGCAAACACAGCTAAGTGACTTGACCAGGATCACTTAGCTAAGAAGTGTTTGAGGTCACATTTGAACTCAGATTCTCCTGAATCCAAGGCTCGTACTCTATCCATTCTGCCACCTAGCTGCCCCTTTTGGTACATAGTAAGTATTGTAATACTTTCTAAAGAGAAGCTAGCTTTTAGGATTTTGATAGAAAGTTCAATTTTGGGAAATCCTTGGCTTACTAGATAAATAGAGTGTATCTTTTCATGAATGACTGAAATGGATTGTGTGAAGACCTCCATGTCTTCATGTTCTTCATAAAGTCAGGTATATTATTGTGAATTTAAAAATTTTCAAATATACTAGTAGAGACATTGGATCTTGAAAGGTCGTGAAAAGAAGTAAGCCTTAGGGAAGAATTAGAAATTTAAATGATTCAGAAGAAATATGATTAGAAGAACTGAAACCTGGAATGGAGGTCTGCTGGAGAAAAGTAGGAGGAGTTTTGATTCAGCTAGGTGATTATGAGTAAAAAAGATAAGGAAACTTATACTTGGGGACAAGGGGAGGGGAGAATGTAATAAAGAGAAGAAAAGAAATTAAACTATTTGTAGAGTTCAAATAGGAACTCCTTGTTTGGAACTTGATTTAAAACATCTGTTTGCAATTTACAAAAGAAAAGAGGGGATGGAATGGGAGAGGATGGAAAGGGAGATGATAGGTCCCTATAATGGTAATAGGAATTTGAAGATCTTCTCTGCCCTTTAATAGGCTTAAAGTGATTTTGAGGACTTTCCCAGATTTGAAAATATCCTCTGCCCGCTAATAGGCTGAATGTGGTCACCTGGAGCCTGTAGCGGGAGGTTTGTTTTTCAGGAAAGCCCATACTTTGTTACTTTTTGATTGGGCAGTGGGTCAAGAAGATTGTGATGTTCTCTGACCCTGGAAAAGGCTATATATACCCTGATGTGAGGTTTTGCTTTGGGGCTCCTTCATGGGAAAAGTTTTATGATTTGGTCAGATGAGACTCTATGCAGCTGTTGAGCCCCCCCAGTTTTGAAAATCCAGATATTGGTGCTTCTCCATCTGGTAACTAACTAGGTATGGATGTAATGGTCAGACAGCTGGAAGCCTTGTCTACTGATCTGTTTCTCTGTCTGTATTTTTTGTCTGCTTGTAACTTCTGTTTGTATTCTCTGAAGTTCAAGGTGCTGACTTTTCCCCCTGAACTAGGTAAATGATATATGTTTAATTAAAGTAAGATTGTTAATCCCTTTTTCAGTTGCTTTCCTTTAGAAAAGCAGATCTAAGAACCTGTTCGAGCAGCCACCCTGGATGTGCTAGGGTGCTTGCTGCTACAGTGCCTTCACAATGAACTTAGTTTAAGTGGCTTCTCTCCGTTTCTTTTATTTTTATGCCTTTTGAATTTTAGACATGTGGAGGTGGAGGTTGGGTTAGTCCAAGTTATTCAAGAGCTTTCTTGACATGTCACATTAATGAAACAATGAACTCCTCACATTCCAATGATGAATGTCAAATATTTCATGGCAATAAAAATAAAATAAAAACTATACTGAATCAATCAAAAAATAAAAGCTGAGTAAATTCAAGGTCAAAAGAGAAAATAAGTAGTTAAATCTAAGAGCAAGATGTCAATAGAGAAACTTTTCAGACTGGGAGTCCTCATTTTCATGCCTCAGGGACAAACAAAGGATATTTTGGATTTCCCTTCTCCCTTCCCAGCTCTATGGTCCTTTAGGAGTCCCCAGCTTTCCTCTTAATCCTTTCCTTTAGTCTCTCCTCTGAAGTTTGCCAACTCTAGAAAAATCAAAGGGTTCCAGAGCTGAGAAATTCAGTCTTTAAGAGTGGGCACTCTGCTTCAATTTTTCCTTTGCATATTATTGTTCCAGCAACACCTAGGGCATTTCCAACCTTATTTGATACAGATATATCCAGGAAGGATGAAATAGTCACTTTTCCACAACTGAGGAAAATAAAATGATAAAGAGCTCTCAATTTTTAGCAATTTTATTAAGAAAATTAACCATAATAGGATTTAATAACCAAGTGGCGTTTTATGTTTCATGGAATGAATTTTACAATGTATTTATTACTAATGCCTTAAATTGAAATTCATTTGGAGATGAATGAAAAGCCCAAGACACAGAATTTCTGGGTAATTAATAATCAAGTTATTAATTCGTGTAGAAAATGATTAACAAATTGATGGTCAGTGGTGGCTCTTGGTAACCAAAGACAAAGACCATGGAGATCATCAAATGCTTAAATATCTTAGGGAAAGTGGGTGCCCTGGACAGGCAAAGATCAAACCTAATTGGTGAATAATCAATGAGGGGGTGGACAAATTAATGAAGAGGTGAGTACAAAGTCTTCAGCCCCTCCAGCTGAGAATGTGACTTAATCATGAGACAGCTCCTCCAGCTACATAGGGACAGAGAAATCCATCTCCACCCAGAAATCCATCATTCTACTTTAAAAATGGTGGGGTTTTAAGGGAAGGAGCCAAATGCTTTTAGGCCTAGAATTCACCTAGATTAGATTCTATTTACACTTCAACCAGAAGTAAACTCTCCTAGTTGGGGAGTCCAGGTCCAAGATTAAAGATTTTTTTTTTTTTCTTTTTGGAGGAGGAAGGTAGGGCAATCGGTGTAAGGCCAAAGGTGATTTATCCAAGTGTTAAGTGTCTGAGGTTGCATTTGAATGAAGATCCTCCTGACTCCAAGGCCAGTGCTCTATTCACTGGGCCACCTAATGGCCCCCAGGTCCAAGATTTAGGAGAATGTTCCCAAAGGATTAGGTCACCTGAATAAGAAGATAGGGGAAAAAAAAAAACACCTTAATCCTAATTTAATAATTGGTTGTTAATAGAAAAAAAATGATTTCTCTTGATTTCCTACTTAGCTTTCAAAGTGTGGACTTAAAGTATGGATTGCAGGCTGTTAGCTGAGTCTAGTCATATGTGACACAGTACAGGGAATTTTAAATTTATAGTCAGAAGACCTGGTTTCAAATCTTTATTAATTGTGTAATTTTGTAACAAGTTACATAATCTCTAAGTGTCTCAGTTTCCTTATCTGTAAAATGAGTGAACTGAACCAAATGGTAGCTCATTCCCTTGCAATTTCAAATTTTTCGTGATGGCTTCCTTGGGTTCATTTTATAGCCCTTTTGAGTCTCAATATTGCTGTTAATAAATTCATTTTTAATATACACATTATAGCTTTTGCTCATTGTATATGTCACTGCTCCTTTAGTTATTTGGATGAATTTTAATTTGGCTTTAATTCACACATTTTAAAGAAATGACTGTATGTCATGGAAATTATGAAGACTAATGAATTTCATCAGACTTAGTCATATGTTTCCAAGTGAAAACACTTCGAATAGAATAGATGTATTACTGCTGACAGTATAAAAATAAATTTTCTTTTTTCACCCAACTTAATAATATTTTTTCCCAATTACTTGTAAAAATAGTTTTCAACATTCATTTTTATAAGATTTTGAATTCCAAATTTTTTTTCCTTTCCTCCCTCCTTCCCTCCCCCCTCCCCAAGAGGCAAACAATCTGAGATGGGGTATACATGTACATTCATATTAAAAGTATTTCCACATTAGTCATATTGCAAAAGAAGAATCATAAGAAAAGGGGAAAACCACAAGAAAGAAAAAAAATTAAAAGAGAGAAAATATTATGCTTTGATCTGCATTCAGACTCCATAGTTCTTTCTCTGGATATGGATAACATTTTCCATCATGAGTCTTTCTTTGTTTAAAATAATTTTTCTTAATAAGATCAAGCCAGCATCTATTTCACCTGAAATTTCAAGTATAAGGTCAAGAAGCTGAACAGTTTTAATTAATAATAATTCCATATTTTTTTGCTTAGAGGTTTGGTTTTACAAGGATGCTTTTTGTAGCATACAGACAAAGATACTGTAATAATGATATAACTTTATCACCTCAAATACATCCTGTGTAGAATAATAAACTCTTTAAATTGTTAGGAACAATAGCCTGCCCAATCTTTGCTTTCTAAGCATTGACAGCCATGTGTAACTGGCAGTAAAATGGAAATTTTAAGGCTTTCCTGTATAATGTGCATTTTTCTAGGTAAAAATATTTATGATTATTTTTGGTTATGTCAACCTGCAGAGTTTGGTCTAAGAAAAACAAACAGAATTAGGTTGTATAGTCCATTGTTTATTTCTCAAAAGAAAAGTGGGCAGCATGCATGCATGTATTGGAGCTGCAGTTTATAAGTGGGAGGCTAGGGAGCCAGTCTGTAACTGAGCTCATTTGGGGGTTAGGGTACACAGCCTCAACCATACTAGATCACTCCCAGTCTTGGGCTCTCCAGACAGAAGTATCTGTCTCCACCAGAGCCAGAGCAGAACACAATGGGTTTTGGGTGGGATAATTTACAGTGAAGTTTCCCCATTCTGAAAAATCAAATCTAGAGTGGCTTCAGCATCCACTAGGCCTAAGTTTATAGGTCACTTGACCTTACAGGAATCTGGGACTTAGAGCAATGGAGACCCTCCCCAGTGCTACCTCTGCACAAGATATGCCAAATAAGGATAAGACTGTTTTCATGGCCTTGCATTGGGCACCCACATGTTTCTGGGGCCTTTGTCTCAGAGATAGATTCTGAACTTGGGTTGTGGACTGGCCTCACTACCAATGAAAATGAAGACCAATTGGGGGAGTTGGGTTTCTGCATTAGAAGGTTATATAACCATGGGCTCTCTCCCCGGCAGACACCATTTGAGCAACAGGGGCAGAGACCTTTCTCATGAGAAAGAATAGACCTTTTCTGACCTCAGATTCAGACTCTGAACTCTTTCATCTCACACAGTTTCCCCACCTTTTATTAAATTACTTTCAAGCTTGAGTTGGGGGCTGACCAGGATAAACAGAGACAATGCAGTCTCATTTTCAGTAATGTCCTTCTGAACTTAAAGTGAGGACTTTGGAAGAATTTCCAAGGTAATGATTATTAAAAATCATTTTTCACAGTTATTTGAAACTTGGAAAAGAATTTAATTTTATTAATGATGGAATCTCCTTATGAGGAACCTTGATCTAACAATGTACAAGAATGCTTCCTTTGAAATTTAGAGTCTTAAAGAGCTCCCAGGGACATTGAGAAGATTGGTGACCTACCCAGGGTGACATAGCCAATCTGTGTAAATGCAGCATTTATACCCCTGTCTTCCTGAGTCTGAAGCCTGCTTGTTATCCGCTATGTGTTTCTGTCCCTCTTTTTTGCTATCATAGAATTTTTCAGAAATCTGAAAGAGAAAAAAATCTAAAGAAAAAATATATTAAATATGGAGATTGTTGAAGTTTTCCCTAAGGTTGATTTGTCTTTGCAAGAGGTTTTTTATGGAAAAGAAATTAGTATTTAGTGATAAGAAACTACTTAGAAGAAGAGATCTTCAGGATAAGAAGGAACTCTTCTATTCTCTTAAATTCAAAATATCTTTTAAATTCTAGAGAGGATTGGTAAAACTCTGCGTTATGGTTTTTGTGGGTAAATTTTCAGTGAAACAGTAGGGAGTGGTGAATGGAGAGATTCTCCCTGAGTCAGCAATATTTCACTTAAGTCTGTAGCAAGCACATACTGACTAAGTGACTCTGGGGAAATGCTCCCAAGCACCTATTTTACTAGTAATAAAGGTGCAGAGAAGATCTACTGACAGCAGGTACAGATCTGCCCTGGAGGAGGAAAGTTTCCTCACCTGGAATTATGAAGACCAATGAAATCAGATTTTAAAAAAAGTTTGCCTAATTTATATTTGATGGTTAAACCTTAGTAAAACCTGCATTTGAGTTGATTGAAAAATAGTCTGTTTAAGAATTGAGATTACAAAGTACTGACATTTATAAGGGAACAGAGGCAGCTGAAGCAACACATGGTAACAGATTATATGACTGCATTATAAAAAGTGACTCAGAAACAAGAGGATTTATTTGTGGGATCCCAGATTGGTAGGGCCTTAGAGGTCATCCAGTTTAGTCCCTTTCTTTTTACAGAAGAAGAAAATAAATCCCAGAGAGATTAAGTAATCTACCTCAGTTTCCTAATCTATAAAATCGGGCTATTATTAGCACTTAGCAAGTACCTCCAATCAATAGATTAGTAAACATTTATTAAGTAAAATGTTTATTTAGTACTTGTTACATGCCAAGTGCTATGTTAAAGATGCTAGAGACATTAAAAAAAAAAGGCAAAAGACAGTCCCTGCCCTCAAGGAGCTCACAATCGAATTGGGAAATAATATGCAAACAAAAATATACAGGTTTTATACAGGATAAATAAGTAATTAACAAAAGGAGATAGTAGAATTAAAAGGGGTTAGGAAAGACTTCCTCTAAAAGATGTGATTTTAGTTGGGATCTACAGGAAGTCAGGAGTTAGAGAGGGAATTCTGGCCTGGTGATCAGCCAGAGAAAATGCTCAGAGCCAAGAGATGGAGTGACTTGTCCCTGGAACAGCCAGGGGGGCCGTTGTCTTCCCAGGGTTGTTTTGAGGATCAAATGAGATTATATTTGTGAAGAATTGAGCATAGAGCGTGGCCCATAACAAGTGCTTAATAAATGCTTGTTTCCTTCCCCCTCCCTTTCCCCAGCACAATACTCCTAGTAAGTGATAGAGCCAAGATTTAAGCCCAGGTTTTCAAATTCAGCATTGCTATTTTCATACCCTATTATGCTGCTTACTGCCTGCTTTTTTTTTCTGCCAAAGAAAATCTTGATACAGAAAAAATATTTCTCTTTTCTTTACCCACCTGCTTTCTCCTCCTTAGAGGTTCAAGGAATCTCAGCTCACTAGTTCCCAGCAGACATTTCAGTGAAAGGCTTGCTTGGGGTCTCCAAAAGCACGGAACTTTTCCTTCAGATGGAGAAGTGAATTTCTGCCCCATCCTCCCCGCCCCCCCCGCCCCCCCCCCCACAAAAAAAGGTCACATGTACTCTCACTTTTTATAAAGAAAATGAACCTACCATTCTGAAGGGTAACCCACATGGGCCACATACAATGTCTATATAATAATTAATAATAAGAAAAGAGATGATTTGTTGTTGTTCAGTTGTGTCTGACTTTTCATAACCTTGTGGACCATAGCAAACCAATACTGTCTATGGCGTTTCTCCTGTATATTAATGCAAGTAGTAGTTAAGGGACTTGCCCATGGTCACACAGCTACTGTCTGAGGCCAGAATTAAACTAAAATCTTCCTAATTCTAGGCCCATAGTTGTCACCACTGAGCCACCTAGCTGCCTTAGATGGGCGATAGATAACACTCATGTAGCAGTTAAAACTCTGCAAAACCCTTTACAGGCATGATTCATTTGATCTTCACAATAACCCTCTTAGGTACGTACAGTTAAGATCCCCATTTTGTTGATGAGGAGGCAGTCACAAAGAGGTGAAGTGACTTTCCCAGGGCCACTTTGTACCCAGCCTGAATGCCTCAAAGAGCCAGTGTATGGCTGCCCCAAACCTCCTAGCAATACTTGCTGCTGAGTGTACCCCAATGAGTGCTTCCTAAGTACTTTGTCTGAAGTTGTGATTTCATCAGCATCGTCAACAGTAGACATTTAATAAGGCATCTATGGGTATATATGGCATATATAGCATATTCAAATAAATAAACAAGCATCTACTCTACCTTGGAAAGGTCAGAAGATTTTTCTTATTCAGCAAGCTAGGGCGCTCATTAAAGCTTAGTCTCTGGAAATCCCAGAGATCTTAGTCTCTGGAAATAAAATGAATAAGGCCAATAAACTAGAGAATTGATTGAGTCGCTACTACTTCTAATTAGTTACTCATGAATCTATCAACTAATAATATTTATTGAGTGATAGATACTGTACTGGGGTTAAGTATCAAGAAAATGTTTTATTTATATGTCTATATAAATAAAATATAAATGTATAAATATATGAATGATGTATCATACATGTGTGTGTGTGTGTGTATGGTGTGTGTTTTGGAATTTTGATTTTATTTACCAGGTCAGAAAAAACAAAGAGCCAAAGCAAATGCAAAGGTCTATAGTTATTTATTAGAGGAGGACATTTCACAATCTTCCAAAATTTTGTGCTATTTCTATTGTGTATATTGCCTCAGGTAACAACCACATTCATCCCTTAGGAGATGGTTTTCATATTTTTCTTTTTTTTCATATTTTTCTGTGGCCCCAAACCTCCAACCTCTTTATCATAAGCTTCTCTGAACTTAGCTATCCCAGTCCTCCTATGACAGATGCACTCTGTCATTGGGCCCTGGGTCCATTCCAGTTTGGGTGGGTCTACTGAAGCTTTCTATTACCACAGCTTTCAAGAACCCAGAGGCTTCCCCACTTCACAGTAAAGCATCAGTTTAGAAAAAGGAGCAGAAACTAATGATTAAAAAACAAAGCAAAACAAAGCTAATGGCTAAAAATTAAAGTTTATCATAGTTGTAAAGGGAGTGTGATGTAATAAACAGAATGCTAGGATTTGAGTTAGGCTGGGGCTCATTTTCTGCTGCTGGTGCTCACTAGATGTGTGACCCTGGGAAGATCACTGGGATGCCTCAGACAACTCCCTAAGACTTGTCTTCTAAGATTTAGGTGGACCGTTGTCTTGTTGGTGAAGGGAGTTATCTGCTGAGGGCATGGCAGCCTTTGCAGTTAAATTGCAGTTAAATAATATACTGAACATACCCTAGGGACTTGGCCTTTTTTCTCTCTTTTTGACCAGTTCTATGGTATTATATGGTGAATATATTTGAAAGGGAAATGTAACCAAAACCCTTTTTAACTTATAAATTATCAGTAAACAACCATTCTTCTCTGTACTAAGCCTAGAGGGAAAGTGGGAGAAATTTAAAATGAATGATTTATGATCCTTGGCCTCATGAAACGTGTAGTTTATTTTGGACAAATAAGGCAGCTATCCAAGTAGCAACTATTCAGACACACACACACATACACACAACACATACATATAGGTGTATATATGTGCATGTAGAAATATATGTATATATGTATATTGGATGCAGACATTCTATGTGCCTAGAATGTTCTCTTTCCTCATCTCCACCTTCTGGTTTCCTTGGCTTCTCTTATGTACATGCTATAAAACCCATCCTTCAAGAGGAAGTCTTCCAGAATTCTAGTACCTTTCCTCTTTGAATTATTTCTCTTTCAATTTGTATATGATTTGTTTGTGCTTATTCTTTTGCCTGTTGTCTTCCCCACTGGATTGTGAGCTCCTTACGTACAGACTGACTTTTGCCTTTTCTGTGTTTCCAGTGCTTAGCTTCATGCTTAGTGCAGAGTGAACACTTAATAGATGTCTTTTTGACTGACTGATTAACATTGATTAACGCATTAACATCTTAATTGTGTAGGAGAAGTAGAAACTGAGAGGACAAAAGAATTATTTCCTTAGATTTAAAATTTGCAAAAACAAAATAAAACAACTGGCATCTTCATAGAATGGTATAGGCCTGCTTTCCTTTGGATTTCTTTGTCTAAATAAAATCTAAATCACAGTGGGGATCATCCCAATGAGACACTACTAGTCATGTTGTCTGTCAGAGATGAAAGCTGAGCGCCAAGTCCCCGTGATTGCATTCCCATTATCTGATTCCAGTCTCCCCTAACAATCAGTGGCTGGACCTCTTTCTACTGTTTCCTATTGGACCTTTCCTGCCTTGCCTCTGTGGGTCTATATAGGTTTCTAATTATTCTTGGGATGTCCAAATTCTGTTTATGACAAAAATGGATCACAGAAGTAAATCTGCTTTATTTGAAAAGGAATTCCAAATATCTCTGAAGTTCACAAACTTTATACTTAGGTACAGTAGATGGAGATCTATATCAACATCATACTGTTTATAACTAATTTGAGTTATTCTGAAGGATAAATTTGAAGTGACTGGCAGTGACTAGATATAGTTCTGAGGCTATCAAATTCTGTGTAACTTTTTTTTTTTGATGCTGAACCATTAATCACAATATCAGTTTTATAAAAGGATACCACTGATTTTTTTTTTTTGGTAGTAGCAGCAGTTTGCCGGAGTTATTTCTTAGCATCATCCTTGTTAAGTGAGTAGCTTAGAAACTTTTTTTAAAAATCAAAATGTTTTTTATATCTCTTGTGAAAAGAATCAGCAGACCTTCCAATGGATTGCATATCTGTCACGCAAGGACAATGACTTAATTCAGAGAGTCTCATCAGCAAGTTAACTAAAGGATAAAGAATTTATCTGCCAGAGAAACTTACAGAGGCTATCCTCTAATATGTAGAGAAGCTGCTATCTACGTTGGTAAAGGAAAAACCCTTATCTACAAAATCATGGAATCTTCAAGTATCAAAATATTGAAATATTTCAGGAAGTAAAGACCTAAGAAGGGTACAATTATATAATGCACAATTACAAATCCAAGTACTTGGGGATTTCTAATGCCATAAAGCCTTATGGTTTGTATATGTTGGTTAGGTCTACTTTAGAAAATCCTTTTTTTGAGGGACAATATTAACAAGATAGATCTGAATATAAGATTCAAGCATATCTAATTTCAGCAGTTTATTTATCAAGAATACTTTCATGTCAAAAGAAAATAAATATTTTCATTTGGCAATATCAAATATTTTTGTAAACATAAACTCAAATAACACCAACAAAATTCCTATAAAGTTATGAATATTTTGCCTGGGGATTAGTAAGGTAAGCATTATGAATCAATCAATAGGTATGTATTAAGTGCTTTTATTTAATACATTATTTATTAATTGTTACATGCTGGACACTGGGTCTTACTCAATATTGTATTGACATAAAATTGCGTAGGCTACAAACAGAGAAAGAAGCAAATAGCCTCCTCTCCTCCCCTCTTCCTTTCCCCTTTCTTCCTTCTCCTTCTCCTCTTCCTCCTGTTCCTCCTCTTCTTCCTCCCCCTCCTCCTTCTTCTTCTTCTTCCTCTTCCTCCTCTCCTCTCCTTTTCCCTCCCTCCTCTCCCCTCTGTCTCCCTCTGTTTCTTCCTTCCTCTTTCCCTTCCTCCTTCCCCCCTCCTTCTTTATGATGGAATATTGCTATACTTAAGAAATGATAAATATGAAGATTTCATAGAGACTTAAGAAGATTTAGGAAAGAAAGATTAACAGAAATTGTTGCAGGAATATAGAAGAATTAGAAGGCTTTTTTTTTTTTTTAAAGAATTTACAGTCTGATTTTGGGAGGAATGAAAGATCACTTAAAAATTATGGCAACAGAAACAATAACAAAAAAGTTCATTACTCTTTGGATTATCTACAATTTTAGTTTCTCAGGAAATATGAACAGCCATTTGTATCGAAGTTCAATGTGGAGCAAGTTTTTTTATGAAAGTGAAAGTTTATGTTATAGTCTCCTGAAGTAATTTTGTCATTCTTGTAGAAAAGTCTTTTATGATAATTGAGCATAATCAATGATGCTGAAAGATTAGGAAAAAACAAAACTGGTAGGGCTGAAGAAAGACAGGCAGAAAAATTTACTGCTTGTACAGTTGCGGACTGGTCTAGTCATTCTGAAAAAATAGAAGCTATTCAAAGAAAAGTTACTCAATTGTTAAAAGCATAGTAAAACTATATCTGATTAAGGAAGAATAATAATATTCCTACTCCTAGAAAGATGTGTTTTATTTGAAACTCAAAAGAAATAATTAAAATTAAGAATAGACATGCAAAAATAGTGATAATTGTTCTTTAAAATAGCAAAAAGCTTGGAAAAACCGTAAAAACCTAATATTTTAGTAATAACTGAGAAAATTACAGTATATAAATGTGATGAAATATTACTGCACCAAAGAAATGATGAATATGAAGATTTCATGGAAACTGGAGAAGATTTAGGAAAGCAAGAGTACAAGGGAAGAAAAGAGGGAGGAAAGGAAAGAGAGAAATGAGAAAGAGGAAAAGGATGAAGAAAAGGAAGAGAGAAAGGAAAAGGGAGTGATCTCATAGAGTTAGGGGTGAAAATACTTCTACCAAGCAAAGAGTTGTGGTCGTGGTTGTGGTTAGTTGTGTGTGGGTTTTTTTTTAATGGTTTGTCCTTCATTCTCGGACAGGACCATGACATCAGAGAGATTATGACATGACTTGCAATTTAATTTGATTTGAATGATAGAGGGCTGTGGAAAGTCACCAGCCTCACTTTCTCCTCCAGAACCTGCTGGGGCCAGTGGCCAAATATAGATAAGGCAGTTAGAGATGGCCCAGGATGCTGTGGGAAACCTTGGCCTTTTTAAGCTAAGATCTTTTCAAGTTCTCACTTTGAGTGAGGCAACACCCATTCAGTGAATAGGCCTCATTAAGAAGTGAGTGAAAGGATGGTCCCTTTAATAAAAAATAAAAAAAAAAAATCGGACTGGGAGGGGAAAATTCTCAAGGTTGCTGGCCAAAAGAGAAACAGTTACTATTTAAATTCACTGTGAACCAGGAGGGCCTCCAAAATAACCATTAAGTGATGCTTGGGTAGGGGAGGAACTGAAGCAAAGAGTATGAATTTACACAACTACCAGACAATTTAAACGGCTGGACAATAGTCTACAAAGGAGGCAATCTGATCCCTTCCCTATTTGTAGCCTATACAGTTTTCATTATGTCAGTACAACACTAGGTAAGGCCCAGTTACCTTTATGGTGGTATATTTTTATCTGGTACCAGGAATCCATTATTTCTTGCTACCCATTACTAGAGTTCATTTAATCTATTTAAATGGAGTTTATTATAAAGACAATCCTGCCAACTGCTTATGTCAGAACCAATTTGATCAACTGTCTGTCAATCAATTGAAACACTTTATTAGGCACCTCCTATGTGCCAGGCCTTTGATAAGAGCTGAGAACATAGAAGGAAAGTGACATAATCCATGCCATAAAGGAGTTTCTTATACATTTTGGGACTTTTATCGTGGTTTTTGTGTGTGTGTGTGTGAATTCCAAGGATTATGTAGAATTAAAGTATAGTCTAAAATACATTAATATTCTTTGGCAGTGTTTAAAACAACCTGCCTTTCTTGCAAAAATTCAAGCAGAACTTTTTCTTCTTTAGCATCGTATACTTAACTTGTGTCTGATTTAGAAAGGATAATAATCTGTCTTCTGTGCTCTTAGAAAGATGTACTTTTTATTTGTAACCAATTTCATATAATATTTAATCCATAAAGTGCCACACATATGAAATATGCCTTATTAAAGAAAGGACACCCTTTGTGCCCATATATAAAATGTTTTCTAGCCTAAACTGTTTGTGATATTTATTTATTTTTTAAAAGGAAAGATGCTATAATTCCAAAGTAGACTAATGGTCTCAAAAGCAAAATCGTTTTCTTTGTTTAAAAGGAAGCCTGAGGTCTTATAAGACAGGGCCCATGGTAGTATCGTCACTGTCAGAGTTTTTCCTTTCTTTCATCTGTTTTTCCTCAGAGTCTGATTCCCACTGTGCACAGTGCTGCATTTTAAAACTTTTGGGAAATGTGGCTTTTTGCTTTTATGAAAAAGATTCTGGGAACAGCCCTAACAGTGTGCAGTAGCAAAGAAACCACTTGCAATAAGGAACAAATTTAAAGAACAAAACATCAGTATCCGTTAATACCTTATGAACAAATATCCATTATTTTCCTTCTGCAATTCTTGCTGAAGCTGTGTACCTGGGGTCAGTACTCTCGTGCAGCCAAGACCAGAGAATGTAATAAAATAGCAGGGGAAATTCCAGTTGTAAATCTGGAATCCAAAGCCTGTTTTTTGAATTATTAAAATCTAGCTCAACATAGATAGATGTTCTTGATGGGTTTTGGAAATGCTATGTTCAGAACCAAAAAGAAAAAAAAGAAAACAAACCAAAACCCTTTGCAATAGTTACCTTTCAATAATTTACTTATTCAAGAAACAATGTGAACTGGAACTCACTATGTTCTAGGTGTTGGATTAACTGAACAGCACAGTGACAACACTGCTGATACAAAGATAAAAATGAAACTGTCCTCAAGGAGCTTATGTTATATCGAGGGGAATATCATGTAAACAAATTAGGAAAAATAATATTTTTTTTTGGTTGTTGTTCATTCATTTAAGTTGTATCCAACTCTTTGTGACTCAACCATTTGGGGTTTTCTTATGAAAGATACTGGAGTGTTTTAGCCATTTTCTTTTCCAACTCACAAAAACAAGGTTAAGTGACCAGGGTCACACAGCTAATATGTGTCTAAGGCCACATTTGAACTCACAGAGATAAATCTCCCTGACTTCAGGCCTGGGACTCTCTCTAGCACACCACCTAGCTGCCCCTAAACTTACACATACACACACAATTCTGTGAGAATCAATTTGATCATCTGTCAGTCAATTAAAACATGTTTTTAGGCAACCTCCCTTTCCCCACCCCTCCCCACACCATGAGCCAAACCTGTGATAAGTGCTGAGAATACAGAGCCAAAGCGACATGGTCCCTGCCCTAAAGGAGTTTCCTATACAGGTATACTACTTCATTTCATTGTGCTTCCCTTTATTGTGTACTGCATATCTGGTTGTTGTTAACTTTGTTTTTGTTTTTCTTTTTTCTATAAATTGAAGGTTTTTACCAGTCCTTTCAGCAAGTCTGTCAGCACCATTTTCCAACAGCATGTGCTCACTTTATGTCTCTGTGTTACATTTTGGTAATTCCTGCAATATTTCAAACTTTTTCATTATTATTATATGTTGTAGTGATCTGTGATTAGTAATAGTTCGGGGGTGCCATGAAATGCACCTGTATAAGAAGATGACCTTAATGAATAAATGTTGCTTTTGTTCTGACTGCTCCACCTTTCCTTGGGCCTCCCTATTCCCTGAGACATAGCAATGCTGAAGAGTATTACATAAACTTAGTTGATTAAGCAGCAGAAGGGTTTGAGAGGATTGACTCCAATTTTGAAGGAAGTTCTACTCTGGGTAAAATGCTATCAAACAGCATCATATGCTACAGAGAAATCTTTCATGAAAAGAAGAGTCAATTGATATGGAAAACTTCTTTGTTGTCTTATTTTAAGAAATTGGCACTAATCTTCAGCAGCTACCACCCTGATCAGTCAGCAGACATCAACATCGAGGCAAGTCCTTCCACCAACAAAAAAGATTACTACTTGCTGAAGGCGCAGATGATGGTTAGCATTTTTAGCAATAATTTTAAATTAAAGTATACACATTTTTTTCAGACATAATACAATTGCACACTAAATAGGCTACAGTATAGTATGAATATAACTTTTATATGCACTGGGAAACCCAAACATTCATATGACTCACTTTATTGTGATATAGTTTTATTCAGGTGGTCTGAAACCAAGCCCACAGTATCTTGAGGTATGCATGTACTTTTTAATTCATTAAATTCTTTTTGTGTGAATTAAGCTATAGTCTAAAATGCATTAATATTCTTTGGCAATGTTTAAAACACTCTGCATATGTTGCAAAAATTCAAATAGAACTTGTGTGTGTGTGTGTGTGTGTGAGATGTGTATTTAGGAGACGTGGGGGAAAATCCTCAATATACTGGGTATATTCCTCCACAGAGAATTTTGGGAGAATAGCTACAAATGATTAATGAGAAGGTATGAATGAGCAGTGATCTGTACCAGTTCACTTGTATTTACCATATCTTGTATATATAGCATAAACAATATGATATATATGGACATATATGTTAAATGATAAATGCATATGGCATGTATATATGATATATAGAAATCTCATTAGATCTCTATATATCACATGGTAAATACAAGTGTGAGCAGCTAGATGGCTTAGTGGAAATAGCATGCTGGACTTGGAACACTGGAACTCAGGAAAATCTGAGTTAAAATCAGGTCTCAGGCACTTACTAGCTGTGTGACCCTGGGCAAGTCACTTAACCTCTGTTTGCCTTAATCCACTGGAAAAGGAAATGGCAAGCTACTCTAGTATCTTTGCCAAGAAAACCCTATGGACAGTATTGATGTGCCATGATCCAAGAGTCACGAAGGGTTGGATGTGACTGAACAATAACAACAAATAGAAAGGCATTGCTATAGATCAAAGCTTATTCATACTTTCTCATCATTTGCAACTGTCCTCCCAAAATCCTCTATGGAAGAATCTACCCAGCATTTCCTCCAGGTCTCCCAATTTTATTCAAATAATGATGCGGTTTAAAGGCTGTCTATCTATTTTTCCTTTTCTTTTGCTACATGAACAACCCACCTCTTTTTTCATCTCTTGCATCTCTTTGATGATATCTTTTATGCCACTTTTTCTTTTTCATGTACTTCATTAGTGGTGATATGGCACAATCTGTTTACCCTCTTCATGAATCTCTACATTGCTGTTAGGCTGTTTCACAATTTTGATTCTGCAGAGTTTGTGATATTCTATCATTTGGAGTCATATTACCATGTCAGATTTTATAAAACAGAGCAGAGAAGGATGATAAAAGTTTTATGAGAAAATTATTTCATAAATAGTATGAAAGTGCAGGGAACAGTGAAGTTTGGATAAAACTTGGCATGATATCTGTTATGGGAATCGAAAGATCTTCCCTGCCCCTAGGCCCTTTGCTAATGTGGCTACGTGACTCTGAGGACCCTTGGATATTTGAAAGTATACTCTGTTCCTTAATAGGCTGAATGTGGTCACATGGAGCCTGTGGCGCCAGGCTTGTTTTCCAGGAATGCCCGTGCCTTGTAGCTTTGTGATTGGGCAGTGGGTCCAGAGGGCTGTGACATTC
>CM053592.1:91223151-91255281 GCA_028646515.1 Pseudochirops corinnae | reverse complement strand
GACTGGGGGAGGGGGGACACACTGGGATGGCTGTTTTGGGGCAGTGGGTAGGGGAAAAAGGGGGAGAAAATATGTAACTCAAAATCTTGTGGAAATGAACGATGCAAACTATAATAAAATTAAAAAAAAAAAACAAATATTATCTCCACTTTTCCTCACAACAGTCCTGGGAGAAAGACGATATTATTAAGGTTTAGCGAGTTACCCATGGTCACACTGCTAGTGAGTATCTGAAGTGGGATTTGAACTCAGGTCTTCTTGACTCCAAGGAACCTCAGAGGCTCTCTAGTCCAACTAACTCATTTCACAGATGAGGAGACTTAGGCCTGCGAGAGGAAAATAACTTTCCCAAAATCACACCATTAGAACACAACAGAAGTAGGGCTTGAAGCCCAGTTCTACACAAGAAATATTTAACAAATGGAGATGTTTATTTTTGAGCTGCTCCCCAGCTCACCCTCTCTTTGGCTTCTTTTTAATGCCAAGAGTACAGACAGCAACTCTGGATTCAACATCTTTAGCAACTTTGTCTTTAGTGTTGATAGTTCTGTGTATTTTTCCTATTTCCCCAACTAGGAAGTAACTTCTTGAAATTGGGGACCTTTTCTGATGCCTGCTAGTATCCTCCTTGTAGTGCTTAAATAGAACTTGCACATCTTAGATATTCAAAAAAATGTTTACTGATGATGCATCTTGCTAAATAATTTTTTGAAAGAGTGGCAGTGTAATTAAAAGGGTGCTTTAGAATCAAGAAAATTCAGTGTATGTCCTATCTCTGACACATACTGTAGGATCCTCTAACCTCTCTGAACCTCCAATATCTTTCTGAAGACAGGTTACAGAAAAGTTGCCAATTTGCATCTTTGAGGAGAGTTTCCCCATCAGGAGTTTGGACATTAGTTATTTTTATCTCTTTGTTGCTGTTGTGGGGGGAAAGGCATAGAAAAATTTAGGAGTGAGTTTATTTTATTTTTATTTTATTCTTTCCTCATATCTTCCTTCAACTGTTTCTCCTACTTGTTTTCTGGTTAGACATACTTAATTGAATTTCATCTATGATAAAAAGGGCTTTACAAATGAATCAGAGAAAAGTATTTCGAATATTCACTTCTACTTGCATTCTCAATACTTTTATGACAATAGGACTTTCACCTCTCAGAACTCTAGGGTGACTGCTGGTGCTTCCATAATTTTGGGGGACATTTTAAACTGTAAATTTCTGTTGCTGCCAATGACTTTAACTGCTACAACTATTTATTCAGAGAACATGCTGTACTTTTCCCAAATGCCTAAAACAGTCAAGCAAGGGTAGAGGAAACTCTGGGGTTTTGGAAATGAATTAACTTTTTCAGGCCATTAAAATACTTTTTGAAAAAATCATCAATAATGTAGTAGACTTAAGAGGATCCTTTCCAAGATGAGAAAAGTGAGGCAAATAAGAAAATTTACAAACGAAGAAATTAAATGATTACTCAAAGTCCTACAGGTACTAACTGATACAGCTGGGATTTGAATCCAGTCTTTTCTAACTAAAAATCCAACAATCTTTCTATTTCTATTTGCCTGATTTATAGAACTTCTTTGGGTTTAAATTTCCCCATTTCTAATCAAGAGAAATTAACTGAGAATAGGGGTGCTTAACTGAAAATCTATAAACTTTTAAAAACATATATTGATAACTGTATTTTAATAATTGTTTCTTTTGTAATCCCATATTTCATTTTATGCATTTAAAAACATTGTTCTGAGAAGAGCTGCATAGGCTAGAAGATGGTTGAATTCTCAGATTGTTATGTTGATTTAATTAAGTCCTTAAGTCATCTAGTATATTAGAACTAGATTTTTCTCAACAACAAAAACAGGAGTATTTAGTTTTTCATTTAAAAGAGCTTAGAAATTTTGTTTTTATAGTAATATAACAACTCAGAAGGGAATTATCTCTGTAACAATAAATCTTATTTCCATCAGATGTGTGTGTATATATATATATATATATATATGCACATGTTTCTATATGTTATATGTGCACCTGTGTATGTATACATGAGATTATTTATACATGTATACATGCATACATATATACATGTGTGTGTGTACACACACACACACACACAAACATACATCTTTGTGTAGCTCACTCAATTTCCAACCAGTCTTGCTATAAATTCTAAAAGGCACAACTCCTCTTCTTTTTAAACTTCCCTTTCTCTAGGTCTCTTTCTTATCTCTCTCTTTTCTTTCACTTTCTCTCTCTCTCTTTTTCTATGAATACCAGGGATTAAAATAAGACTTTCAAAATAAAATTGGAGTAGAACCATCTCTGATTCCTTTTCTAACAGTACTTCATCTGTTACTTTTAAAATTAAACTGATCAAAGTAAACCCAGGAACGTTCAACATTTCTAAGAACAACTCTATCCAACATTTCACAGTGCATTGTTTTATGCAGCAAATAACTGAATTAGAGGACTGTATGGACCCCCAAGAGATGATCTCATGTGGCCTACTGCCTTCTGATAGATGAAAAACATGATATGCTATTTTAAAGACAGTAAGAAAAAAAAAAAAGGTTTTGTGTTCCGTCAAGTATAAAACCCAGTGTTTAGTAATCCTCACTTCTGCTGAATTAATCCGTAATACTTTTTAAGAAAGGTAAATATTTATTAACTATTGAACAGATATGTTACTTTTAAAATTTTTTTTTCCCCACAGGGCATAAAATGGGACTATGACAAGCAGTATAGAAAGTGAATTGAATCAACTTTTTAAAACAAATCTAGATGAGAATAGAAATAGATACCCTGTGTTTATGACAAGGACCCTTCCCTGAGGCACACTAGGGGAAGCTCATTTTAGTAGCTTCCTAATTTAACGAATTACTTTTACTAACTAGGTACTAGACACAACTATTTCTAGTTGCTGAAAAATTATGTGTGATTAACGTGACTGCTAAATTGTGGTGTCCTGGTATAAAAGTGCAGTCACTCTCCCTAGTTATGACTTTGCATTTAAGTCTGTAACTTAAATTTTAGTAATACAAAATAACATTCCCTACCCTTCATGCTTTGTATTAAAGTGTCAGAGTTGTGCTTAGTCACAAAAATGCCAGATGTTTGTTAAACAAGAATAATGTCAACAGAAGAGAACTATAAATATGCTGTAAAAGAAACCTTATAGTTACTGGAAAGGTACAGTTGATCTGTATGTAGCTCTGGACCTTTGGGGCAGCTAGCTGGCATAGTGGATAGAGTGTGAGGTCTGAAGTCCAGAAGACCTGTGTTCAAAACTAGCCTCAGACCCTAGGTGGGTGTAGAAGCAAGTACCCTAGCATGCCCAGGATGGCTGCTAGCACAGGTTCTTTGATCTGCTTTTCTAAAGGAAAGAAACTCAAAAAGGGTTAGCAATCTTACTTCAATCAATCAAACACATATCATTTACCTAGTTCAGGGGAAAAAGTCAGCACCCTGAACTTCAGAGAATGCAAACAAAAGTTACAAGAGAAAATAACACAATTCAGCATACAGGGCTTCTAGCTTTCTGACCATTACATCCATACCCAGTTAGTCACCAGAGAGAGAAGCATCAACATCTGGGTTTTCAAAGATGGGGGCCTCGATGGCCAAATCATACAACTCTTCCCAAACTGAGCCCCAAAGCAAAACCTTGCCTCAGAGGTACATACAGCCTTCTCCAGGGCAGAGAACATCACAACCCTCTTGACCCATTTGACTACAAAGTAACAACAAAAGTTGTGCGTTCCTGAAAAACAAGCCTCCTAACTACAGGCTCCAGGTAAGCACATAGCAGCACAGTATATTTTCAAATCAGGAAAGGTCCTCAGGATCAGAGAAGATCTTCAAATTTCTACTACCATTACAGGGGATAACCCTGGGCAAGTCACTGTTTGTCTCAGTTTCCTCATCTGTAAAATGAGCTGGAGAAGAAAATGGAAAACCACTTCAGTGTTTTGTTTTTTTTTTTCCAAGAAAACCCCAATAGAAATCACAAAATATCAGATACAACTAAAGCATCTGAACAATGAGCAACAATTGGAACTTTAGAAGCTATTAACTTTTAGCAGATTTTCCTTGATCTATATCATAAGGGTGGGACTACATTCTAATCAAACCACCAAACTTATAGTGACTTCATGTTTTATTTAGATGCATATTTTGGAAGAGCAAATATGAAATATTGAAGCTGAGGCCTCTGACATTGCAAATTCCTGATTATGCTATGCCCTTTACAACTAAGTTTTGATGTAAGATTCCCCTTGTTTAGTTTCTTAGCTTAGGCAAATCACATGACTGACCGTGTACGAGGGGAGTAGCCTATTTAGGAAAGGTACCTAAGGAATCCAACCTATCAAAATGTGATTTACTGATTGGAGATGGGGAAATTAGTCTCGATGGCATCATCTTTTGGTTATGAAACTCCTTTTGTCCCAACTCTATATTCTCTAAAACATCTCTGATTTTAATTTACTTTACCAAATCAGTTTTCTTATTAAGAAGATGCATAAGAATCTAGGTCTGCTTGATTGGTATATTTATCAATGTGAATAAATAAATTGGCCTTTGCTATATATCAGACAGACCTTGGTAAAATTGGACAGCATGAATCAAGGCTTCTAACTATTAATTCCTAGACTAAATAAGCTGAGTGGCCTTTTGCAATCTTCCCTTTGAGGAAAGAAATGAGGCACTTCAAAGAATCTTTTTACAATGAATGCATTATTTGGAAAAAAAACAAATCACAGAGTTAGAGTTAGAAAGGACCTTAGGGGTCATCTAATCCAACCCCCTCATTTTATAAGTAAGGAGTCTCAGGCTCAGAAAGATGAAATAAGAACACAAAATTATGAAGGGGGAGAGGCAGGATTAGAACCCAGTGTCTCTGACATCTTCATTCAGTGCTTTGTTTGTAGCACCATGTGGCTTCTACTTCACCATTAGTCAGAATGGTAGCCATTGTATTATCTTTTTTTTATATCAGGGCATCATTCACTTTGTTTTAACTAGAGTCTATGGTTGATGGTCTGAAATCGATCCTGCTATAGTGAAATTGAATATAGCATATGCAAGGCAAATTTGCCAATCATAATCTGCCAAAAGTGCCACGTTAGACAGGGACTTAACCAAGAGGCATCAGTCAGGAATGCATATTATTTCTATGCAAACATTTCAAGAAGAGAACTTCATCTTTTCTTCATCTCTGCAACATTCTCTTTCTCAAAATGGCTGAAAGTATTCCCAATTTCATCTTAAGTCTCTTGCAACACTAACAGTCTTTACCTGTTATTTACAGTGTGTTACCCAGACATTAATTTCCTACAATGATTCTGTACTTGATGAGTTAAACTTAAGGAATCTCTGAAGAGAATCCTTTGCTGAGTTGTCACTGTTGCACAGCATTACTCTCGCAAGATGAGATTTCAAGAATGATACAGACAAAAGAATGCCCCAAAGCAGACTGAGAAAAGAAGACCAACAAGACTTGTTTAAGTTGTGGATTGCTAATCATTGTTCCAGCTGTCATTGCATCTATAGGTTGCAAATTATTGTAATATAGATCAATACTATTTTTAAAGATCTTGGCAAAGCTCCTGGCAAATAGTAGGCATGTAATAAATGTGTATTCCCTTCTTATTACATTGAGCTAAAATTGACTGTGTGCTAAGATTCATTCAGATTTATTCTGATATGGGTTCATTCTGGCGTAAGAGTAGAATGAGAGATTCTGGGTCAACTAATGTAAATGAGAATACATGAGTTGTGTGAAAAGTTGCCAGGAGGTGCTCTATGTATAAAAATGTTGAAAGTAGCCCTTTTAGTGTTAGCAAAAAAAAAAAAAACCACAAAGAAAAAGACACAACTGGGAAAAAGAACAAATTGTGATATATGGATATAATGCTATATTATTGAACTATTAACAATTAAAAATATGAAGAATTCAAAGAAAACATAGAAAATCCTTTATAAACTGATTTAGAGCAAAGTAAGCAAAAATTAGAGAAAATAATGTACCGGGATTTTCAGTTTACAAATACTGAACTAGATCTGTGATCTCATTGATTTGGATGTTCTGTCAGAGGAAGCAAAGCACAATCCACCCCTGCATCTCTCATTAATGTCTTTCCATGATTTCATCACAGGGTATCCATTCATTGTGCTGGAAGTCTTCCCTACTTTCTCCTGACATAGCAAGGATATGAGTGAAGCATTATGACTTTCACAACTCATCCATGCCATGTGACCACCCTCTCTTCCTATCATATAGTTCTGTGATGATATTTTTTACATTATGATGGTTTTAATAATGTAAATAAAAACAACACAAAAAGTGAAGTGAGTCATATTACCGGTGATGACCAATCTCACCAAAGGGGGAAATGACTAGAGATGTCTGACATGGCAGACACAGAGAGATGCCAAATATAATGGACGTGAGCACAGCTGTGCCTGAAGCTTTGTATTTGATGAATGTTCAAATATTAGAATTCCATTGTCTGTATATCAGCCCTAATCTGTCCTCTCTTGGCACTGTATTGATTTCATAAACAAAGTTTGTCGACTTTAATACTTTACCCATAAAAGAAGTCAGTCCCGTTGAATCACTGCTATATCTATAATAATGGAATTAATGGATACAGTACTATACCTGGAATCAGGAAAGCCTGAGTTCAAATCCTACCTTAGACTCTTACTAGCTGTGTGACTCTGGTGCAAATCACTTAACTTTCTCAGCCTCAGTTTCCTTATCTGTAAAATAGAGATCAATAACACCTATATCTTAGGGTTATTGTTATAATGAAATGAGACAGTGTCAGTAAAACACTTGTATTTTCAAAAATAAATATTATATTTATATTAATAATATAAATAAAACATATATACATATATCCTGTATGTGCATACACACATAAACATACAGATGTTATTACTATTGTTGTGTTTTAAGAAGAGCAGGGCTCAGTAGAAGATAATATGTAAGAGTAAGACCAAGTATCTCATAGTAGAATGCTGAACAAACAAATTCAGGCCCTGGTCTTGCAAACTCTGCCATAAGGCTGCCCCAGATGAATTACTGACTCAGTTTCACCATGTATACTTGACTCTGTCCTGATCAGTTGGCTAAGAAGTCTGGATTGTACCAAAATCCTTGGTTAATCAGTAGACGTTGATCTTACTTCCCAGGTTTCTCCAAATTGTCATTCTTCTGCAAGGTCACTGCTTTGAAGTGGACCATATCTCAGTGACTCTCTAGCACCATTTGCTTGCCAATTACAAGTGTTATTTAGGTTGTGATAGAGGGCACATCCTTTTAAGGTATGTCTTCACCATCTCAAGTCAGGCAATGAAGAATGACAGATTCTCAGACTGAGAATACAACTCAGAGACTTTTTTTTTTTGCTTTCTGGAGGTAAGAGGGTAGGGCAATTGGGGTTAAGTGACTTGCCCAAGGTTACACTGCTAGTAAGTGTGTCAAGTGTCTGAGGCCAGATTTGAACTCAGGTCCTCCTGACTCGAGGGCCGGTGTTCTATTCACCGCACGACCTAGCTGCCCCAACTCAGAGACTTTCTATTCTGATCTGGACCTTTATAAGATTGTTGAGAAATGGTCATCAAGGCTCCATTAAAGACCTCTGTGGGTACAAGTCATTGCCTCCCAAAATTGTTAAAAAGATCTTCCATAAATCAAGTCTAAATTTGCTTTTTAACTACTTCAATTTTAACTACTTCAATACTTCAATCTTGTTACTCCTTTTGTCCTCTATGACCAAACAGAAAATGACAAAATAATGAATAAAAAGTATTTATTAAGTTCTTAGTATGTATCAAGGATTATGCTAATTGCTAAGCATACAAAAAGAAAAAATGGAGACAGTCCCTGCTCTCCTGGAGTTCTTCCACATGACAATTTTGGATATATTTGGGGACACATACATTATACATCTGTTCATCAAACTAAACATCCTCTGAAAGTAGAGAGCTAACTTTCCACTTTCCTTCAGCATCTCACCTTGGTTTGGAATCCAGCCACAACATGCTGATCTCCTAAAATCTCATCATGATGCTGATATAAAGTTTTGGATACACAACACTTTCTTAACTATCACTCAGCCAGGAAGCCAATTGGAAAACTGGAGGCTGGAATATTAACTCCTCCCAAAGTTTTCCTTTAAAGAGATCTGAGATCAAACATTTGGTTAATTCTCCAATCAGCAGAGCTGCAGATGGGGTACCTCCTGTACTCCCCCTTCCCACTTCCTTTTGTGTGTTGTCTTCCCATATTAAATGTAAGCTCCTTGAGGGCAGGTACTGTCATTCTTTTTCTGTATTTGTATCCTCCGAATCAGTGCCTGGTATGTTTATTCAATTGAATTGAATCAAAGTTCCTTCAGCTGACACCTATATGACGTAACTTTAAAGGCCTTAATTTTCCTGGTAGCTTTCACCTGGGTACTATACACTGTCCTTAAAACATAGCACTCAGAAATGAAGAGTACCTCATATATGAGACTGATCAGGATTTTATCACATAATTCTGGATGCTAAACCTCTCTTAACATAGCCTAAGATTATATTAGCTTTTTGACTGCTATATCAAAACTTAATCAACTTTCTTCTTACAAGGTAACTTATACATTTCAAATTAAAATCATATGAGACTACTTGAAAGATTTAACAACAGATAACTGATTTGATCACCCTCAGGTTACTGATATCAAGTAAGCATAAAAGAGAGAGTTATGCCTGTCAAAAATATTTGTAACTGTCATGAAAGTTGTACATTGTAGAGGCCAAATGAAAAAGTTTACATAAATATGGCAAGGTGGCAAGGCCCTTATTGTAGATGATATTGTCCTGATTATATTAGGCCTGAGAATATTGCAGAGCCACCTAAAATGAATAAAGCATTGCTGAAACACTTACTGTGTTTAAAGAACTGTACTCTACTAAGCACTGGGAATACATATAGAAAAGGAAGATGGTGCTTGCAAGAAGCTCCCATTCTAATGGAGGAGGCAATATTAATGGGTTCAATTTCAGCTCCAAATTAGATGGAAAAGATCCGTGGTTCTTAGATGTGGTGGCAACATAGGAACTAATGCTTCTTCTTTAATATAATTTTCACCAATAAAATAGTATCATTTTTGTTATGGAACCCTATGCATGGGGATAGAAATGATAATTTGTAATGGGAATGGGAATTTGAAGATCTTCTCTGCCCCTTAATAAGTCTGAGGGAATTTGAAGACCTTCCTTGCTTTGAAAATAAACCCTGCCCCCTAATAGGCTGAATGTAATCACATGGAGCTTGTGGTGGGAGGAGTTTGCTGAAGGGTAGAACAGAACCCACAGGAAGCTGGGAGTCAGAGCAGCTACATATTGGGAGGAGAGGATGCTTCCAAGGGAGACAGTTAAGCTTGTGAGTAAATGTTGGTCTTGTGTTGGTTTGTGGGAAGGCTAAAGGATGGTGCTCTCTGCTATGTTGTGGTACATTAACTTCTATGTTGCTGTGATGGATTGTTTTCTTTGTGTTGGTATTTGGTTTTCTGGTGTCTGAATAAATGTTTTGCTTCTGTCTTTTATATGAAGAGTCTGTTATATTTTATGCCTGAGCACTATGCAGGTATATTTATAGCAACCATTGCCACTGTGAATATTGCACCAGTACTACAAAATTCTAATCATTCAAAAAAGGCTACCTTGCCTAGCCACACAGGAAAAGTTAAGAGAATGAAGAATGCTTAATGTTAGGGAGGTATGGGTGGACAGTCAGTGAAGGATTTCCAGGAGGATATGGACCATGATCCCACTAGGTGAGAAGACATATGAGGCTGTGATTTGCATCACAAACTTTTCTCACATAACTGAGATCACAGAGTCATGAAAGGAGGATACTTTTGACTTGCACTGAACCTATGTTCCACTAAAACCCATTCCACTTTTTTCTACATAAATTGATATCTAGCCAAACATCCCTCATCTTGTACTTGTAAAGTTTATTTCTGTAACCCAAATATAAGACTCTACACTTAGTCCTGTTATTAGATTTGGCCCAACATTCTAGCCTGTTTTTAATACAGAGTAGCTTCACCAGGAATTGAGTTCAGTTATGCCAGTGGCTTCTATGAAGGTCTCCTTACTACTTTGCTGTTACTGATATTGACACAATGCTTTGATTTACTCAGATGAAAATTATTCAGGATTTCCTTGAGAGCTGGGATCAAAATAGGTAGAAACAGAAATCCAAAAAGAAGTCAAGATTAATTGAAAATAGTGAACTGGCTTGAATCAAATGTCAATGCCCATTTGGAAGCATGGCACTGTCTAACTCCTCAAGGCATAGAGATGCATAAAAAAGCTATGCTTCACTATTAGAGACTAAGGCTTATTTACATTGGTACTCATAGAGAAAGGAGTAAAAATAACTCCATGGCCTATTTTTATGTTGAAAGATGCCACTACAGTATTATCTGTGCAACATATGGGGATATAGAGAAGCTCCATGGCATAGTGGATAGAAAGTTGCTCTTGGAACCAATAAGAGCCAAGTTCAAGTCCTCCCTCTGAGATATACAAGCTTTGTGACCTTGGAAAAGTCATAGTGGTCTCTACTTTCTAAGATGATAAATCACAGAGATGATATCAATTTGCATTGCTAGAGGGTGATTGGAGATCCCAACAGCGATGCAAATACAAGCATAGTGAATACATGAAGGAACTGTGATTTTTAGCAACATAAAGAACTTCCTGATGTGGAAACCATAACCCAATTCAGTTGATTTAAATAATTTGTATGTGAGCCTGTAAATCAGAGGACATAGACTATGGCATACAGAAGTTAATAACTTGTTTAAGGTCATGCCGGTACTATGTAAGAAGGAGAGGGAAAGGAGAGAAAGAGACAGAGAGACACAGAGAGACAGAAAAATAAAGAGAGAGAAAATATGTAAGATCTGGATTCAAGTTCTGACTGATACAAACAAGCTGTGTTACCCTGAACAAATAATTGATCCTTTCTATGCCCCAGGGAAGACTATGAGTTGCACAAAGCCTTTTAGTTTCTTTATCTTTATCAAGACTCACCTCAAATTCCACCTTCTGCAGGAAGCCTTTCCTTCCCCTAGAGTAGGCATAGATGTGTTAACCTTTGAAATAATCTTCATTCTACTCTGTATAATATATCTTGTTAGCACTCATCTCCCTCATTATAGTGTAAGATCTTTAGGGGCAGGAGCTGAGTTTCTTGTTTGTTTTTTTTTCTTTTTCTTTGTATTAACTTAACTTTGTGTGTCTGACATATAATAAGTTCTTAATAAATGCTTGTTAACTGACAGATTAATAGGCTGATATTCTTGGTAGAGAGAGTTTCATCCTTGGTAATTTTTTATGCCAATAAAATCACAAATCCAAACCAATTAACTATCTTGGATTGGACCCATGATATCATTGGTATAGGGAACCATATACCAACAAGAAAATTCTCTCTACCAATACACATCTGCAATTGTGATCTTAGACGGGTGCCTAGAACACCAAAACTAAGAAACTGGAACTAGTTCAGCTTCATGCAGCCTGTGTGTGTCAGAGGTGGTGGGACCTAAATCCAGTCTTCCTGACTCCACATCTAGAACATCCACTACCATCAGAATGCTTTTATCTATATGATATTATGTTATACCTACCAAGTAAGATTACAAATGGGGAGGAAAAGCATCTTAAACATCATAGTCCTAACTGTATGAATCAGCATAGTATTAAGGCAATGGAATTAGGAAAAAATAAACTGAATATACTACATCTTGCTTTAGAGAATCACTATCACTAACAAAACGGATAAGAAAGAAGAAAACCACCTGTATAGTAATATGGGGTGCCACTGAGATGTCCAGAATAGATTACTAGACTGATTAACTCCTTCCAAGTGCTTTAGCTATGTGAGTTTACTGAACAGTAACCTCTTTAATGCCATGCATGAGCAGCTTCCCAAAAGAATGCCACTGTGAACAGCCTTCAAGGTTCTGATTATACAGTAAAGTGAACACTCCATTTATCCAAGAACAAATCAAAGGAAACATTCACAATAAATCACAATGTAATATTCACAACATTACATCTTATCATGGAAACTCACAATATAGTGTTCACAATGGCTTATCATTAAAATGGCCACATAGTTTTCACCAAAGTGGTCACAGTATTTAAAACAAAGAACAAAAGAACAATTATCTGGTATCCCTAAGGAGGTTTTCCTCCTTACTCAGTCGTTCAGTCATCCCATAATACAATAGTCAGTTTCATGGGGCAATCATAGTTCAACTTAATCAGTCACTTATGTATCAATCAGTCACTTAGTATTGTTAATTACTAAATATGATCATTAGAAAATTACACAAACTCTCCACCCCTTGGTCTCTAGTAAACTTCAATTTCATCACAGCATTTAATAACTAAGGAGGAGCCTTTCTCTAGGCTTATTAAGGGGCAGGGAAAATCTTCAAATTTCTATTATGATTACAAGCACTTATAGGTCTGATTGCCAGTTTATAGGTTACAAAATTAAAGGTCAAAAAGGTTTTACAACTTCTGTGGTGCCAGTGATTTTTTAAAAATGATCTGCCATTTATATTATATTCCTTTATCTTCAACCCCCCCGACTCCCCCAGACTCCTCATAATTTTAAAAAAAAAATGTGGTTATCTCCTGAAGATACTGCATTTCAGGCACTGTTTTGATCCTGAAAGTACCATTTTTAATTCCCCTATGCCCAAGGCACTGAGCCAAGAAGAGAGACTAGGCAGACTTCTTCCTCTTCCCACTTGCCACTTCCAAGTCCTTATGCTTCAACCTGCTCTCTCTTCCCTTGAGCTTCTCTCTATCCAGATAAATTACTTTATCTAGATTCTGGAGGCTGTTATCTATTGGTCCTCTGGTCATTTCCTGCCATCTTTCTGCTAAGCCTCAGTCCCCCATCTACATCTGCCTGCTGAACATCTCTACCTAAATGTTCCTTAGCCATCTCAAACTCAACCCAATCATAACTGATTATATTTCCCCGTAAATATGCCTCTATCTCTCTTTCTAACATTTCTTTTTTTTTTCTTACAAAGCGGATCACCCAGGCTTTTAACCTAGAAGTCATTTTTTTCCCTTCACCCTCTCTCACTCCTATACCCAATAAATTGCAAAGTTTGATTGAGTCAATTTCTTTAATAACTCTCCCAAACTGTCATCTTCTCCTTACAAAACTACCCTCATCCTTACCTTCATTGCTTCTTAGCTAGACTATTTTAATAGCCTCTTAATTGGTCTCCATGGTTAAGTAAACACCATCAGTGCAGAGAACATTCCTCAAGAATACAGCATTGATTTAGTTGCCTGAAGCTTTCTTGTCTTTTTATTTGCCATCAAGCAATTCCTGACTCCTTGTGTTCTAGCTTTTGTACATAAGCCAATGAAGTCATGAAAATGATACGAATATCTTAAGGAAGTTAAAGAAAAACTAGCCCACTTATTCTTTCAAAAAGCTAGACCAGCTAACATGGTAAGGTCTAGTAGATATTTCTCCAGCCATGGCTGCCCTATTGATCTTCCTAAAATTCATGTTACTCCCTTGCTCAATAAGCACCAGTGGCTCCCTATTGCCTTTAGGATAAAATATAAATATCCCTTTTCTTACCTCTATGTCTTGGAATCCCTAGCTCCAAATTTTAAAACTCAGCTCAAGGTCTACCTTTTTCAAAAACTCTTTTTTTTTATTCCTCCTCCAGTTGTTAGTACTCACCCTCAAATCACTATGAAATTATCTATCTGCTATCTTGCATATGTATACACATATGTTTATATGTATAGATACATATCTTCAATTATTTATCAGTTGACATATATTATTTCTCTCTATAGTTGTATCTTTCACACACACACACACACACACACACACACACACACACCCTAATAGAATGTAAATATTTCCAGGGCAGGCTCTATCTCTTTTTTGTATTTGGGCACTGGCACATAGTATATACTGAATAAATGCTTTCTGAATGAATGATTGCTCTAATTTATTGGTTTGTCTTGTAAGGTGCCATCAGCACTCTGAAATGAGTAATGGTTGGTTGCTCTTAAACGTTTAGCACATGTGCCCCTATGCTTTTGTTCCAACTATGCAAAAATGTGGAATCATAGAGATAAACACTGGTCAGGAAATTTTCTACACCAATCAAATGCAACTGACCTGGAAGAAAGTAAAGGGAAATAAATCCTTCTCTCCTCTGTAGCCAGGAAAAATCACAAGCAATGCCTTTCAGTTCATGAAGAGGAGAACTGAAGCTATTGTTTGGTGCCTAAGACATCTGCTAGTATCTTAAGTATTTGGACCACAACTAGACATGTATCCCAAAAAGATCATAAAAAGGGAAAAGATCTATATATACAAAAGTACTTAAGCAGCTCTTTTTGTGATGATAAAGAGAAATTGAGGGGATGCTTATCAACTGGGGAATGGCTGAACAAGTTGTGGTATATAAATGTAATGTAAGAAATGGTAAGTAGGCAGATTTCAGAAAAGCCTGGAAATACTTACATCAACTCATACAAAGTGAAGTGAGCAGAACCAGGAGAACATTGCACACAGTAACAGTAACATTGTGCAATGATCAACTATGATTGATTTAGCTCTTTTTAGCAATAAAAAGATTCAAAACAATTCTGAAGGACTTATGATGGAAAATGCTCTCCAACTCTGGAGAAAGAACTGATGGAGTCTGAATGCAGATTGAAGCATATTATTTTTGCTTTATTTTTTGTTGGTTTTCTTCCTTCTGTTTCTTCAACACATATATGGAAATGTTTTATGTGATCGCACATATATAATCACTGTCAAATTGCTTACTATCTTAGGGAAGAGGGAGAGGAGTGAGTGAGAGAAAAACCTTGAAACTCAAAATTTTATTTAAAAAAGGATGTTAAATTTTTTCTTCATGTGTAAATTTGGAAAAAAAAAGACAAGTATTTTGAAATGACCTCAGTGTTCTAATAATTTTGCACCATCACGTTTAGGAATATTACGTTATTTCCATGGCATCTTTTTTTCCAAATTGTAGAACCATCACCTTATTTGTCTAAGAGAAGTGAAGAGGCATTGTTATCATTCTTCACTAGAGATAGCTTACTTACTTATCTCTATCAGTTCTGAGTTATTTTAAGCATTTAGGACTTGCCAAGCTGCTTGAAGAGAAACTGAACAAAATGCTAAGCTCCAACCCCAGAATGTGTCAATAGAAGAAATACTCTCCTGGGTGGGAGAAACATACACTCCGTTTTATGATCTGGCTCACAATATTTCCATGATATTTTGACACTGGAACATGACAGATGAAACCTAGTGATCAAATGCATGCTTACCATCTCTTAATGAAATATGAGTAGAGTTACTTTTCAAAGTAGCAAAAATGAAAATATGCCTCCTGATGTATTTGTATGATTTTAACTTGTTCAGAATTTTAAACTAGATCTTGTCAAGAGTTCACATATAAAAAAATCATAGAAGCTCACAAAGGAAGAGACGAGATGACCTCAGAGGTCATCTACTCAACCCCTTATTTTCACTTATTTAACCCAACCCTTTATTTTCATTTAACTACAGAGCACACCCAAATTATTGCAAATTAGTCATGAAGCCAAAAGTAAAATCCAAGTCTTTTGGTTTCTTTTTTGTTATTGTTTAGTCCTTTTTCAGTGAACACCTTTTGGAGTTTTCTTATCAGATACTAGAGTTGTTTGACATTTCCTTCTCCAGCTCATTATACAGTTGAGGGAACGGAAGCAAACACGGTTAAGTGACTTGCCCAGGGTCACAATGTTATTTCTGCCATACCACTGTCCTACCAAAGAGAAAGTAAGAGTCTTCAGGAAAGGTAGCATGGAATAATGGGTGGAGGACTGGATATGTCAGGAAGACCTAAATTCAAATTACTACTCTGACAAGACATTCAATGATCCTCATCATCATCAATGAGAAGATACATGTCAATCATTTGTCTAATCATCTATGCTGTCTGCAGCACTGCAGAGCCAATTGTCCCTCATTGTGACAAGATCTAGCCTTCCAAGGCATGTACATCAATACAGAGGTAGAGGGACACCTGAAAGAGCAGTCAATCTGAAAACAAGAACATTGGTTGTCTGCTATCTCCTTGGAAGTTCCTGTGAGGTAAATAACCAATTAAGAGGCCTCAATAGATATATTTATGAGGGGAAAGTCCAAAAATCACAGCTACTGCTTTGCTCTGCTGTTCCCTGACCTTTCTTTGCAGTTCCTAGCTGAATAATTACAAAATCAAGGGGGACCACTTGAGCATAAGTTTATTTCAGGAAAATTTCTGGGAATGGTTTCATAGATTGGTGCCTCCTAAACTAGGCAGAAAATGAGAATTTTCTATTTATTCATTTTTTAAAATTTATTTATTTATTTTTTAGTTTTCAACATTCATTACCACAAGATCTTGAGTTACAAATTTTTCCCCGTCTCTCCCTTACCCCCATCCCAAGATGGCAGGTATACTGAATACCCCTTACCCCAATCAGTCCCTCTTATATCCTCTCCCATTCCCTATCCCCCTTACTTTCTTATAGGGTGAGATGGATTTCTATACCTCATTGCCTGTATATCTTATTTCCTGGTTGCATGTAAAAAACAATTTTTAACATTTGTTTTTAAAACTTTGAGTTCCAGATTCTCTCCCTTCTTCCCTCCTCACTCACCCCCAAGCAATTCAATATAGGTTGTACTTGTGTAGTTACACAAAAGATTTCCATATTATATTGTGAAAGACTAACTATATTTCCTTCCATCCTGTCCCACCCTCCATTTATTCTATTTTCTCCTTTGACCCTGTCCCTTTTCAAAAGTATTTGCTTCTAACTACCCTCTCCCCCAATCTGCCTTCCTTTCTATGATCCCCCCTCTTACACCCTTCTCCCCAACTTTCCTGTAGGTGTAGAGTAAGATAACAAATTGAATGTGTATGTTATTCCCTCCTTAAGCCAAATCCTGTGAACATAAGGTTGACTCATTCCCGTTCACCTTCCTGCTCTTCCCCTCCATTGTAACAGCTTTCTCCCATCTCCTTTATGTGAGATAATTTACCCCATTCTATATCTCCCTTTCTCCTTCTCCCAATGTATTCCTCTCTCCCTCTTAATTTTATTTTTTTAGATAGCATCCCTTCATATTCAAGTCATCCTGTGCCCTCTGTCTACGTATGCATGTACATACACATACACACATATACGCCCACCTGTGATTACATATATATGTATGCATACACATATACACACACACATACACACATATATGTTCCCTTCAATTATCCTCATACTGAGAAAAGTCTCATTAGTTACAATTATTGTTTTTCCATGTAGGAATGTAAATAGTTCAACTTTAATAAATTCCTTATGATTTCTTTTTCCTGTTAACTTTTTCATGCCTCTCTTGCTTCTTGTATTTAAAAGTCTAATTTTCTGTTCAGCTCTGGTTTTTTCATCAAGAATGCTTGAAAGTCCTCTATTTCATTGAATGACCATATTTGCCTCTGAAGTATTACACTCATTTTTGCTGGGTTTCTTCTTGGTTTTAATCTTAGCTCCTTTGACTTCTGGAAAATCATATTCCAAGCCCTTTGATCCCTTAGCTGCTAGATTTTGTGTTATCCTGATTGTGTTTCTACAATACTCAAATTGTTTCTTCCTGACTGTTTGTAATATTGTCACCTTCACCTGGGAACTCTGGAATTTGGCTATGATATTCCTAGGAGTTTTCTTTTGGGGTCCTTTTTCAAGAGGCAATTGGTGAATTTTTCAATTTCTATTTTGCCCTCTGGTTATAGAATATGAGGCAATTTTCCTTGAGAATTTCTTGCAAGATGATGTGTAGGCTCTTTTTTTGATCATGGCTTTCAGGTAGTCCAATAATTTTTAAATTCTCTCTCTTGGATCTATTTTTCCAGCTCAGTGTTTTTTTCAATGAGATATTTCACATCACCTTCTATTTTTACATTCATTTTATAGTATCTTGATTTCTCATAAAATCATTAGCTTCCATTTGCTCCAGTATAATCTTGAAGGAATTATTCTCTTCAGTGAGTTTTTTAAAGTTCTTTTCCATCTGGCCAATTTGGCTTTTTAAGGCATTCTTCTCCTCACTGGCCTTTTGGGCTTCTTTTGCCATTTGAGTTAGTCTATTTTTTTAAGGTGTTATTTTCTTCAGTTTTTTTTTTTTTTAGGTCTTCTTCTGGTTCTATGTTTTAATTGTCTTTCTTGCCAAAAATGTTTCTATAGTTTGACTGTAGTTCCTCTGTTTGTTCATCTTGCTAGCCTATTACTTAACCTTTGAGCTGTTTGCCACAGTAGAACTCTGCTTCCTGAGTAGAGAGTGCTGTGTCCCAAATTGCTGGAGTTTTGTACAGTGGTTGTCAGAGCTTTTTCTAGGTAACTGCCTCAGAACTGTGAGGATGACTGCCTCTCCACAGTCTCAACAAGCTCTGCCACCCTCATCCCAGGACCACCACCCAAGACTGTGACTCAGATCCAAGGAGGTCAAAGCAAGAGCAATTACACTCTGAATGGTCACTTTGTCCCCCTAAGATCTGTAGGCCTGGGGCTCAGGAGGCCGCTATGCAGCAGCAGCTGCATTTGCTACCATCTACACCACCCTCGGGGCAGGGGCCTGACCACATTCTTCTCTCACCCAGTTCCAACAGAGTTCCCCACTGACCTTTTACTTTGTCTTTGGTGTTTATGGTTTGAGAAGTCTAGGAACCGCCACAATTGCCAGTGAATCAGTCCCCTGAAGTCTGTGCCATAGGTCTGGGCTGGCATGGCTCACACTGGACTGAGCTCTGTTCCCAGCTAATGCGATGGACCCTTCCTGTCAGCTTGCCAGGCTGCCTTCATCAGGAGATTTGTTTCTCTCTGTCAGTGTGTGGGTTCTGTAGCTCAAAAATTTGTTTAGACTCATTTTTATAGGTATTGGAGATAGTTGGAGTGGGAGCTCCAATGAGTTCCTGCTTTTACTCCACCATCTTGGCTCTACCTATTTATTTTTTAACATTTCTTTATTTCCATACTTTTAAGTTTAATCTGAATTATAAATATTTTATCTATCACTTTCTTAGTTCTAGGCAATAAAAAAAATAAAATGAATTCAGCACTGATTTGTAGCCTTCACCAAGTTTCTTTTATTTATTTTTAATTCATGGAATAAAACAAACATTTCCATAAAATTGTATTATAAAAAAGATGATTGCAATGAAACTGTAACTCTATTAAGTACAACTTGCTATTCCTTTTAAATATATAATAAACTTATCATGTAATTTTTTTCTTCCCTCTGCTCTAGAGATGGCTACCATTAGATACAAATACACACACATATACATATTTACATATATATGTAAAATTATTCTGCATATACTTATATTTATCAGTCCATCTTCTGGATACAGAAAGCATTTTTCTTCATATGTCCTTTATAGTTAACTTAGATACTTATAATAGTCAAAATGACTTATTTACTCAGTCATTCTTAAAACAATATTGTTACTATTGTGTGAAATGTTCTCTTGGTTCTGCTCATTGCATTCTTTAGTATTTCATGCAACTCTTTCCATGCTTTTCTAAGATCATTGAGCTCATCATTTCTTATAGCAGGAATATTCCAGTACAATCATGTACCACAACTCGTTCATCCATTTCCCAATTGATGAACCTCCTTGCAATTTCCAGTTCTTTGTCACCACAAAGGATTGAATAGACTACACAGGAATCTTCCTTTTATAGAGCCTTTTTCCCTTATGCTTCTCTTTTTTGTTAATCTCCTGTATCTCCTTCCCAAGACATAATAATTCTCTCTGTTTTTACCCAGAAAAGATTTCAAAAATGATGGAAAATAGCCTGACTCCTTGCAAACATGGATTATTTCATTGTTTTTGTTTTTCTGCTTAGTGCCTAGCACAATGCCAAGTGTATAGTCTGAACTAGAATCAGAGTTTTCCATGATCTTCATCCTCTCACCTTGTAGACTGACCCACAAGCATATTTTCAAGTTTAGAAGCTACACTGCCCTTTATCTTACTTTAGCAGGACCAATCACCTCCTTCCTCCTTTCCTTTCCCCCCAAAAAAGTGCCTTTGTATTAATTCTATCCAAAATTAAGTGTTTTATCTTCTACTATCTTAAGTTTTCCATTCTGTTAAATGCTATGATACTAGAAACAACCTCGATAGGTTATCACCACTACTCCCCCTGAATTAGGCCCATGTGCCGCTAATAGAGTTAGTAGAATCTAAGTCCCACCAGGGTGAATAGGGTTTAATTTCTGTCCTGGTATCCTCAGCATTCTGTATGGTGCTTTGCAATGAATGGTACTTGATAAATACTTGTCAAATTGGAAGAACCACTTCCAGACTTCCTTAAAACATCTAAAGGTCATGATCTAGGGCAAAATGAGATGACAGATATTGACAGAAAAATGCATACTAATAAGGTGACTGCATCAGTGCTGAACTTGCAGGGTTGTTTTTTTAATCATGGGAGATGATTCTTTCCTGGGCTTATTATTAGTAATGTGTCTTAGGGAGACACAGATCTTTGAATGATTTTTTAAGCAAAGTTAATGTTTTATTAATACTTTTTTCAGTTGTTAACACTCCTCCCTCCCTCACAACAAACAATAGCCAAGTCAAACAAATCAACACATTGTCCATTTCTGACAACATATGCTTCATTCCACACCTACAGTTAGTCGTCCACCTTTCTCTTTAAAATAGGGAGACGTTGGGGTGGCTAGGTGGTGCAGTGAGTAGAGCACCGGCCCTGGAGTCAGGAGGACCTGAGTTCAAATCCAGCCTCATACAACTGACTCATTAACTAGCCATGTGACTTTGGGCAAGTCACTTAACCCCAATTGCCCTCCAAAAAGCAAAAAAGAAAAAAGAAAAAGAAAATAGGGAGACATCAGCAATTCACTCAAGTCAAGATTAGTCATTAGTATGATCAGACTTCTAACATATTTCAGTGCTGATTTCCTTTTCATTACTGAGTTCATCTTGTTGTCTATTGTTCTTTTGGTTCCTCATTTTTTTTCTTCTTCAGAGCTCTAAAGCAAAATATTTTACTGCAGTAATACTATCATAGTAGACTGAAAAGCCCACCTTTTGGTTATTTATAAAGCAATACTATTGTTAAGCAAAGTGCATTACATAGAAGAGACACTGTCCTTATCCTGAAGGAACTTTCAACCAAAAGGATATGGAAATAAACAATTGCATTGTCAGTAAAGGTGTAATTAAAGGAATTACAGACTAGAAGGGAGAGCTTTCTTATTTACAATCCTCATTAAATCATCTGAATTTTCTCCCTTAGCTTTTTAGCGAATTATAATCTTCCTAGGTGAAAGCCTCCACTAAAGTTCCACTTTGATACTTCGGCACAGAGGTCAGAGTGTCAACTCTGAAAGATGCTACAAAGCTGGGAAGACTTCAAACACAGGTCTACTGATAAACCTACATTTCTGTGGTCTCAGAAATGGCCTAACCAAATTTCATGAGGTTTGATCTATCCTCAGAGCCAAGAGGACCTGAGGTCATGTACTATCTTGGAAACACAACAGCTGTGTTAACTTCAGCAAGTCTCTTCCCCTCTTAAGTGCTCCCCAGCAACTCTCTAAGGCTCTAATTTGAGAAAAGATGTTTGTCAGCATTGGAAGAAAGAGTTTTATCATCAGATGTCTCCTGCATGAAAGTAATCACAAGTCTGTTCCCATCCTCATCAAAGTACTAGACATCAGGTGATATCTGGTAACTCAGGAATTTTTTTACTAAGGTAGAGAGGAACAACAATGGGCCTCAGGGAAGGCGTACCCACACCAATGTCAACAGAGATCTTTTAAATCAATCCAAAATTGGGCACCAAATTTATACCAAGCACTTGTAATGATAATGGGAATTTGAATATCTTCCCTGACCCTTAATAAATCTAAGAGAATTTGAAGATCTTCTCTGCTTTGAAGATATACCCTGCCCCCTAATAGGCTGAATGTAATCACATGGAGCCTCTGGTGGGAGGAGTTTGCTGAAGGGAAGCAGAGTCCACAGGAATCTGGGAGTCAGAGCAGCTAGACACAGTGGGAGGAGAGGATGCATTCGAGGGAGGCAGTTAGGCTTGTGAGTAAATGTTGGTGTTTGCCATCTTCTGTGACAGCTAGGCTTGTGTTGGTTTGTGGGAAGGCTAAAGGATGGTGTGGTTCTCTGCTACATGCATTAACTTCTATATTGCTGTGATGGATTCGGTTTCCTGGTGTTGGGATTTGTTTTTCTGGTGTCTAAATAAATGTCTGTCTTCTATACGGAGAATCTGTTATATTTTGTGGTTGAGCACTATGCCAGTGTGTTGATAGTGACCATTGGTGCTGTGAATATCGCACTGGTGCTATAGCACTGTGCTAGGTATTTGGGATATAAAGACAAATATGAAAATGTGCATCAGGAAACTTACAAGAGACACAACAGGTAATATACATAAAAAACATAACTGAAATTGAAAGTCAATACAAAACAGTTTCATGAAAAGGGAGGAAAAGAGGAATATACTGAGATTAGAAAAGAAGGGAGAGGAAAGATGGTGGAAATTATTGCACATAATTGAAGCAATTGAATAATCTTTACACACAAGGAGAAGGGGCTGGAGAAGAAGGTGGCCTTTAATTACTCTCTTTCTTCTTCCCTTTCCCTCCTGTTTCTGCTTAATGGAAAGCATTTCTCTACCCATATGTGTAGAGGTATGTTCAGAGGTCCTTCTTTTGACCTCTGAAAAGGGCATTATTCAGTCTTTTCACCTCTAGTATGAGAATGATAACAGCCTTAAAATTGATGTTTAATCTTCTTTTTCTGGTCTCTCTTAATTTCTTCCTTATGCACAATACTGACTTTTCTCTGATGGGTAATGACTTGCCCTATGAAAGTTCTCTACTGGTCTACTGGTCTCAGCTGAATTAAGTTAAAGATAAGCAATGTACTTCTTGTCAGTACTATATAGGTTGGTTGTCTAAACTCAGAACAACACTAGAGAATTTCTCTAGCTAAATAAAACTCATTGATGATCTGGTACATGGAAAATTCATGTCCTCACAGAATGATCTCAGATTTAGAATAAACTTTGGAGGCTTCCAGTACCTAACCAGTACCTAAACATATGTTTATCCAACCAGTACCTAAACATATGCCCTCTCTACCACATACTCAACAAAAGCATGTCAAGACCTTAGTAAGATAGAACTGAATACTTTCTGAGGTAGCCCATTCTACAAGGGGACATCTCTGATCCTTAGGATGTTTTCCTGACAACAAACCTAAATCTACCCCTTTGTTAATTCTCCTCACTGCTCCCACTTCTGCTGAATAATTCCACTCTCTCTTCTCCATGACAACCCTTCAAATGCTTGAGATCAGCTGTAATGTCCCTCTTTTCCTTTAACACTCTCTTCTTCATGTGAAATATCCCCAATTACTTTTAATAATTTGTATGTAACAGGCACCAGCACATAGCACAGCTTAATAAATGCTTGTAAACTATGGCCAATCTCAAAGCCCTTTACCATCCTGTTTATTCTTCTCTGGACCTTTTCCAGCTAAACAATATTTTTCCTATGGTGGCCATAAATGAACACAATACTCCATATGTGACCAAATCAAGATAGAGAACATTGGGACTCTCACTTCTCTAGTCCTAGGACTCTCTTAACTGCAGCCTAAAATGGTATTATCCACAACACAGGTTTCCCATGCTGAGTTTTTGATCCACAAATCCCCTGACATCATTTTCATATAAACTTGTCTAGATTTACTTCCCTCATCTCATTAAAAAAGGAAAGGTTAAAAGTAGTGTATAACATAAGTGTGATACAGCTTACGTTGAGTGCTGATTTTATTATCCAAAAGACAAAATTTATGCATAACCTGATTAGTTATAAATTGGTAGAGAAAGGCACTATGTGAAGAACTGAGAAAATGAGAAGCAATCTCTGTCCTTAAGAAGCTTACATTCTATCAAGTGGGTAAACACTTATGCAGATAAATAACTGTAAGATAGTTTGAGAAGCGGGTGGCTATGTGGAACAGTGAATAGAGCACTGACGCTCGAGTCAGGAGGATCTGAGTTAAAATCCAACCTCAGACACTTAACAAGTACTAGCTGTGTGACTTTGGGCAAATCCCTTAACCCCAAATGTCCTGCCTTCCCCCCTCCAAAAAAATAAAAATTTTTTAAAAAAAAAGATAGTTTGAGGAAGAAGAGAACCCTACTAACTAAGGGAACAGGGAGAGCTTTGCTAGAGGAAATGGGATGAGTAAAGACTTGTTGGAAGGTAATGATGCTAAGAGGTAGAGTTGAAGAAAGAATGTATGCAAACCATGGAGAAAATTTGCTGTTCCCCCAAACTCAGCATTCTATCTCTATCCAAAGGTATGGAGATGGTAGATAGAATGACAGGTTTCCTAAATGACAGTTAAGCCAGTCTGAATGAAATGTAGAATACTGGATGTAGTATAAACTGAAATTGATAAGTGAAATGAAATAAAACCATTAATTCTGAACAAATAAGGTTGTACAAATACAATGAATAATACTACAACATAGGAAATCATGAATATTAGAAATTCAGGAAAGCAAAGGAAGGAAGACAATAGACTAAAGAAAACAATATGTACAATGGCTACAGTAATGTAAATGAAAGAACACCAAAGACAATCAAACTCAGATCCAATTTAGTTCAAATAAGCAGAACAGCTATTAAGTGTCTACTATGTTCCAAGCACTGTGCTAAGCACTGAGGATACAAATGAGAGACAGTTCCTGCCTGCTAGGAGCTTAAAATCTAATGGGATAAGACAATACTTAAAATCAGCCTGAAAGAAGGCAGGGAACTATGAAGGGATATTGGGTTACTGAGGCGGGAGTTACCATGAAGGCTGTGAGATCCCTATGAAGGAAGGCTCTGGGAGGAATTTTAGGTTAGCCAGGTAGCTCAGTAGACAGAGAGTTGAGCTGGTTGTCAGGAAGACTCATCTTCCAGAGTTCAAATTGGGCCTCAGATACTTACTAGCTGTGTGACCCTGGGCAAGTCACTTAACCATGTCTCCCTCAGTTTCTTCATCTATAAAATGAGCTGGAGAAGGAAATGGAAAAAAACCTCTGTATCTCTGCCAAGAAAGCAATTGAACAACTGAGAAATTGTTGAGTATCAAAACCTGAGTCATTGCTCATGGTGATGAGATTTCAGATCAGCTTATGTGGGGGAGAGGGACTTTTGAATCAAAGCCAAGTAAAGCTGCTAATAAAAATGCATATTTACTCCTTATAAAGACTTATCAGACTTTATACAGATATATAACAATATATAAAGGCACTCTGTCAGTTGGGTTTTGTATAGCCTCTTTGTAATGAGAATTTACTGGTGATGGTGAAGAGTATCTTGGGAATTGGAGAATGGAGGTCAGGTGTGACAAATCTCCACTGTATCATATCCCAGATACATCATTATTGTAGTATAAAAAAATAAGATAGGATTAATTTTCAAAAGTTATTTAACAATAGGCCATGATAAGTATAAAATGATTATTAATTACAATTTATTTAAAATTTTCAGGAATATTGACAAATAATGAAATATATCAAATTAATTGCAAATTCTGATTTAGTGGGTTTTTTTGGTTCTAAAGGATGTTTCACATTTCAGAACTATGTCATGTTTATACTGTTTAGCTAGAGGATACTTAATAGCATATTCTTTAGTTATTCAGTCTATGGACCTTCTCATAATTGTTGTCTAAATGTCTAAAAGCTTAAAAAAAACCTTTAAATTTAATGGTTACTGCAAAAAAGTCTTTTAAGATATTAACCAATACTGAATTAACAGAGTTGAAATATTTTCACAAAGGGATATTTCTAACATTGTCTTTTTTTAAAAGATATGGTGAACAGGAAAATGGACTTAGCACAGTACCTCAGACATAGGAAGAACTAAATAAGTATTGCTTGTTGTCGTTATTATTATTTCAATGATCCATAGTTTTGCCAGTGAATACTCCTTCCACCATCCCAAAGTCTCAATCTTCTTCATCTTTAGTCTAACTTCCTGAGTTGCTGAGACCCAATTGAAATTATATCAATAATCCAGTCAAAAGAAATCCTGGAAATTCATACTGAGAAAGGGAGACATGACAGAATTATTATCATCTGTCCCAGTTCACTAGATTGTCCCTAAACTCTTTATTCTAAAGCTCTTGCAGCAAAAATAGAACAGTAACCTCTATGAAGGAAGCATTTCGGTATTACAAGGAATTCCACAAATGCCACCACATCATGCAACAATGGTCATGAGAGAATTTAAAAAGAAATCATGGCAGTTAATTAATGATGCCAAGGTGTTCATGAATTGAACTGACATGAACCACAGGGAGGTAGTCTGTCTTCTTGGAGTATATATCTGGGATTCGACAAAGAGTCTCTGGAGATTTGTTAAACCTGACAACCACTGCTACCTACTTCAAGTAATTCACATGGGAACAAATTTAGGAGGCACACAAGGGATTATGAAGTCCTGGGAAAGGAACTAAAGACCTTTTTATAGTCACAGTTGGTTTTTTCATCACTGCTGCTCATCAAAAATAGAGTTACCAGAATTTCAAGACATTTGGAAAGGTAACAACTCATTAACAAGATGGTTTTTAGGGATGAGATTTAGATTTATGGATTGTGGTCACATGTTAGAGGAGGAGTAAGCAAGAAATGTTTTCTTTTTATTTCTACCGAAGCAAAGACAAACTTCTGACATCAACATGTTTTTGACTCACACATTCCACTTTTCCTTTTTTATCTTTTGCTCTAAACTCCCAGATGCCTAGCATCCTTATGTTGTCCTAAGCACTCTACTTCAAGCCTGCCCTTCCTTTCAAAATGGCCTATGCTCCAAAATGATCTAAATTCCTTTTCCTAAATCAAAACTCTTATTCACAAAGACAGATGTGAGGAGAGACTGTTTGAACTACTTCGTACCAGCATATGAATAATTGATAAATCTTTAAATTTCAGCAGTATTTAATTTTTTAAAAAGTGAATAATTATTAACAAAATTGATTATCTAATTCATCAAACTTCAGGTAAGATAATAAAGTGAATGAAAAATATTCAGATAGCTTAGAAAAATATTTTTGAGAAAAGGGCTTGTATAGTTAGGATGGCCCTGCCTAGAAGTCCACTCCAGGATCTAATTCTTTAACCTTTCCATAATTTTTCTGCTTCCTGCATTTCTGATCCCATGGATACTTTGAAAATGTACAATTTTTTTTTTCACAATGGCTGCCCTGGGTGTCGCAAGAATTCTGGAATTTGCAGGATTGAGGCAAGTATACTGTTTGTGGGTATAAGCTATTTCCAAATCAAGAATTGTATTAACAGTGACACTAATACAGGCCAGAAGAATGCTGAAAGTTGACTGTGTTGGATTGGAAACTTACCTGAGCAACACAAAGAAAATCAGACAGCTTGTATGAGGTCAGATTGGCATATGGACGTCTAGATATTTATCAAATTTGAATTAAATTGCCAAAAGCTTTTGAGATGCAAACATCATTAATCATGACTTTTATTACAACCATAAAATATCATTTGGGTCTGGCCTCTATAAGAAATAATCTGGTTTCCTGATTTATTGGTGGAAATGTGTTTGCTGTTGAATGGGATAACCTATTTGTGCTCACAGCTTATCCATTTAGGCACTAGATTATTGCCTCATAAAACAATATGATGGTACAGTTTCCACTAAATACAGTGAAAAGCAAACAACCATCCATCTCAGCTTCACTCATTCAGAAAGTGAAATTCTACTAGAAGTTAATTACTTAGTCTTATTCAATTTCTCTTAAAAAGCCAATTCTTTCCTCCCTATATCTAGTGGTGATCAATCTTTATTTAGGGCCTGTCACTAAGTTTAAATATATAATCTTTATTAAATTTTACCTGGACCAAAACAAAAAGAAATATCCAATAATTTATCTTTAAAAAAAAAAAACAACTTAGCGAAAGCTTCAAATGTGAGATCCTTTATAAAAGGATAAGGCTGGATTCAAGAGATATTGTTGTGTAGTGGTTAGACCTGGAGTCCTGAAGATCTGAATGAGAATCCTGCCTTAGAAAGTTCTTGGTTGTGTGGATGGGTAAATTGCTCAGTCTCTCTGTCAGTCAGTTGCCAGTCAACTTGAATTTACCAAGCACCTATCATGTGTCCAGTATTGTGCTAAGACCTCAGACTACCAAGAAACGTTAAAAAAAAAAAAAAAAGATGCTGCTCTCAAGTAGCTCACAGGAGGGGGTTCAGGGAGAGAAAAAAGAGGAAAAAAGTAAGTTACATGATAACTTAAGTTGAATGTAATATAGTTGAAGTTTCATGTGCCATCATCTTTTTTCCCTAATTCTATTATGTTATGGAAATGCTTGTTTTCTTTCATAAATTAAAAATAAAATAAATGCCATTAAAAATTGCTTGGGCCACTGGTCATACAAATGAAGGCACTTCAATTGTTGTTCATCCTTTGTTTTTGAAGAGGACCAACAACATCATGGAGTGATGTCTTGACTTGTGAGTGAATTGTATTTAAGTGAGGCAGAGTTGCACAAAGTCCTCAGCCTCACTCTCTCTTCTAGTAGCATCGAAGTCCAGTGGCAGGACAAAAATTATGATGACTGGTGATGGCCTGTAATGTATTGCATAAGTTTGGTGTCTTCAATGACTGATCAATAAAAGAAAAAATAAAAAATTCAGACAACTTCTCCGGTATGAAGGGAGGGCCAAAAAATTTTACATGGATTTTCCAAATTGGGATAGTGTCCCCCAAACCTGTGCAATGTGGAAGGGATAACTGTATTTCTGAAAGTTGTTGCCAACAAAGTCTTATCAAATAGTTCAACAGTAGAAATAGATATATCATTGGTAGAAGAAAAAAATTATTTTTTTTTTGCTTTTTGGAGGGGAGAAGGCAGAACAATTGGGGTTAAATGACTTGCCCAAGGTCAAATGGCTAGTAAGTGTTAAGTATCTGAGCCCAAATTTGAATTTGGGTCCTCCTGACAACAGGTCCAGTGCTCTACTCACTTAGCCACCTACCCACTCCCTAATAGAAATAACATTAAGGAAGACACATTTACACATACTTTCACCTAAGTACCATGGGGCCTTTCCATTGCACTCAGAGAAGCAATCTCTTATTTGTGTTTCTCTCTAATAGCAGAAAGTTAGTTCTTTGAGAACTAGGACTGTCTTGTTTTTTTCTGTTTATACTCCCAGTGCTTTTTGTGTAGTAATACATTTTTATGTATTCATCCCTGTCCTGTTCTAATTTAAAACAAGTAAAATTAAATGTACATATTTTTACAATAAGTAGCAGAGTCAGATGTTAAAACGGTATTCTGATTCCAATTAATAGAACTCTTCTGTATCCTGCACTCTTCTAATTCAAATGGTGGCCTTGAGTCATACTGTACTTTGAGGGATATCCTGAGTTGGTATATCCCTTGCTGATATTCCTTCCTCTCTGAATTCTCCCATTCTATCCACTGTCCTACAAAAGTAGAATTTGGGACGGCTAGGTGGCACAGTGAATAGAGCACTGACCCTGGAGTCAGGAGGACCTAAGTTCAAATATGACCTCAGACACTTAACACTTACTAGCCATGTGACCTTGAGCAAGTCACTTAACCTCAATTGCCCTACCTTTCCCCCTCCAAAATAAAAAAGTAGAATTTGACTCTTTAGGGAAATAGTGAAAATAAAATCAAGTCCTCCACTAGTTCTCCTCTGAATCAAATGGCCACACAGAACCCCAGGAGGGAATTTATTCTCTGGACTCTAGCATTTCACTCAGGGCAATCCATACTTGCAAGATACTTGCCTCAGGCTGGTGAAATGACATTCACAAAATTAAACTGAAAGCCAGTAGTTTTGTTTTTTTGTTTGTTTGTCTGTTTTACCTTGTAGGCTTGGTCCAAAATTCCCTCCCAAAATCCTCCAGGTGTATAAAAGGAGGAGAGGCTAACTGTCCATCTACTGGAGAACAGGGAGGGGGCACAAGACAAGGGGACTTCTGAAATTCTTTCATGTCCCTATCCAGTTTTGTGACTTTTGCCTGAAAGTGAGGTTTCTAGCCCACCGTGTTTCCGTAACACCTTCAAGTTATTGGTTTACAAACATCCTCAATGCAATCTCTTTATCAAATTGACTTCCTTATGTATACTTATTGGCATATTTTCTTATGTGTGTGAGGGATAATTTGCAGGGAAGTTTCCTCATTCTGAAAAATCAAATCTAGAATGGCCTCAGTATTCACTAGGCCTAAGTTTAGAGGTCACCTGACCTTACAGGAATCTGGGACTTAGAATAATGGAGACTTTCCCCAGTGCCACCTAAGCACAAGATATGCCAAATAAGGAAGAGATTGCTTTCCTGGCCTTTCACTGGGCACTCACGTGTTTCCAGGTCCTTTGTCTCAGAGACAGATTCCTGCACTCAGGTTGTGGGCCAGCCTCCCTACCAATGAGAGTGAAGGCCAATTGGGGGGTTGAGTTTCTGCCTTAGAAGGTTTTATAATCATGGGCTTGCTTCTACCTGTTGCTCTCTCCCTGGCAGATGCCATTTGAGCAACATGGGCAGAGTACTTTCTCATGAGAAAGAATAAAGACCTTTTCTGACCTCAGATTCAGACTCTGAATTCTTTCATCTCACACATGTGCCCCTAGGCCATGTAGACAATCTGAATGATCTCCACAAAAGGAAAATTCAGAGCAAAAGAGTTCGTGCTGTTCTTAAATGTGATGCTTAAATTGCTCTAGGGAATCTCTAATCTATGGGATTTTAAATGTATGTCAAATTTACAGAACAAAGTCATAATCTGGTGAGATAACTGGAACTTCCTCCCTGAGCACTGAAATTTACAAGGCACCTACAACATATTACGTGGGCACCCTTTTCCCCGCAGAGACCAACTTCTCCACCCCCACTCTCAGTGCCTCCCTAGCCCAGCCTAGACCTTCCCTTCAGCACAGTCCAAGCCTCTCAATAATCCAGGGTATGATCCCCTTCCTCCATTCCTGCTTTTTTTTTTTTGATAAATTAATTTATTTATTTTCTTGTTTATATCATTCATTTCCAAGAGATTTTGAGTTACAAATTTTCTCCCCATCCTTGCTCTACCCAACACCTCAAAACAGCCATGCCACTGTATAACCCCTCTCCCAATCTGCTCTCTCCTATGTCCTTCACCTCGCCCCTCTGACTTTCCGGTAGGGCAGGATGGATCTCCCTACCACAGTGCCTGTGTATCTTAATTCCCAGTTGGATGTAGTTAATAATAATAATAATAATAATAATTGTATATATATATATATATATATATATATATATATATATATACATATATATTTTTAACATTTGATTATAGAACTTTAAATTCTAGATTCTTTCCCTTCCTCCCTCATCACCCACCCCCACTGGAAGGACAAAAAATTAAATACAGGCTTTACATGTGTAATTATGCAGAACCTTTCCACAGTGGGCATATTGTGAGAGAATGATTATATGTCCCTCCTTCCTATCGCACCGCCACCACCCCCTTGTTCTATTCTCTACCCTGTCCCTGTCCCTTTACAGAAGTACGTACTTCCATCAACCCTCACCCTCACCCTCCCCTCCCCTCCATCATACCATCTCCCATCCCCATCCCCCCTACTCTCCTGTGTGGCAAGATACCCAGTTTAGAGTTTATATCATTCCTTCCCTAAGCCAAGTTCAATGAGAGTAAGATTGACCCTTTCCCTTTTCTTCCCCTCCATTGTAACAATTATCCTTTGCCTCTTCTAGGAGATGATTAACCCCATTCTGTCTCTCCCTGTCTCCTCTCATTCTAATCCTCTCCCACCTCAGGATTTCACCTTTTAGAGTATTGTCCCTTCCTATTCAATTGATCTCTTGCCCTGTATGTATTCATATATACACATACTCAGATATGTGTTTGTAT
>CM053592.1:91201666-91222651 GCA_028646515.1 Pseudochirops corinnae | reverse complement strand
CTTCTTCCACATCAACAGGGGAGTTCATGCCTTCTCAACAGTGGGACAGAGTTTGCACCTTGCACACTTAGCACTTAGTACTAAGTGCTAAGTATCCTGCTAAACTAATTACTATTACAAGTGGCCACCCGGTCCAGTCTATGTACTAAAGGATTCAGTACTACTATAATACACATGACAAATGGTCAATGAGTGTCTGCTAAAAGAACTTCAAGAAACAGACACCCATCCTTTCTTTCAGTGGCCTATGCTATTTTGGGGTGGCTCTAATTATTAATTTTTTTTCCTGACATTGAACCTAAATTTACCTTTTGTCAATTTCCACCCATTTCTCTCATTTCTATCTTGTGGATTCAGTAAAAATGCCAATCTAATCCCTAATTTATTCCTCTGCTTTAGATTGTACTTTCTTTTGCATAGATATGAAATCGAATGAATACTTACTTCAATATTTCAGTAAAATCCATGATTGCATTAGTCCAGGGAATGCTCCTTCTACCCTTGTCAATTATATTTTATTCTTGCTTTCTAATACTTTATAATGCTTGTCCATAGTGTTCCATAAATTTTCCAGCCAACATGCTGAAAATATTCCTCTACCTTTTAATATAAATGAGTGTCATTGCAGTATTTGGGTTTGGTATCTGTTATCCCTTATACTCAGTATTAGCATGAGTATCCCCACCTTTTTTTTCAATTACTTATATCTTTGGTCAATATTTAATTACTTCTTGGTGCAAAGTCATTGTTGGTAACATGCTGCAACCTGCTGATATCCGTTTTGTATTTTTTAGATACCTTTTCTGTCAGACTTGCACAACTTGGCTGTAGGTAGGGACCAGAATTAAAATAGGATAAACTTTTTTGGGCTACAGATAAGTTTTTAGTGGTTCATTTTCCAAGTTAAGGTATAATTAATGATTAAATCATTTTGCAAATCATATTTTTAAAAAAGGAAATTTCATTTAGTATCAATTAATTATACTTAAGATTTTTATTTATCATGAAATCACATTATATGTTAAAAAATTCCTTTAGAGGCAGCTAGGTGGTGCAGTAAATAGAGCACTAGCCCTGGAGTCAGGAGGACCTGAGTTCAAATTCAGTCTCAGACACTTGACACATTTATTAGCTGTGTGACTTTCAGCAAGTCATTTGACCCCAATTACCTTGCCTTTTGCCCTCAAAAAAAATTATTTTGCTAAGTGGTACAGGTTTAAACACATTTTTCAGGTTTTCTTACTGTTTACATTTAGTTAATGGGATATATTATACTTCTTGTCAGCAGTCCGTTTATCATACTCTGGAATTATGTTTGAAATTGATTTCTTTAGAAACCCGAAAACTAACATTAGTAACTGCCTCATTTTCTAGGTTTACTTTCTTGATGGGGAGGCTCCCTTCTGAGATTTGTCAACAATTTGGATACTTTAATTTGTTTTTCATTGGTGTCCAATTTACTTAAGTCAGGATGTTTTGATTTGAAATGATGATGAAAATTGTATTACTTCAGAACAGCTATTCTCAACAAACAAAGCACAATATTTTGTCTCTTGTGTAAGTAAACAAGTATCTATTTGTCCACTCCAGATTAAACATTCCGTGTTCTGGCTCAGTCTTCCATTTCTTTTTATCACCCATTTTTTACAAAGTAACCCCCAAAACTTTAATATTAGAACCAAAAAATCTCCACAACAACTGCCCACCTACAAAGAAATACTTGAACTGAGTGTCTAACCTTGGATAGAGTGCCAGACACTCATGTGGCTGTGCAGTAAGGGAGGGAAAGAAGCCCTTGCATTGTTCCTATTTATCACATAGCCCTTGTCATCTGTGTTGGCATATGGCTGTACTCGCTTTATTCCTGTTCAGTGCCAGTTATGATTGAAAACACAGAGAAAAGATATGACTCTCATTCTTCCCAGACCTGAGACAGACTTACAGTAGTTTGTTGCTGTGGGTCATGTGACAAACATGAAAGAGTGTGCAATGGCAACCCACCTGCCTGATGAGCACAATAGCAACTAGTAGAAGGCAGGTTAAGCAGGGCATGGACAAAGCACTCCTTATAGCCTGACTTTCTTTTATATCCTCTGTATTTTTTTGTGAACCACCCAAAATCCTTCAACTGGCCACAAGTGAACTGTGGCCTTGAGATCATGATATAACATCACTAGGTGAATATTGGTGTTAAAAAGATGACCTTTTTGGGGAAGAAGCAGCTCTGGATCCTCAAAACCATGGCACAAATGCTATCCAGCCAATTTTCCTCCTCCAATTTAATTTTGGGATTAATTCATAGACTATCTACTTGTCTATATGTGTACTAATGGACTAATTTAATGGACTTCCATGACCTCGGTCATATGAATTCTTTATCTATTCTTTTGAGTGACTGTAACTATCTTTGAATAAGAATGATAGTGTTTTGGAGTTCTGTTCATTTAGTACAATCGTTTCTACATACTGAAGCACCTATACAACCTCACCATCATAAGGATTCTCCCTTCTATTTCCACTTTTTGTAGGACATCCTCCAGGACACTACTGAATGCTTTGAATAAGAATATATTTCCCTGATTTGTATCTGCTGGATTTTATCCAGCACTTAGCACAGTGCCTGGTACACAGTAGGCACTTAATAAATTATTTTTAACTAATTAGCTATATCATATTTTTACATAGATGCTTACAATGTTGTCTCCACCATTAGACTGTGAGCTCCTTGAGAACAGTCTTTTGCCTTTTTTTTTTTTTTGGTAACCCTAGTGTTTCACACAGTGACTAGCTATTAGTAGTTGCTTAATAAATGATTACTTATGGATTTGATATTAGAGTAATTTGACAAAGTTATCTGAGTGGTTGTATCTCTCTTAAACTCATTTACGAAATTAATGAATTCATGAAAGACAGGTTGGAAGAGAGACATGAGGTTTCATTTTATTCTACCAAGTCAATTTCCCCCCCATCAACAAACAATAAGCACGGTGAGATCTTTACGTTCTCTGGATCTGTGTCTACTGAATGGAGAATATTAAATCTATGAAGACAGATTCAACTAGATTAGTGCATCCTTAGAGCCTTTGTAGACCTTTTGGGCTATTTAGTCATAAGCTTTCTTTCTGAAAATAGGGAAATTGTGTCTCAGAGAAGTTGGGTGATTGGCCAAAACTCAACATATTAGTGGCAGAGTTAAGAGTTTCCTGACTCCTAATCCAACATTCTTTCTACTGTGCTATGATTTACCTGCTGGAGGTTAGGCCAGCTTTTAGCATAGTATCTTATACATAGTAAGTCCTTGTTAATTTTATAATGAGTAGTGGATGATTGACTTTTTATACCTTCCCTACCTTTGTGTCATCTCACCCCACCCCAGAGAACATCCATGCTTTAATCTTTGATAATCAATTCATGAAAATTTATACCAGTATGAATAATGAAAAATTTGACACCAGGGCAGAATGATGCTTTCTCTCTCTCTCTCTCTCCCTCTCTCTCTCCCTCTCCATGTATATACGATGTATATGTGTATGTATATATGTACACATGTACACATAAATATATAAACATTACATATAAGTAAAACGTGTATTATAAGCATATTTTGTATACAAGTTTTATATACACAAATATATAGAAACATATATACATATAGTGTATGTATAGAGAGATATATACATACATACACACATACATATATAATATCTATCTATGCCTATGTATCAGTCAATTTCAGTTACTCAAAGCAAGAGACTCTAATAAGAACACAAGGGCTCTGGTGTAGGTTCTAATTTAAGGATTCTGTATGAATGTTAAGGGTTTGTTGCAGTGATTTGTGAAGGGTATGCCTCATTAAAATCTTGTTTCTCTCTGCCTAAAACAGATGATGGATCAGGATAAAACAGCACCAAGCTTGGTTAAATTCCAGGATAATTGAACTTCTTGGTTCATGAGTTTGAAAAGGATAAACACTTCATTCAAGAATTGATCAGCTTTCAATCCATCATTGGCTTAGGACAGATAAGAACAAAGACATGGTGTTCAAATTCTCACGTGTCTTTTTTAGAAAAGCTTTCATATGGTACACAACATTTAATATAGAGTAGGAATAATACTTAGATATGGGTTCTTCTGAGAAAAATCTATAAATCTCATAGTGTGAAGTTTTGATTGTGTGTGTCTCTTTTATTTCCTAAAATTATATAGTCGGTATCTCTTAGATTAAAAGATGACTTTGAAGACCAATGGTGGGAGTGAAGGATTGAAGGATATTTATTTCAAATGTTTTTCATCTATTGCTTCATTGTTTACTGTGTATTTTTTTTAAATATAAAGAATGTAATGGGTGTTTGTAAATTGATATATGTAGACTGATGACATGAAGAAATGTAACATGTGTCCCTAGAGTCCTTGAGAATAATTTACTTCACTGAGACATAATTTCATGCCTAGTTAAAGTGAGAGAGAACTCCTGACTGCTGAGGTGAAAAGAGGAGACAGGCTTCACTGGAAAAAAAACAAACTTCTGTGTTCTTTAGAAAATTTGACATTTAGAAGGGAATATACAAATGTATGTAGGACAAGAGGAAGACTTTGGGGAGAGCAGCCTCCTGGGATATGTTAAAGCTGTTTGAACTATTTGGAAAACACTAGTACATGAATAAACTTGCCTTACTCTGCTGATAAGGTGTGCATGATTCCATGCCTGGAAAAAAGTTAACAGACATATGTGTACTTGCTGTCCAGATGGCACCAGTGAAGCTCTTAGCAGTGTCCCTAACTTATGTCTCCATTAAACTTCTTAGTCCAAATGACCACTGGTTCAATTATTCTCCACTGAAGCTCTAAGTAAACTGAGCATATTGGGATTTTTATTTTAATTTTAAAGATGAAAATTCAATAAATCAATCAAGCAGAATTTATTAAACATTGACCCCTCTGCTAGGCACTGGGGATACAAAGAGAAAAGTGAAATAGTCCCTACCCTCATGGAACTTTCACTTAAGCAAAGGGAGAAAATGTTTGCATATATCTATATTTACAAAATTATACCAGATAATGAGGGAATGAGGGTACAAACAACTAAGGGGAATCTGAAAAGGTAGATAGAAAGACATCTGTAGGGAAGAATGGTTCAGTGTATAAAAGTTCTACAATTGGAAACAAAATACCTAGATTAAAATCCAGACAGACAGAGTTATATAATATATTACAGATTTGTACCTCCCCAAGGACCAAGCCCAATGTCCTACCTTATTTGACCAAGGGTCAAGGTCCTACCAACTCCCCCTATACATGTATATTCAAGAAATTTACAGGGTAGATGGAAGATAAGCTTAGAGAAGACCCCGGACTAACATTTGGGGAAGCCAGGAAAGGCTTCCTATAGAGAATGGGTTTTTTAGTAATCTTGAGGGAAGGCAAGTTGAGGGAAGGTGGAGTTGAGGAAGGAGAAAGCTCCAGACAGAGGAGACTGCCAATACAAAGGCATGGAGCTGGAAGATTAATCATTTTGTGTGAGTCACAGAAAATAGACCAGCTGGTATGACTAGACCTTAGAATGTGTAAAGGCTAATGCATAAGAAGACTGAAAATATAAATGACTTATGGACATCTCCACACTATGACACATGTACTCCTGCTATCACTCTCATCCTCTCTCTCATCATTTTCCTCTTGGGATACCAAACTCAGTTGGATGAGTCTTTGATGTATCTTAACCCAAACTAGACTTCCATGATACTTCCCAGTCATTTTAATATGTTTTCCTAGTGGTCTTCTTCAATTTTCCTCATCATTCTCTTACTTCTAAGAATGTAAGTTGCTTGAGGGCAAAGATTGTCTCACTTGCCTATATTTATGTGCATAGAGCTTATCATAATGTTTGATACATAAGAAATGCTTTATCTATTTTTAATATGGAACCAGGATATGAATAGCTTTAAAAGCAAAACAGAGTATTTTATATTTATTCTAGGAGGTAGTAAGAAGCTGCTGAAGATATTGTGTAGAGACCTTAGGAGATTCCTAGAACTAGATCCATATATTTGCAAGTCATCTGGATAAAGATGATAACTGAACTCATGGGAGCTGATGGTATGACCAAGTGAGATAAAACATAGAGAAAAGGGAAAGGACCTAGGACAGAGCTGCAGAGAACACCCACAGTTAGTGAGGCATTTGTGGATGAATATCCAGCAAAGAAAATGGACTGGGAGTAGTCAGAGAGATAGGAGAGCCAAGAAAGAGCCGTGTCACAAAAATTGCAAGAAAACAGAATATCCAGGAGTGGAAGAAAGTCAGTGTCCAATGATGTAGAGGGGTCAGTAAAGGATAGGGATTGGGAAAAAGTTTTAAAAGAGAGACAGAGAAGGAGTAATTGTAAAGAGAAAAATGAATGCTTGAAAAATGAAAAAAAAATATCCCAAAGAATAAATGAAAAACAGAGAGAAAATGAGAAAAAAGAGAAGAAAAGTAGAAAAAGCAGAGGCTAGACCTGACCAGGAGTCAGATTTAGAGAGAACCTTCTGACTGAGAAGAGAAAATGGAGCAAAGAGAGTAATCAGTAAAGACCTCTCTCATTTCCTGTCTAGTCCATTCATCTGTAATAACCTTTCTTTTAGCTAATATCTCATTAATCTACTCCTTAGCTCCTCACTAGTCTACTCCTTAGCTCCTCACTAGGTTTTGAAATAAAAATTGCAGCCCGTGCATTCTAATGTGTGTGGTTGCTTTACAAGACCATGTTTTAGAAGGCTAGTATGTTTTTTGTAAATGTAAGTCAGTTGGGAATTGATAAAGTCCTTGCTGATGTGTTAGCAAGAGAGAGCTAACTCCTGAATCTAGTCTTCTCCCATGGCTGCCCCATTTTCAAAGTACTATTATTAGTCCTGAAGCTAGGAATAGGAGGAAAACCTTGCCACCACCCACCCACCCCCAATACCTGGAAAATCTCAAATTAACTATAGTGGAAAACTCAAATGATTCCCAGAAAAGCACTTTTTCCAAAACACTTTAGTTTAGCTGAGGATACTTTGCTGAGGTGGGAGTGGGGGCTACGGAGGGGATAGTCATTCTTCTGGGGTCTTTTACCATTGAAAGATTTTGTTTATTTTATAAATGTAATTTTATTTCATCACAGATTTCAGAGTATACTTGCAGATTAAAATCTTTTTTAAATATAAAATTAAAAATTTAGAGTATAAGTAAAATAACAGAAGCTATTTATTTTAAAGGGAGTGGAAAATTTAAATGTATTTGTACTATACTGTGTGCTTTTGATAACATTTGAAAAAATTCCTGACTTTGATATTTTCCTATGGAAATAATTTTCAGATTTGAAAAATTAAATTCTAACTGGATTTTGGTTTCTTAGTTCATGAATTAGATTGTGGGCACCAAATAAAAATTAACTTTGCTTGAGGTCAGTGTATATATTTTAAATGTCAAATTTCTCCCAGATTCTCAGAGAATTTAAGGACCTTTAAAGTGTTTGTGACTTTTGCTAAATATGCTTACATTTGATCATTCTATTAGTTGAGTAGACAGATATGAAAGGAAGCACACAAACAAAATTTATTGGAAGTTGAAAGTGACTACAAGAAAGTGAAAACTTAGTAATATAGATTAACTCTGATGGAAAAATCACTGTACTTTATGAGAATACTAATTCCTCCCACATATTTAAGGTTTATATCCATCTAAAGTATCCTTTCCTTATTTCCTTCCTTCCTTCCTTCCTTCCTTCCTTCCTTCCATCCATCCTTCCTTCCTTCCTCTCTTCCTTCCTTCCCTCATCCGTTTCCTCTTTCAAGTTTTTCCCTTCTTTCCAAAGAAAAGGTAATTGGAAAACAAAAATATTTTTATAGATTGTAATTGATATTGATCTTTTTATGTTTAAAACTCTTCTGTTTCCATATATGGACATTTCTCTAACATTGTGAAAAGTAAGGTTAATTGGGGCTATAAATAAGAATTTATTTTCCAATACAAGTTTTATGAATTTGTATATTTTTTAAAAAATGACCATACTGAAAAATTATAATTTGTTTAAAAGAACAGTTGAATTAAATTGGTTTACTTTCAAATCTCTATTTCAATCCTATAATATGCATTTCATTATCATGAAACCGTTAGTTTATTTGTTGAATTTAGAAGATCTGTGAAGCTTCCCCTTCTTCTGTCCTGGGAAAATGACATCATCTTTTGTATTTTTGGCTCATGCAATCTATTAAAATATGTGCTTTTCCTCTGTACACACAATCTAGAAAATAGATAACAAAACATTTGTTCTTATGCAGATACCCTATGAATGCTACTTTGGACAGCCTTAAGAGTGACCTGTGATTTTAGTGGCTTGACATATGCCATTGGGACCATTTATATGAAGAAATTTAACAGTCATTGAGCAAGTATTCATTAACCCCTATCATGAGCCAGGTACTGTGCAACGTACAAGGTAGAAGGAGTACAAAAACAAAATTGAAGCAATCTCTATGCTCAAGGGGCTTGCATTCGATTAGAAAATAAAAGATGTTCAGAGAAAAAAAAATACATGGCGACCTTGGACAAGTTATTCAATCTTATTCAAGCCTAAGTTTCAAAATCTTGTCAAATGAAGAATCATTATAGCCCTGACTTTGTAGGTTTTTATTTGGATTAAATGAGGTTTTATAACATCTTACAAAGCTTAAAGAACCATATAAATGTTAGCTATTATTATTGTTGTTGTTATTATTTGGTGGAGGGTACAACCAACAACTAGCAAAATAGAAAAAGGCTTCTTGAAGGACAAAGCTTTCAAAGAAGCTAGAGTTTATAAGAGGGGTAGGTAAAGAGGAAGAGCTTTCAAGCATGGGATCAATATATAAGAAAACATGAAAGTAAAAAAAATGGAGTATTGTATATGAGGAATAGTAAATAGACTAGTTTGACTTGAGATTGACATTTATCAAAGAAATAATATGTAATCATCTTGGAAAGATAAGCTGGAGCCATAGTGTAAAAGCAATATTTTAAATGTCCAATAGGAGGTTTGTATTTTGTCAAAGTGGAGCCACTGAAGGTTCTTGAAAGACAAGTTATGTGGTCAGTCAATATAATGAAATATAAATCAAGTTCATTTTCCCAATGTTTATAACTTTTGAAAGTCGTATCAGTTTAAAAAAATGAATTTTTTCCTCTTTTTTTTCCTCAGTATACTTAAAAAAAAAACTTATTGAAATAGGTTAACTTAATATTAAATGAATAAATGCAAATTAAAAAAAGATCTAGTATTTAAGTACAATTTGGGTGTACTTTATGTGTCATGAGAGCATCCTCTGATAACATTCTTTAAGAATATTCAAAATTTGTTTAATTTAGTTATAGGAACAGATTTATAAATAGTTGTGCAAGGAGGAAAAATTGTTGGTTAACTGACCATTCTTAAACAATTTTAGGTATTCTTGCTTTCCTGAGATACAAGAAACACTGATTCATTGCCTGGGTACTAGATTGCTTTTATTCATGTGAGCATTCAGAGATATAAAACTTCCCCTAAGAACCACTTTTGCTGCATCCCATAAATTTTACTATGCTGTCTCATTATTGTCTTTCTCTTGAATAGGTTACTAATTGTTTCTGTGATTTGTTGTTATCACTTTCTGCTTCCACCCCCTGGGGTTCAAGGTCTCCCACTGGTTGACTGAGATGGGACTTGTTGGGACACCTCCCATCTCCCACTTTAGGCTCAGTACAGCCATAGCAACATCCTTCATCCAGGTCTCTCGAGTCTTTAGCTGGTTCCACTATTTCAGGATTTTACCCTGGGCCAATATTCTCTGGGTTTTTCAAAGTCAAAAAAGGGTAGATGACAGCACCTAAGGTTTACTCTGCCATCTTGGCTCCTTGAAGTTCATGTGGTGATTTTTAAACATCCAGACTGTGGGCTAATAGTGTCTGCAGTAGCTACTGCTGCTGTTACAGGTCCTGCACTTGTCTTTTACCCAGCTCCGACAGACTCTAGTCCTATGGTGAGAGGTCTGTGAATCACCCCTGCTGTGGGTGAGTTAGTTTGCTAGGCTTGCTCTGGCTCTGCTATGGTTGAGTCTGTGCTGGTATGGCTCTCTGCACTCTGTTCTCCCACTGCTTGGTGCAGCACATTCTACCAGTTAATTTTCTGCACTTTCCTGGGCTGGAAATCTGCCACACTGTATCTCCCAATCAATCCTGCTACTCTAAAATCCATTCAGATTCATTTTTTAGAGGTAACTGAAGAAATTCATGGGCTAGCTCAGGTGAGTTCTGGCTTTCATTCTGCCATCTTGGCTCCTGCCCCCAAATGGCAAAATTTGGCACCTTATTGGGGAAGTAAGGTGAGGAAGAAAAAGAAGTCAATGTGGACAAATTGTGAACCTGGGTGACTAGAAAGATGATAGTGCATTCAACAGAAATAGAGAAATTTAAGAACCATTTTGGGGAAGGGGTTAATTAATATATTGTGTTTAGGGGTGCAGATCATAAGCCATTCATACTTACTTATCCTATCAACCTCTGTCCTCTGTCTCACTTGAAGTAAAAAGACTTGTAGACTCGAGTGATGAGTAAGGGGAGGTAGAAGGGGTATTTCTTCTCCTTACTAATCACTGTACCAGAAGACAGCTTGCCTTTTAAGGGTGTTACTGAAGCCTGGGAGTGATCTGAGGGCCAGAGAGGAAGTTTGCTAAGTGGAGGAGAATTTCCCTATGGCACTTATGAAACAACTACTTGTGTATAACCTGTTTAGGTTTTAACTGTCCTGTGCCTACCTATACCTTAATTAGAAGAGATGTATACCTAAGTGCCTACCTATATCTTAATTAGAAGAGATGGAAGCTTGCACCAGTGAGGGAGAGAGAAAGTAGAATTGGAGAATCAATGTAGGTGTGGTCGAGTTAGAGAAAAGGCTAAGTTTGCCCCAGGAATTATGGGTGACCATACATGGTTAAGAGTTGAGTCAGGGCCCCAGTTTTTTAAACCAGTGCCCTGTTTTTTGTCAAAAAAAAATTGCCATGGTGCATCAGTAGAGGGACTTTCAAGGTTGGGAGTTGAAATCATAGCCCTAGACCCCCTTTCTCTCCATATGTGTATGTACACAAACACACACACACACACACACACACACACACATATATATATATTACCTCTAATCCCTCTAGTCTTACTCATACAAATATTTCATTCATTATTCATTCATTTACTGAGCAGAGTGCTCATTTTGTATGACACTTATACTAGATACTGAGAGGAATATAAAGATGAATAAGATACTATCCTTGACCTCATTGATAATTACTAGATGAAGGGGAAAACACCTGTATGTGAATAATTATAATGTAAAATAGTACAAAAGTGAAACTAAAGGCCAAATTCTTCTTTTGAGAGAAAGAAAAGCTTCCTCTTTTTCAGCTTTTTATGTCAGAACCTCTCAGTGACCAAAGACCTCCTCTTCTGATGCCATGATGCAAGAAGATATGATAATGTCATATGTGTTTCAACCCCTGGTTTGTAGGAACTGGAGGAGGATCAGCAGTCTATTTTATTTGATCTAAATGCAGTTTTATTTAGAGCCAGTAAAAGTACCTGATTTAAAAAACAAAAAAAAAAAATTACAGTGTATACCAACGCAGAAAAGACAGACAGTTCCTACCTTGAAAGAGTAGATATTTTTTCTCAGGATTCAGTATTTAATCAGATAAATAAATACATAACAGTTGAAGGAGGGGAACAATAAAGGGAATAAGGAATACCTTTTAAGATGAGTCTTGAAAGAAGCAAAATATTCTAAAAAGTAAAGGTGAGGCTAGAGCACACATTTCAGACACATGGGTGTGAAGTTGAGAGAATGAATGTCAAATTCAGTGAACAACTTTTTTAGTCTACTTTGAAGGTAGAATTGTGTAGAGAGGAATCTGGAAAGGCAGAATGGTACAGATTGTGAAACCATAGTGTAGTGCTGTTTGTTTTCTATTGATATAAATATATCTAGTTGGAAGATTTATGTTGGGATTGAGAGTGGGGATCAGGTATTTTTTCTTTTAGGAAGCAGGGATAATTGGAGGATCTTTGATTAGAAGTAAAACAAACATTTCCCAGTACCTTTATGTAAATTTCATGATTTTGCTGATTGCTAATTTTATTCTTTATATGTTGAAGCACATCTGTGTACTATATGCATTGCCTTCTGATGAGGTGAAGAAATGAAAATGTTTTCCAATTGGCATATAATGACAGATATCTTATGTCTATAGTAGTAAGATGTCAGTTCTATTAGCCTGTTGGTGCATGAAGTTTAACACATCATTTGAAGCTATTATTGCTATCATATATAACAGTATAAATTTTTAAAAAATCTTTGGGAATGGGAAAGTCTAATTTCAGTCACTAAATTGTATGCCACCATGTTTTTTGAGAACATCTGTATCATATTCCCCCAAATTAGTAGCCTTTCTTGTGTATTGGCTAAGCAAATTTTTTAAAGCAAAATTTACAGAGAAGCAATCTTTTCTTTTAATCTTCTATAAAAGTCCTCTTATAATATGACAGAAGGATAATTAGCTCTTAGATTTCCCTAGGAGGAAAAAGAGCTCTTAGATTTACAATGGGTCTTATGTTTTGGGCTCATCTGCCAGGTAGTTATTATTCAGTATAAATTTTCTTCCTTCAAGCTTCTGAGAAATTTCTCCTTTATTAGTATATGAATCCTCATAGATTTGGTCATTAAGAACTAGAAGAGAAGGGTCATGATATAGTCTACAATCATGTTTTCTTTAGTTTACTTTTTTTTTTATTTTTTGGAAGGGGAAGGTAGGGCAGTTGAGATTAAGTGACTTGCCCAAGGTCACATGACTAGTTTTTTTTTGTGTTGTGTCGGAGGTTGGATTTGAACTCAGGTCCTCTTGAATCCAGGGCCAGTGCTCTATTTACTGTGCCACCTAGCCACCCCCTGAATCATGTTTTCTTTAGAACTCATTACTTTGAAGAGGAAGATATGTTATTCTGATAATATTAGAAACAAAAGTTGTATTTTCTTAAACAAAATAATAATGTTGGTTTATCATTTCAGAACAACTGAATGGCACAATGGCTAGAGTGCTGAACCTGGAGTCAGGAAAACCTGAGTTTACATCCATGCACAAACATTTACTAGCTATGTGTCTTTGGGCAAGTCACTTAACCTTGTTTGCCTCAGTTTCCTCATTTGTAAAATGAGCTGGAGAAGTAAATGGCAAGCCACTCCAGGATCTTTGCCAAGAAAACCCCAAATAGGGTCACAAAGAGTCAGACCTGATTGAAAAGACTGAAGAACAACAACAATAAGAAAAATAAAAATTCAGCTTATATTTTTCTTGTTAAAATAATAGTTCATTGTAGGAAATGATGCTCATGTTATTATTTCTCTTTTACAGATGATAAAACTGAATTCATGAAGGTTCTGATTTATCTAAAGTAATGCCGGCCAATGTGAGTGATAAGGGTGATCTCCAGATAAAGATGAATGATTTCAAGGTTATAACTAGACAACCAGGCCTATGTTGGTCTCATTAAGGTGAAGGGGACAAACATTTATTAAGTGCCTTCTATGGCTCTGTGTCAAGTACTTTACAAATATTATCTCATTTGATCCTCATAGCAACCATAGGAAATAGTGCTATTATTATGACCAATTTAGAGTTATGAAATCTGAGGCAAACACAAGTAAAATTAATTACCCAGGGGCATACAACTAGTATCTGAGGCTAGATTTGAACTCAGGTCTTTCTGATTCTGGGCCCCAGCTAATGCTAGCTCCTAAAAGAAGCCTTTCCTGCTCTACCCACTTCTTGGTGCTCTCCTGCACTTCATTCCCTTGTGTGGTTCTATCTATTCTGTATTTACTTCTCTGTTTCCTATTGTCCTAATCGCCATATAAGCTTTCTAGAGAGAACAGACTCTTTGAAGATAATCAGACACTTTCATTTTCTTTTGTATTCTCAGCAGTGAGCACTGTACCTATCACATCATCAATGCTCGACAAAGGCTTGTTGAATTAAATTGATTTATTCTTTCCTCTGGAGCAAGCTGCCTTCTATGCTTGGCATTGCTCAGGCTTGCATCAGAAAACACGGTCCAGTATGGGTTATCTCTAACTTTAAGAAATGGTTGTGAAAAAGCTATGAGATATCTGGAGAATCAAATACATACAGACCTCTACAAATGTTATATCAACACAGGCTATGCCTAGTCACAGCTGCAACTGCTCAAGGCCAGCAGTTTGAATCAGAACTGACTGGCTTTCTTTGGTTTTATGGACATATTCCAATGGGCATAGAGATTTGGGTCTGTAGGTGAAAGGTTAACTGAATGTTTCACTTCCCAGACTGCTGAGTTTCAGTTCTGATCAGAATATCCTCATCCTATACATAGGAGAGACTGATTAACCCAGTTAGAACTTTCTCTTGTAGTTTAGCAGTCCCATAGAGGTCTTGCCTAATTCCCATAAAAATTAAATGTCGTTGCTTCTTTTAATTCGGATGGGTCATCACTGTTCTTTATGTTTTTTTAAAGGGAAAGTGAAAGGACAGAAGGGAAGGAGGAAAATGAAGAACAAAAAAAGGTCATTGGCCACAAAGAAAACAAGTGAAGACTAGTAATAATAACCATCTATCTATGATCATTTATGTGATAATCTGCCTATGCCCAAGGAATAGATTATATTGTCTCTTGAGATACTTTCGAGCTTGAGTGTCCTTTTGGTTTCCTGGAAGGTGAGGGTGGCAGGTAAAATAGATTTTTTACTTTTAGATGATTTGATTTTGTTTGTGTGTTTTTGTTAGGTTTACAGTCTTTCCAAAGGTGCCAGAAACCATTGGTTTCATTCCCTATTTAATTAGCAACAGCCTCTCCTTTCCACAGTGTGAATAATTCTACCTTTGCATCTTGATTTGTAATTTTGCACTGTTCAGTGATGTGTTGTATGAAGTAGTTTAGAATTGTTATGACTAACAATAATATTGAGTCCAAACTGTATGTTAGGCTCTGAACAGAATTTAGAGGTGATATCCACCCTGGGAGTAGAGTCAACAAATGAGACAAGAGGAAATAAGCAAAGCTGCTACAATGAGTCCCTGTGGGCAGAATATATGTTCTTATCATTGTGTTTATTCAACTTGATGCCAAAAGCATTGTTTAAGGGCCTGATTTGTGCAAGACACTGTGTAAGGCTCCAGGGATAAAAGATAAAGTGAAATATCTTCTCTGCTCTCAGGGTATCTACTCTCCAATGAGGGAGTTAAATATGGGATAAGAGTAAAGGAGAGATCTAGGTAAAATGCTTGAAGAAATAGGGAACCTCTAGGGATAGTTGGGTGGAAAAGTGGATTGAGTACTGGACTTGAAGTCAGAAAGATTTATCTTCCAGCATTCAAATCTTTTCTCAGATACTTACAAGCTGTGTGACCCTGGGCAAATCACTTAACCCTGTTTGCTTCACTTTCCTCATCTATAAAATAAGTTGGAGAAAGATATGGCAAAACATTCTAGTGTCTCTGCCAAGAAAACCCCAAAAGGAGTCACAAAGAGTCAGATACCACTGAAAAATGACAAAATAACAATGACGGGGAATCTCTGGGAGGCCTGAGCATCTGGGTACTTGAGAAAGTAAGGCTTTCATCAAGTAGAATCATGGAAGGGGACATACTCTAGGTATCTGAGACAGCTTAGGTGAGATGACAGAATAAGATTGGACAATAACAAATAGTTGAGTGGAATGTTGAGTTTACAGAGGAAAGAAAAATGAGATGAAACTGCAGAGATGGTTTGGCCTATGAGCATTTCTTTCCTTCCCCCAATCCCAGTATTCTACTTTTTCGGATGATTGTTGGTAAAGATGATTTTGTGACTCTTATGAAGACTTATTGTATATATGCATGTGTGTGTGTGTGTGTGTGTATGTGTGTGTGTGTGATTGGAGATAACCAGCAGAGGGAAGGTGCCAGCACTAAGGAAAGTTGGCAAAGGCTTCTCTTAGAAAATGAATTTTTAGCTGGAACATGAAGGAAGTCAGGAGGTAGAAATGAGGAGGAAGACCATCCTTAGGATGAGAGAGAGAGAGATGGTGAAAATGCCTATATTTTGGAGATGGAGTGTTATGTTTGTGGAACAGCAAGGAAGCCAATAGTTATCTCTTAGGTTTGGAGGAGCTGCTCTCTGCAAGATGGTTCACATTTGTTTTCCTGGGCCTCAGAGGGCAGCACTAGGCATAATGGGTAGAAGTTGTGAAGAACAAATTTATGCTTAACATAAAGTAAAAATTTTCCTACAATTAGACGTTCCTGAAAGTAGAAACTAGTAAGTTTCTCCTCATTAACAGGAAATGCTAAGTGACCACTTTGAAATATGTTTTAGGAAAGAGAAAACCATAAGCTCCTCAAGGTCAATCACTACCCTTTTCATTTGTTTGGATGCTGGGGTTGGGAATTTTTCTTCAGGCATGAGTTGGTCAAGACTAGGTGACCACTGAGGTTCTTTCAGCTCCCAAGAACCTGTGATTTCGTCTGGCTTATTGAGATTTTCTGCATTCTTGTTACATATGATACTTGTTTATTTGTTTCCACGTGTGGAGATTGCAATCCAATTCTTTGCCTGCAATAAGTAGCAGAGCTATAGATTCATTTGCCACCTACTGGGAACAGGAGCAGGCTGGCTTTCTAACAAAGTACAGGGGTGGGGTGGAGTGAAGTTGACTTAATGTATCCTACTCATGTTAATGAGGCAAAACTGTCACTTACAATTACCTATGAGATTTGGTATGGAGCTTAGACAGTGTGCTATTAATGAAACTGAGCTCTGGCAGGAAAGATGGCAGGGGGGCTCAAACTCTCTAACATTTGCTTGTAAGGTCTTCATGGATTGCGGCTTTCAGTCTATCCAGTTTTATTGGCCCTAATATGATACTGTAGCACACAATTTAGCCTTTTCGAGCTATAGTCTATAACAGGCTTTGGCTTGGAAATCATTGCCCCTTCCTAAATGTAATTTCTACACTGGCAACTCACCAAGTCCAAAAAAAAAAATTACAAACAAAACCAAACACACACACAACACACACACAATCCCTCTCTATTTAGTATGGGAGTAATAAAAGTAACAGCAGGTATGCTTGCTTCTATTGAACAAACTTTTATTCTTAGTATTAACCACAAGCAGATTGTGTCTAATGTCTCTATTCAGCATAAAGTCCAGCTTGACACATCTCATTCTCCTTCTCTGTCCCTTTGTTTCCCTTTAGCATCTGGAATCAGAGGATCTCAGTTAACTTATAACCTAGGGCAAGTTCCCTTATCCTCCCTAGACTTCAGTTTCTTTAGCAATAAAATGAGGGGCTAGATTAAATCAGTGATTCTTAACTCTCTCTCTCTCTCTCTCTCTCTCTCTCTGTCTCTCTCTCTCTCTCTGTCTCTTTCTGTCTCTGTCTGTCTCTCTGTCTCTGTCTTTGTCTCTCTGTCTGTCTGTCTGTATGTGTGTTCGTGTGTGTGCGTGTGTGTGTGCGCACGTGTGCATTGATGAACTGCTTTGGCAGTTTGGTGAAGGTAGTGGACCTTTTTTCAGAATAAGGTTTTTTAATAAGGAAGGAAATGCTCAAATTTCAATTAGAGGTTAATGATTTTTTTTTCATTCAAGTTGACACAATTTCTGAAAGCTATCCATACTTGGGGATCTATTTATTCCGGGTTAAGAACCCCTGGTCTAGATGAGTTCTAAGGTCAATTATATAGATCCAGACCTTTGATCTTCCCTGCTCCAAATTTGAGAGACCATCTAAGTAACAGGTTTTTTTTTTCTCCCCAAACCCTTGTTTTATTCTCTGGGAGAAAGGTTATTATGTTCCACATAATGCTTTACAGCTCCTGGAGGGCTCAGGGTTTTTGTTTTTTTTTCTTCAAGTGGTAAAATTTAGTCCATTTATGAAGTCACACACACGAAGTTTGTGCTTGGATTCTCTCAAAGTTTTAGGAAATATTGGGACTAAGTGAGGAGTTGGAGGTGACAAATAACTTTGAGGCTGAGGACAGGCAAACCATATAAGGCACTCCCCAGGAAGATGTCATTTTCTTTGTCTTGAAGAGGAAAAAGGGTGTGTGTGTGTAGAATTTCTTCTCCCCTATTACTATAAACTCATCTCAGTCAGATGGAGTCATGCTATAGTAAAGGTCCATAAGCATGTACTTCTATTCTCCAACCTCCATTCTCACCCTCTTCCTATGCTCTCAGCTCCATACTTTGCTCATACTAAACACATCTACTTCACCTGAGATGGACTTCTCTTTTCAACCTTCTCACTTTAGAAGTCCTCCCTGCTTATCTACCATGACTTAGCTTCCAGTTCCTCCCAGTATCTTTTCTGATCCCTTCTAATCCCACCCATCTCTTGAAAAGGATCTCTTCCATCACTCAAATGACTTCACCTGATTCTCCCTTGCCTCTATTACATTCTCTCTCTTACCAAATTTGTTTGTAAACATGTCATAGGGTTGAGATAGAGAATGGATCTGTGATTTCATTGGTATAGGGAAACTCTTAGGTAAAGAAACACTTTTCATTAATGCAGTTTGGTGTTTTCTTTGAAACTTATAGTCCTAGTTGCCTAGAAAACTAAAAAGTGAAAGGACTTCCATAGTCATGTTTGTCACAGATAGGGCTAGAACTCAGCTTTTCCTACTTTCATGGATAGCTCTCAACTTGCTAAGCCAAGCTCACTTCTCTTACACCCATATTACACTAAGCTCTTTGAGCAGGAATTATCATTTTTTAATCTTTATATAATAGGGAAGTTATCTTTGAACTGTTTTCCTCACAGGTTCTGACCAGAATTTAACACATAGAGCATGTGTGGAGCAAGATGAGCCCCCATAGCCAAAGGCAATTATCTCTTATTACATTATATTACTTATTACATTATTACACATGTACATATGTATAATACCTTTCACATATTAAGACTTTTAATAATAATCATTTACAAATGAGTGAACTTGATCACAAAGCTAGTAACTTTAAGAGGCTACATTCAAGCCCAGGTCTTTCCTAGCTCTATACCTAGTTCACTACATACCATGCTGCATCTAATAAAAGTTTATGGAAATGAATTGAAATATTTGTTGAAATTAGAGAAGACAATGTATTCTGGATTCTGACACAAGGTATTACCAAAAAGAAAAACAGAAGTCGTGGCTTCAAGGTGCCTTCTCTTCACATTGTATATCATTGCAACTCCCAATTTGCAGATGATTTTGCATCCATGACTTGAAGAGGAAGAGAGATTTAGTTAGCTGTGATTAAGTACCCCCACAGTCCTCATTGCTTTAGATAGCACATAAAAGACTTCCTATATTAAGGACATCTCGACTCTCCATCTAATTTTGTTGCATAGGGACTTGTACTATTACATGGGCAAATACAATTTCAACTCAATTCCTGTCTGAGTAGCTTTATTGACATGCCAAAGGCAATATGCATCGCTCCATTGAAAGAAAGGAACTCTATGACTGGTTCCATTACAAGTGCATGTTTTTCAGACCATTCATTTCTCATAAAAATGATTAACAAAAAAATAGAATAGGAAAAAAATATCAATGTTAGCTGCATTTAAAAACATAAACCACACAGATTTTTTTTCTATACATAATATTTAATAACTAAAGGTAAGATATAGTGCTCTATTCCTTAATTTTTTTTGGCAAACCTTTTGGCCTTGAATTTCACATTAAATAAAAGCTTTTAAAAAGTTAGCATTGATTCCTCACAAGATGGCTGCTTAGAAGGAGGAGGACTCCATGAGCTGTCCCCATAACCACCTCAAATACCTATAAAATGTGACTCTAAACAAATTTTAGAACTCCAGAACCCACAAAAGTACAAAGAAACAATACTCCCACTGAAGGCAGCCCAGCAGGTAGGACAGGAATGGCTCATCACAGCATGCTGGGAGCCAAGACCAGTTGCAGCTTCAGCTCCAGGGCCTCCAGGACAAGCCACGGCTGGAGCATTCAGGAGAGTGGATTACCAGAAACTGTGGCAGTTTCCAAAATTATCAACCCAGAAGAATCAAGGACAAAGTGAAAGGTCAGTGGAACTCAGCTAAATTGGGGGGAGAAAAGTGGTCTGGCCATCTTCCCCTAGGGCAAGAAAGCAGTAGAAGTGGCAGCCCTGCAGCTGGCTCCAAGTGGCTGATTCAGAGCTCTGCTGAAGATTGCAGGTGGGGCCAAGTGGCCATTCAGAGGCTAAGTGCTGCTGCCTTGACCTGCCTGTATCTGGATTGCAGTCTTGGGTGGTGGTCCTGAGGTGTGTGATCAATGAGCCAAAGCTGGTGGGGGGCTGCAGAGACAGTAGCCTCCTAATAGCTCTGGCAGCTGTGAAAACCCTAGCAATTTGGGACAAAGCTCTCCCCTCTGGAAGCAGAGTTCCACAGAGCTAAAAAGCCAAGTAATTGACTGGCAACATGAGCAGGCAAAAGAAGCAAAGTAAACACAGCAATACAACTTTAGGTTCCTTTTTTGGGGACAAAAAGAATCAAAACATGGATCAAGAGAAAGACAACACAGTCAGAACTCCTACACCAAAAGCTGCCAAGAAAAATGTAAACTGGTAAGAGGCCATAGAGGAGCTTAAGAAGGATTTTGAAAACCAAATAAGAGAAGTGAAGGAAAAATTGGGAAGAGAAATGAGAATGATGCAAGATAATCATGAAAAGAGAGTCAACAACCTGAGGGAAGAAAATGACACCTTAAAAAATAGACTAATTCAAATGGCAAAAGAGGCCCAAAAAGCCAATGAGGAGAAGAATGCCTTAAAAAGTTGAATTTGCCAGTTGCAAAAAGAATCTCAAAAGCTCACTGAAGAGAATAACTCCTTCAGAATTAGAGTGGAGCAAATGGAAACAAATGACTTTATGAGACATCAAGATACTATTAAACAGATCCAAAGAAA
>CM053592.1:91161365-91201166 GCA_028646515.1 Pseudochirops corinnae | reverse complement strand
TATCAGAGACACTGGTTGTAAAAATTCTTTCCTAATTTCCCACTTCCCTCTTAATCTTGATTACATTGGCTTTGTACAGAAACTTTTCAATTTAATGTAATCATGATTATCCATTTTGCATTTTATAATGCTCTTCAACTCTTGTTTGGTCATAAAGTCTTTCCTACTCCATCCCCAGATTATTGACAGTATCAGTCTTTATACCTAGATCGTGCCCCCTTTTAGACTTGATTTTGGTATATAGCATTAGATAATGATCTATACCCAGTTTCTGTCATACTATATTCCAGTTTCCCCAGCAGTTTTTGTCAAATAGTGAGTTCTTATCCCCAAAACACGGGTCTTTGGGTTTATCAAACAGTATATTATTATAGTCATTGACCACTGAGTCTTTTGTACCTAATCTATTCCATTGATCTATTACTCTATTCCTCAGCCAATACCAAGTAGTTTTGATGACTGCTGCTTTATAATAAAATTAAAATCTGGTGTGGCTAGGCCACCTTCCCTAGCCTTTCTTTTCCTTAATTGCCTTGATATTCTGGACCTTTTGCTCTTCCAAATGAATTTTGTTACTATTTTTTCTAGCTCTGTAAAGTACTTTTTTGGTAGATTGATTGTTGTGGCACTAAATATGTAATTCAATTTAGGTAAAATTGTCATTTTTATTATATTAGCTCGACTCTGCCATGACCAAATGATGTTTTTTCCAATTAGTTAGAACTGATTTTATTTGTGTGAAAAATGTTTTGTAGTTGTGTTCATATAGGTCCTAGGTTTGTTTTGGCAGGTAGATTCCCAAATATTTTATAATGTCTACAGTAACTTTAAATGGGGTTACTTTTACTATCTCTTGCTTTTAAACTTCATTAGAAATACACAAGAATGCTGAGGATTTTTGTGGGTTTATTTTATATCCTGCAACTTTGACAAATTTGTTTATTGTCTCAAGAAATTTTTTACTTAATTCTCTAGGATTCTCCAAGTAAATCATCATATCATATGCAAAGAGTGATAGCTTAGTCTCTTTTTTGCCTAATTTGATTCCTTTGGTTTCTTTTTCTTCTTCAATTGCTACTGCTAACATTTCTAGTACCAGATTGAATAAGAGGGGTGATAGTGGACGTCCTTGTTTCACCCCTGATTTTATTGGAAATGCTTCTAGTTTATCCCCATTACATATAAAACTTGCTGATGGCTTTAAATAGATGCTACCTATTATTCTAAGAAAAAATCCATTTTTTCCTATACTTTCTAGTGTTTTTAATTGGAACGGATGTTGCATTTTGTCAAAAGCTTTTTCTGCATCTATTGAGATAATCATATGGTTTCTGCTAGTTTTATTGTTGGTATGATCAATGATACTGATGGTTTTCCTAATATTGAACCATCCTTGCATTCCTGGAATAAATCCTACCTGATCAAAATGTATTATTTTTGTGATAAGTTGCTGTAGTCATTATGCTAATATTTTATTTAAAATTGTTGCATCTATATTCATGAGGGAGATTGGTGTATAATTTTCTTTCTCCATTTTATCTCTTCCTGATTTAGGTGTCAGTACCATATTTGTGTCATGAAAAGAATTTGGTAAGATTCCTTCTTCTCTAATTTTCCAAAATAGTTTGTAGAGTATTGGAATCAATTGATCTTTAAATGTTTGATAGAATTCACTAGTAAATCCATCTGGCCCTGAAGATGTTTTCCTGGGTAATTCACTGATGGCTTGTTCAATTTCTTTTTCTGATATGGGGTTATTTAAGTAATTTACTTTCTTTTCAGTTAATCTGGGCAACTTATATTTTTGTAAATATTCATCCATTTCACTAAGATTGTCATATTTATGTGCATACAATTGGGCAAATTAATTCCTAATTATTGATTTAATTTCCTCTTCATTCTTCAGCGAGCTTTTTTTTCCAATTTGGTCACTGGAAATTTAAATTTATCTACTACCACTCTAATTTGGTTATTAAAATCTATCTTGAGCTCCTCCAAGAATGCTTTTTTGGGTTGAGACCAATTCACATTTCCTTCTGTGGTCTCCAGTGTATGTATAGTGTCCTTGTTGTGCTCTGAATTTGGTTTTTCTTGCTCACTATAAAAGGATGTTATGGTTCTAGATCTTGCAGGTTCTTTCTTCCACATTGTGATTGCCTATGTTCTGGATTTTTAGAGTGGATATCTGTTTCTGTGGTGTTGATGTAATGTGCTTCTCAGGCTGGGAGGTAGGGGTTTGGTTGTTAACTTCATGAGCTGTAGCCTCTGAGTGTCTAGACTGAAGCCAAGGCCAGGACTCTCAGTGTTTCCCCTGAGTTACCCTGATGATCACAGAGTAATCTGTTGTGGAGGGGTGGTCTGGCCACTTCCTGTTTTCATCTCTGTGTCTCTGGGCTTCAGCCCAGGCAGGCTCAGCAGCTGGAGGCCAGCAGGACTGGGTTTCTGCACATTACCCTGGGGGTGCTAAGGCATACCTGGCCTTTTGTTGTTAGGGCTTGCTGGCTCCAGCCTGGACTTAGACTCTGTATAGCCTCATTTCCCCCTTCCTCAGTGACTCCCAAACCTGAGGCTGTTTCCGGTAATTCAGGATTTATTCTGGGTAGGACATTTATTTCTGGGTTTTCTGGGTCAGGGAGGGGGGATTGGAGCAACTAGGTTCTATTCTGCCATCTTGACTCCTGGAAGATAGTGTATAAGATCCAGGCTGTGGGCTGGTAGACCCAGGAGAAGCTGCTGTCCCCACTGCAGGCCTTGCACTCTCTGTTACCCAGCTCCAATGATACTCTGTCCTGTGGTGAGACAGCTGCAAATTGCCCTTGGGGTGGATGAGTCCACTGGCTGGGGCTCCTTCTCACTCCGCTGTAGTCTGCTCTCATATCCACACTGGTGTAGCCCCTGTGTACACCACGTTCCCCCCGTCCAGACCTGTGTGGGCATTTTCCTGGGCTGGGAATCCTCTACATTCCCCATCCCAATGGGTTCTGTCACTCTAAAATCCATTCAAATTCACTTTTTAAAGTTTAGAGACAGAATTCTTGGAGGAGTTTAGAAAAGTTACTGCTTCCTTTCCACCATCTTAGCTCTTCCTTCGGTAGGGGTCAAAATTAAAATAGTCTAAACTTTCTCAGGCTGCAGATAGGTTTTTAGGGGTTGACTTTCCAAGTAAAGTTATAATTAATGATTAAACAATTTCTCCAAAGCACTTTTTTTTATTGGGATATAATCCAGAAACTGCAATCAGCAAACACTTCTTTATGAAGTTACCTTCTGTAAAAGTCTTCCCAGTTGTAGCAATTTCTTTAGGAATCTGAAAAGTTAACCTTAGAAGCCACTTCATTTTCTGAGTTTACTTTCTAGAAAAAACAGTGTTCTCCACTGAGATTTTTGAACAATTTGGACCTTTTGTTTTTCACTGGTATCTGATTGGCTTAAGTCAGGATGTTTTGGTTTGAAATGGTGACAAAAATTATATTCCTTCAGAACAGCTATTCTCAGCAAAACAAGGCACAATATTTTGTCTCATGTAAGTATACAACTATCTATTTGTCTATTCTAGATTAAGCACTCTAATGTTTTGATTCAATCTTCCATTACTTTTTATGACCCATTTTACAAAATCACCCTAAAAACTTTGATAGAACCAAAAATTTTCTACTTACATACAAAGAAATACTGAACTTAATGTCTAACCTTGGAGCAAGAAGCAGACCCTCATGTACCTTAGAGGGCTGCTGTGCAGAGAGGGAGGGAAGAGTCCTCACATTGTTGTCCTCCCATCACATAGCAGCCATCAGCTGCATTGACACGTGGCTTTTCTCACTTTGTCTCTATTCAACACCACTAAGGACCAAAAACACAGTGAAAAAAATATGATTCTCACTCCTCTCAGACTAGTGAAAGACCAATGCTTGTTGGTTGACACAGGTCATGTGACAAACAGGAGCAAATGCATAGTGGTAACCTAACCACCAAGTTATGTGATGGGCGCAGTAGTGACTAGTGGAAGGCAGGTTATGCAGCGTGTAAACAGAGCACCCATTACATCGGTTCTTTCATTTACATACTCTACATTTTTCTCAAGCTGCCCAAAATCCTTTGGAAGGCTGCAAGAGGTCTGCAGAGGTGCCCCTATATTATGCAGGTCTGCTTTAGACTCTAGAGAGTCTAGCAGAGAATAATCACTTTTATATTAAATCTTTTTTTCTCTTTTGAAAGCTTGAATATATTTCTTTGCTTTACTTTTTACACATGGCAAAAGAAATAATTAGGAGGGGGAAGCAGAATCCTATTTGCTGGCTATTGAAAAAATATGTGTTACATAAAAACCTACCATAATTATATATTATTTATTATATTTTATTTTATTTATATATTTTCATTTATTATATGTTATTTTACAGAAACAGCCACCTTATTTGCTATTTAATTTCATACTGACACTTGTCAGTTCATCTTCTGTAAAAGCTCCAGATAGCAGTTTTTCTCCATGGGGAAAAAAGTCACTAAAATATTATTTTCATTTTTTAAAAAGAAAGTTCTAGTAAGATGGATACAATTTTCTTTAAATTTAAAGAAGACATACCTGAGAAAAGGAAATCTCCCATCTTGGAGAATTAAAGAACAAGGAAACACATCAGTAGATTTTTTTAAAAGGAACATTTTAATCTCTGAGAGCCCAAATGACTTTTTCAAAAGAATTTAATATTTGGTTCATAGAAATCCTAAAATAATATCCAAAAGTACCTAGTATATCAAATTTAGCAATCCTATAGTAGTTACAGAAGTTTAATAAAATAACATATGTCTGCAATGAATTGGAATTTTTTCCACAAAAATCTAGATCCTGGAGTATTTTAAGAAGTGTGAACTCTCAGCTCACCAGAGAAAAATGCTGCATATTCACGTTGCATGAATTGTTACTGTATTGGCTTGGCTTAACTTTTTCTTTCCTCTCTACCTCCTCCAAAGAGATCCTTTTGGCTAAGGGAAAAGGGGTAAATGGGAAGGATGATATTGCATATTAATATATTTTTTAATGGTCTGTTGGTACAGTGGATAGAGAGCCAGTTAGAATCAGAGTTAGGAAAGCCTGACCTATTGGATCTATGTCCTGTAGGTCATTTAATTTCTTATTTATCATAATTTCACTTAATTTAATCCCAGGCAACTTTAGAAAGCACAAACTGAGTTAAATATTGCTGATCTGCAGTGCTAGAAGGAGTTTTCCTCTCTGGGAGTTCCCTATACAGATTGAAAACATATATCTGACTTCTAAAAATTAAAAAAAATAATTAAAAGCCAAGAAAAAAGGTAAAAAGTAATGCTTCCTAATGAATGGTTATGTTCCTCACATTTCTGGAAATAATAGTGCAGATTTCTAAGGTACTTCAAGGCTTCCAAAGTGTTTTCTTATAATGCCTTGGTAACAAAAGTAGTTAGAGGTATTGGAACCTCATTTTTAGAGCAAAGAGGCACAGAGAGATAAAATAATTTGTCTAGAATCACATAGTAAAAATAAGTCATATTTAAACTCAAGGTTTTTTTTCTGCTTTTGTTTTTGTTTATCCCCCTGATGAGGTTATTGAGGCTTAGAGATTATCCTACTGACTCTGACATGTGGTAGTTTCAAAGGATTTCATAGAACCAAAGACAAAGGTATACCCCCACTGACCTAGCTTGGTAGCTAACTAGCTTGATTAATATATAAACCAAGTGGGTGAATGTACTCATCCAAGAATGGTGTGTGATATGTGAGCCCCTGCCTCACTACCATCCCATGTCCTGCCATGGGCTATTGGGGGTAAGTCAAGCAAAGATTGTCAAATCCCAGGTTGAGGGTTCTACTCTGGTAGCCAAGTGACTACAAATGACCACTTGGAACTGGAGTGGAGATAAAGGAATTACACTGAGGTGGACAATGAGAGCTAGAGGCTCCAGTCTAGGGTAAGCAAACCCTAGTTATTTTCTATGACTCCCGTGATGAATAATTGCAAAGGAATGAGGATAAGATATGATCGAATTCATGAGTATTCATCAGTCACTTTTGTTGCCTTTGTATGCACGTTCTTCCTCCTCCTCCTCCTTCTTCTCCTCTTCTTGTTGAAGGAGCTTTTCTAACCAGCTTGCATTTCTGTAGAAATAAAGTTCATGGAAACAACATGGTATTTGAAACCTAACTCAGGTTTGTTGCTGTTCAGTGGTGTCCAACTCTCCATAACCCCATGGCTTGTCATTTCCTTCTCCAGTTCATTTCAAAGATGAGAAAACTAAGGCAAACAGGGTTAAGTGATTTATTCAAGGTCACACAACTAGTAAGTGTCTGAGGCTAGATTTGCACTCAGAAAGATGAGATATGCCACCTAGCAGGTGGTAAGTGTAAATGAATACATTCTGGAGAATCTGTGGATTAGAGAGCACCATAAGCTCACCATTCTGCTACTTAGAACAGAGCATGCAGCTCTTTCCTATCATAGATTCTATCTACAGACTGCTTAAGACATCCCTACCTATTCAAGTCCATTCTGGGAGGCAGGTTCTAGGCATGGGCAGTATCATGTGATTCATAAGCACTTTAGAAAGATAAAGTTAATTCTGTGATCCTGGGGAACCTAGATTCAATCTTCCATTCATATTCAATGAGAATTTATGCAGAGATCCATCAAATTTGCTGCCATCCATAGTGGATGGTATGGGGGCGGAAGATGTCTCTTGGGCTATATAACATTGGGAGTTAACCAGAATAACTATAGGGTCACAGAATATGGACTAAGATCTAGGTTGGAGTAGTCTCAACTAGTATTCATGTCAGACTGCAAGAGTCAGTCTATTGAATTTGGCTTCTTTTCAGATATATACCAGAATGGAGAGAAGACAGATAGTTGGATACCTTTGGGGGTCACAAGACGGTTTTCAATGTCATTCTACACACAAACATCAATGTCCTTGTTCCTTTACCAAATGAAACAATATTTATAAAACACTTAACACCCTGCCTGTCACATAGTAGGTACTTAATTAATATTGCTTATTCTCCTTCCTAACTCCCATGAGTTACATGAGATAATAGGATCCAAGAATTCATTTCACCGATTTAGACCTGGAAGAGAATTCAGAGGCCATGAAGTCTATTTTTCCACCCTTTTAACAAATAAGAAAACAGGCTAAGGGATTTTAGGTGATTTGTTCAAGGTCTCATACATCCCAAATCTGAACCCAGGCCTTCTGATGCCAGATCAAGCACTCTTAAGACTGCATTTGTGACACAACTATGTTGAGAAAGAGAAATTTATGACAATGGCTTTGAATTTGTTTCAGGCTATTTCCTCTCATCAATCCTAGCACCAACAAGAAAAAATGCCCTGATCATGTAGAACAGAGAAGACTCCTTCCTATTCATCTCTCTTTTGTGGAATTTTTAAGCATCACATTTAAATTCATAGAGAAAAAGGTGGGTGAGTGGAGTATTTAAGAGACATCATTACAATATCTCTTTCCTGAAGGAAGTTGGTTGTCACTCAACTCCAGGATTATGTGAGCTCAGCCTCCCAACCTTCAGAGTGTAGAATCAGGCTCATTATTCCTTAGTTCCTTTCATTAATCTTGATCTTGATTTGCATAACTCTGTCTGCAAATATTTGCCACGATTCTAGTCATCTTGAAAATGAAATTGTAAAAATACTCAGTTTATACTGGTAGATCTACTACATCTCATAAAGATGTTTAGATTCGTGTAGCAAGTATGAAGAGTAAGCCAGTTCCCCAAATTGCATCTGAACCTTTATGTCACTAGTGAGCCTCTATCATATTTTAGGGGTTTATCTCATTTCACTGGCTCAGGAGCCCTCACCCAAGAAACTTGGTATAATATACCTCTAGCATACTAAAAGCAATCCTTCACTTGTCTAGGGACAGATAGAATACCTCTAATTATCTTTTCCATGTCAGAGCAACTTTTGGAAGAAAGGAGTTGGAATTATTCAGATCACCTTAATATGCCATTATCTCCAGATACTGAAAGCCTTGATCTCTCCTAGTTCTACAGCATGTATTTCTTAGGGAGGGAAGGAGAAAACAAGAATGAAGGACTTGCAGGCTATAACTATGCATATCATCAGACCCTCCTGCCCTCCCCTCTTTCCCTCCAACCCCAGAGAACCAAATTCAAAGTCAGTTTTCACTCACCAGCTGTCACTTTTTTCTCCTTTCTCCAGCTAGGCTCAGCATCTCCACATAATCACAATTCTTCTTCTTTTTGATCACTCCATGGCTTACATCTGATGATCTCGGCCCACCCCTTCACTCTCTATCATTAATTCTTACCTTTCAAGAAGGTAGCTTAGAAAGCCTTTGGCTCAGTATCAGCTTCACATCCCTCTTATAATTGCTGGCTCTCTGACTTATCAGATTTGTCTACCTGAATTCTTGACCTCTTGTTTATGCCTGACTATTCCTCCTCCCAATCTTGACTACCTTGATTTTTGATCCACAGTCTGTCTGTCTTTGAATAATCAACCCACCGTCTTGCTGATCTAGAAACTGTATTATTGACCAGCTATCCTAATCTCTTTCCTTCCCTAGTATTCTTGGCTGTGCATGACTCAGAACAAACCCTTGGTACTTTAGGTTTGCTATTTGAATAAAATGAAATACTTAGAAATTTTTCAATAACTAACAAAAGGAGATTTATACAGCTGTAACAGAGAAAGGATATTCAACAAGGATAAGCATTGAGCTCATTGTTTCTCTGCTTTTGAGTTGCTCATGATGGTCCACCAGCCAAGCATCAGTGAGAACCTTTTTTGTACTCTGGCAAACAGAAAATGATGGTAACCATCTAAGCCTTTAGTCTTCTAAGCCAATTAAGCTTCAAGGCTGGTTTCAACATCTTTTAAGGAAAATCTAGCCTGAAATACACAATGGGGATAAAATATTGCTGCCACCCCACATCACGTCCCTAAAATGCTGCTTTCCATAATTCCAACATGAAAGATTTCTGATTTGGAGGGGGGGAATTTGGAGGGGAAAGTAAAAGAAGAAAATAATTTATTCAAATATATACTATTTGGGGAAGTCAAGTCACCAGTTGTGAACAATGGAGTGACTGTAGCTGGTTAAGAATGGGAGAACTATGAATACAAATAGATTCTGAGACAGAGTAAGAAGTACTTGATAGCAGATTTTGACCCTTTGTAGGATTACCACTGAATTGTCTCCTTTTGGGTAACAGGTGAATGCTGCACAAATATAAATGTTAAAAGAAGCATTTTTTCTGTCATCAGAACTAATGGTATTGGCACTTGAGGTTGACCAAGTATTGTGACAAGAAGTTGAAGAAAGACATATTTTAATCCAGATTAAGTTTAATTAAAGGAATCAAGAAATAATGAGTAATCTAGAGACAGGATATTAGATTTACATAATCCCAGAAAGACAGTGACACTTTAAGCAAGTTTATTCTGGAAGAAGAGAGCCGCTTGTATTTAATCTTTAAAAAAAAATCTGTATTGTCATCCTATCTCTAACTAGGGATTCAAATACCCAGGGCAAGTACCACAAATTGTCAAGTAGGATAAGTACAGAAAATTGAGGTAAGGCTAAGTCTGGGTTAGTGCCATTAATGAATCTCATGAAATGATTGTATATATCTAAATTCACATTAAAGAATAATTATGAAAAATATGCTAACTAGTTCCAGCCCAATGGAAATACACTATGGAGATTCCATTAATATGACCAGTTTTAAAGATACATTATTCACAGTAAAGGAGATTCAAACTATAGCTATTAGCTATAACTTCCTATTTGATCTAACTATTGTTTCTAAATGGGTTCTAAGCTGGGGTGTTTTTATACTGCTGAAAAAGTTGCAAGTATTGTCAGAAACTTTCCAAATTTTGCCTTCTGGGCAAAAGTCCTGATTCCCTCTGCCTTAGTTACAGCTCTGGTAGTTGCTGAATAAAACTTTGTGTTTTCACATAGAACATTTTTTTTTATGATAAGTTTAACCTCTATCATTAATTTCTTTTGTAGTTTTAGGATGACACTAGAAGGAAACTAGAAGGAAAGGACATTAGAGATCTTCTAAGATGGAGAAACAGAGCTACAGGAGTGAAGTGATTTGCCTAAACTCACATAACTCGTTAAGCAGTGTAATGCCAAGCAAAGGCAACCTCCAAGGTTCAGACTACCAGTGTAACAAGCCCCATTTATTCAGATTAAGGCAAAACATTCACAGAACAGAGAAACTCAAAATATAGTGTAACTCATTCATTTAGGAAGTAAGTTCTCAATTCAATTGCAAAGTACCAAGGTCCAAGTGTCCCATCTCTGGCCAGTACATTAGTCAAAACATCCCATTCCTGGGCAGTACATTCATTTAATCAGTCAAAGTTTCTCTTCTCAAGTGGAGATTAGTTTCCAATCATAAACAAAGAACATTCATTTGGTCAATCACAGAGCACAAAAATTCAAAGGTTTCCCACCCCTGGATCACAACTGAATTACAATACCATCCATTAATGCCAAGCACTTTCTCAAAAGGGGCAAGAGAGCACAAAAGACCATCCGCCCTTAAGCTACAACAAGGTTAAGATATCATCACAGCAGTCAATGCCCAAGGAGAGGTCCTGTCTTCATCTTGACGTGAGATAAGTACTTAGCAATCCCTGTTCCTGGGAAGCCAAAGTTCAACAAAGCCACCCTACACATTGCCAGTGTCCTCATGAAGTCGCTCTCTGCCTACAGAACAGTATCAGAGCTCCTGAAAACATCAGCAAGGCCCTCTTCCAGGATTTCTGTAAACATACAACAAGAAAATCCTCCTTTAGGGCTTCTGAACCAACAACAAGTTTCCAGGACCTCTACAACAGCAGCACTGTCCTTCACCAGCAGGTGAATCTGGCAAAACAACATCAAAACAGACAGACAAAATACTAGCATCACAGCCATGCCTCCTCAGTTCTTGGCAGCTCCAGGTGGCAGTTCTCAAAAGTCCTGGGCAGCTCCAACTGGCCCTCAGCAGTCTTTCTCTCAACAACTCTTGCCTCCTCTGCTTGGGCCTTCTCTCTAAATCCATGGCTTCTCCCAGTTCAGCCCTCTGTCTTCACGTCAACAAGTCTGTCCCACAAGTGGGATTCACAAGCTCTAAGTTTTAACACTCAACCCAAAAACCAAGCCAATACAGGGGGATCTTTAAATTCCATTACCATTACAAGCAGCAGAAGTAAGATTTAAAATCAAGTTTCCTGACTCCAGATCCAGAATCTTTTCTCCTCCACCTCCATGTTTGCATCTTTAACCATTTGTGGAGGTTTTTTTGAACAAGTGTAACCAGGTTTCAGCTTGTGCACTAACCCTATTGACCAATGCAACTCTCCCATGTGGAGAGCATGAGAGCCTGCTTGGGAACAGTCATTATGGCTTAAAAGGTCGTGCCTTGGAGAGACTCTGGAATATGTGTAGACTTTTGTTGGTGGTTCTGTTTCACTCACCCTAAGTTGAAGAGGAGGCTCTCTTATTGAACATCTTCATCAGCTCTTTGAGAGACTGATGAGGCATTTTAAAAGTCCTGTAAGTTTCAACTTCTTTGATATCTTCATTTTTTTTCAGGAGCTTAGTAATTCTTTTGTTTATGGCATATGGCAAGAGACCCTGCTGAAGGGGGAAGAGACCTTGGTGTCTTCTCTTCTCTAAGACTATGGCTCTACCACTGAAGAATGGTCCTTGGCCTCTGTGGTTTTTTTTCTTTTCCTTTCTAAGTAAGTGTAATGGAACATCAAGGACCCCTGAATTTTGAAAGGTCCAGGAGCACCTCATCTTTCTTATATTTCAGAGTTTGAGTTGGTAGATCCTGGTTACCAAGGTTTCTTAGAAAATAACAATTTAAATAAAATAACTTATGTGTGTTTCAGAGTTCATAAAGCTCATCTCTTCCCAATGAGGGGAAGTGTGGGTAAGTTGTAAGCTAAGTTGTGCAAGTAGTATGAGTCTCATTTTCCAAGTGAAGAAACCAAGACTCAGATTGATAAATTGGCTTGTCCAAGGTTACCCAGATAGCATGTGTCATCCAGGATCAAAGGGACCAGGGATCTTTCTGCTTGACTGAGCTGCCTCTGTTTCACAAAGAACAATTCAAGGTGGTACCAGTTCAGAGTCTATCCTATTACTGATAAACTTTTGGACTGTTTCATTGTAATGCTATTATTACTTTGCCAATAATGTTGCATGTTGTATAAAGGGATTGCCCTTAGAGGCAGCTGGGCCTAGACTTCTGGAACTGGAGTAAGGAAGACCTGAGTTTAAATTCAGTCTCATATATTTACTAGTTATGTGAACCTGGGTAAGTCACTTAGCCTGTTGGCCTCAGCTTCTTCAACTTTAAAATGGGTAATAATAGCACTAATATTGAAGAGTTGTTGTGAATGATGATATTTATAAAATCCCTCAGTGTGGTGCCTGGCGTATATCCCTTTCCATGGTCAGGGAACAAGCTGCATGTTGTATCATCCTCAAATAGTCCTTTGGTCTCAGTATATACTCAATGCAGGTCAGCAATTATTTTCATATTTTTTTCTTAGGCAGGTAATTATGTTAACGATGAAAATAGTCAAAACAACTGAACTCATTCATTTTAAGTACCTTATATAGAAAGTTAAAGTTTGTCATTTGATTTCTTTATTTTTAAAACATTCACATTCTTTGAAAGTTTTATTCAGTTTACCAGCTAATACCTCTCATAGTCAAAGGAATAAATTGTTTGCCTCCTAGAAGTCAAGCACCTTTGATGACTGTTTTTGGCATCTATTGTGAGACTGCCATCTGTGAAGATTTTCAGGAGTTAATGGTTCATGGAATACCTATATTTCCAGTTCAGCGTACTCACATCCTGTCATTAAAAAAAAAAAGCAAGAAAGAAACTGCCAGCTTCAATTAGTTTTTCATCCCTTTAGAAATTAATTTTCTAGACATATGACCCAATACTGCCAATCTATAGTACTCTCACTCCAAATTCATACCTTATTCTTGGAAAGTTGGGTAAACAGTCTAGGAATTTCTTATAAAAATATTCAAAAGTTTTACTTTAAAATTTTCCATCTCTAGCACAGTAAAGTGGGCACCTTGGATTATTTGGTATTATATTATTATTTTTATCAGAGCCCATGGTAATTATCTTTCATTTATTACTTACACTCAAAGTCTGAACTTCAAGGCACCATCTTAACAAGACTTTGGTCTATGTATAGGCTACCATTCTTATACAATGAAATCATTATGGCTTACTAGAAACTTATAGTTAAAACACCATCAGAATATTCTCATTCCTTCAAAGCTCAACTCAGAGTCACTTTCACCTAGAATCCTCCTTCTTCCATGCACTAATTCTTAATGCACCCACCTGTGTTTTTCTTGTATTTTATTTCTTTGCACATGTACATGTTTGCATCTTCTCTAGTAGAATCAACAACTTCTTGAAAGCAGTGACAGTTTCATTTTATTCTTTATGTTTGATTTTTTTGTTTGATCTTTATCTTCCTCTCCACCCTTCCCCCTCTTTCAGTTGTATTGATATGTTTTATTTTTACATTTATATACAGATACAGTTACTCCCACTTTGTGAGAGGTCTTTTGTAAACTAAGTAAAACAGTTAAGTAAAACTAATAAGATCAGGATCTGATCTGAAAGTTCATTCAACATTTCCCAAATATGGCAACTTATTCAACTCTGCCTCACTTAAATCCAGTTTCCACACAAATCAAGACATTACCTTATCATGTCTTTGAAAATAAAGGACAAAACAACCTATAACCTATATTCTCTTTGTAAAAACATCCATTTTTTTCTCCTCCAGAATCCCTCAAATCATTAGAGCAATAAAAGGGAAAGATAAAAAAAAAAAAACAAATTTCTTTGAACAAATATACATAATAAAAAAAAAACAACTAATTCCCCTAATGGCTGTACACAAAAATATATATATTGGTCTTTCTCTGTATCCAAAATCCATTTAACCTGTCATGGATAGCATGTTTCATAAATGGTCTTCTGCAGTTCTTAGTGGTCATTGAATTGATCATAGTTGTCGCAGCTTTCAGAGTTATTTGTCCTTATAGTGTTATTATATTAGTTATTCTCCTAATTTTGCTCATTTTGTGCTCCATTAGTTTATAAAAATTATTAATTTTTTATTTTTATATTATTAATGCTATGGTATAAATTGTTCTAATTTTGATCACTTTACTCTGCATAAGTTCACAAAAGTCTTTCCTTTATGTATAAAACCATTAATAGCAGCAATTTTTGTTTTTGCACAAAAAAAGAAAAGAAAAAGAAAAGAAACTAAGAGGATATCCAACAATTAAAGAATTGCTGAATTAAGTTATGGTTATGAATGTGATGGAGCAACATGGGACTGTAAGAAATGAAGAAGTAGACGATTTCATGTAATAGTCTTTTAATTGCTATTTTTAATTGCTTGATTGAATTCAATTTTTATTATACAGTATGTCAGCTTTAGGTCTCTGACATTTCTTCAGGTCTACAGTACAATTATAATTGATTGCTTATAATAATGTTCATGTGGTCACTTCCTGAAGTGTTTTTGATGTCAAAGAAAGCTTGTATTTTTTCCATTAGAGTTTTGCTATTCTGTATATTTGATAGTATTTTAATTATTTCACAAAACAGAAGAAAAGCAATATGAAGTATGTATAGAAAACTAACTGGTCTAAGGGTCAAGAAGATCTGGCTTTAAGTCACTTAACCTGTCCATGCCTCAGACAATGTTCTAAGACCTGAAATTTCAGAGAAGGTGCTCATTCTGCCTTGACAGAAGTTTCCTCACTGAGAGTTTCCTGCATCAAATGAAATCATAGTTCTTTTTACCTTTCAAACCAAATACTAGTTAAATCATCAAGACTATATGTATACATTATCTCTCTAGGTATATAATTATTCATATGCAAGTAGAGAGGAGGAGAAAAGAGGGGGAGAAGAGAAGGAGGAGGAGAGGGAAAGAAAGAGAGAGAAAGGGAGGGAAAGAGAGAGAAGGAGGAAAAGAAGGGGTGGAGGGAGGGAGGAAGGGGAGTGGGAGGATATAATTCACTTTTGAATCTACACACACATATATGTGTGCACATACACAGATTCCTTGTCTTAACAATTTGAGAGTTCCCTCCAATTATGTAATATTGCAAACCATCTGTCCTTGCTGATTCTTTTATGCAACTCTCATCTGCATCCCCTCAAAAGTTCACCACAGAGAGTCCATCTAAAATATTAAAAGGTTTCTTCACTCTATTCTAACATTATGAGGGTACCAGTGGAGCATTTATCCTGTCCAACCATCATCTCTCACTCTCACCATGCAACCAGCCCATCTTCATTTTTTGTCACACAAATCCTAAATGGCAACTTTCAGTCATGTTCTTTGGAGTCCTTCTCACACCCATCAGACACCTTTCCTTTGTCTTCTGGGTGATACTTACTTTAGTTCTTCAGAGACAGAAGTGTTTCAATTCTTGCTGTCATATAGCAGCATAGGTAAACTGTTTCTATTGATAAGATGTACCTTTTCTGTTATTGGAAGCCTTGGGTCAGTAAAAATGCTTTGTAATTTCCCAAAAGCAATTGACCTGTATCCCTTCACTTTTAAAATTCTGAGTAAAACTCTTTGTCCATTCACACTGTTTCTCCTAAATATTCATGTTGGGTAAGCTTTCTAGGGCATCAATTCATATGTGTTGAAATCTGGGCAATAGACATGCTTCCTTTTGATCTCTCCTGTATGGATGGAGAAGCCAAACACTTTTAAGTGATCTCAAATATTTTCCAGGAGGCTCTGCAATGCCCTATGGCTTAAGAAAATCAATATCATGTCATTCACAAAAAGGAATTTCTGGAGTAACTCACTACCTACAGAGAATACCTTCTTAACCTGGATTTTGCTTTGAATTTCTTTTATTATGAAGGCAGATAATTTTGTCAAGCATGAGTCTCCTTGTTTTATGCTTGACGAGATATCTATATACATATTTATATGTATATGTATGCATGTATACACACACACCTATTATATAACCTCCAGTTGGAGGTTATTGATCAAGATTATGTCTGCTATAATGTCTTCCAAACAATCCTGAATGCTCTTCATAGATGGATGAGAGATTCTTTGTACAAGAACCTTGTACCAAGAACAAGATCCAAAAGTCAATAGCTTTTTGTATCAAGTGGAATGTGGTTTTTTGTGATCAACAAATACTAATCACAATTGGATTTTGTATTCTCTACATCTTTCAGTTAACTGTAAGAGAATCATTATGTGATCCATTGTTGAATACTGCTTTCAGAAGCCTGCTTCTTCCCTACTGTTATCTTTAAAGCCCTTGGTTTATGCATAGATGACCCTAATGAAGACTATGTATTGAAAGGATAGTCAGCATTTGAGTTGGTACTTACTGTTGTTCCCTTGGATTCCTTTTTAAGGGTAAAAAACAAGGTTTGATTCCTACCCCCTTAACCCTCCGTCCTGCCAACTTAGGTATTTATTTTCTCTTCCTTTAGATATATTATATATCAGTCTCTTAACCTTACTCACAATTTTATCACATTTAGCCTGGATCTCCTCTACACCTATCTGATCTAAACTGACTGCTTTTTTCATATTTGTTCTCCTTAGTATGATTTCTGTCTCTATTGTAAGCACTTCAGGGACTGTGATGCAAGACTCTAAGAGTAGTGGTTCCATTAGCCTTGGAAATGGATTCTCCCCATCTTTTTCATTTTTCTTCTATTTGTAGTCTTATTTCCATTTTCATTTGTGAATGTCCTTATGATGACTTTCTTTAGTTATCTTTCAATGCTTTCTTTAAACAGTTTTTACCCTCCATTGCTTCTGTGCTGTATTAAAGGATATTGCTCACAATCATCTCTTATCCTTCTTCATGCAGTTTTACAGACAAGTTTTATATGATAACCTAGTGTTGCCTTTGGCAGCAATCATTCTCCAATTGACAAGTAAGTCAAAGGTTCTTGATTAAGGCACATTATGGATGCTTATGATCTATTTTAACAGTTAATTTATTTTGGTTTAATACTTTGATGAAATTATTATAGTCAGTGTGAATTTCTATTGTCCATTTCCTATTTTTTGAAATTTTCAATGGTTTATTTAAATAATTCAGGATTTAATCATTTTGATTGTATGCCATATCTTTTCTTCATGATTATTTTTCTTCATATTTATTATAAATTTTTATCTTAACTCTGATATGTCTTATATGTCTCATTTGACTCATGAAAGTCTCCCATGTCAATAATAGATATTTTCTTTTCTGTTAAAATGTAGTCAGTTTTATTCTTTGAGATATTATTCGGCACTTGTCAGATTCAGTGCTATTTATTATTTTTAAGAAGGTGTTCATGATATAGAGACATGATACCTCATAAAACTTACCTCTTGTACCTCTCATTCCTTTATACTGTATATTTCTTCCCAATTCCAATTTGCCCCCTCTTTGCTTTGTTATCAGTTGTCATATTATATATTGACTTGATTTGGAGGTTATTATAGAATTTTTTGCCGTTCCTTGGTAACTGATGGTGGTACATAAGCCACAACTTTTTTGTTCATAAACTCCTTGAAAATATTTATCATAAGACTGCAATACATAATGAGCCACAAAACACAAATGTCCCACAAAATAATATGTCTTATCTTTTTGGCATGCAATGAAGTCAATTCTGCCAGCACCTTTTTCTCTCTAAAGCAGTGGTTCTCAACCTTCCTAATGCTGTGACCCTTTAATACAGTTCCTCATGTTGTAGTGACCCCAACCATAAAATTATTTTTGTTGCTACTTTATAACTGTAATTTTATGCAGGATGTATTTTCATTGTTACAAATTGAATATAACCCGCAGGTTGAGAACCATGGCTCTAAAGAATACCTCTTTATCATCATATTATTTAATTACAACTACCTTCTTTCTTCTGATTTTGCTTATAGCAAGAATGTCCCAAAAGATATGATTAAGCACTCCTAGGGATATGTTCACTTAGACAAGAATAGCTCTTTGATTATTGGCAGTAAAGTTAAAGTTTGTTGATTGTCTAAAAAACTATATGATTCTCCTGTGCTCTGATTCTCTCTACTCTCCTGTGTCACAAGACCTCTGATATGGAAATGTTCTCTTTAAAAGCTACATATTTTGCACATTTCATTAGTTGTAAAAAACCAAAGAATTCAAAAATGCAACAAAAGAAAATGAAACTTGTATGGCATATAATCTAACACTCTTCTGACAAAAGTCTAAAGTTCAAGAAAACATGTCAGTCTGGTGTTATATTGTCAAGAGTGTATATTCCTAGACAGCCTAATGTCAGTAGAAGCATGCTTGACCATTGCTTTCACAGTACAAAACCATATTAAATTATGGTTTTTCCCAGGTAATTCACATAGCAATGTAAATGGTAGAGCCTCTGAAATGACACTTAGAAGAAGCCTAGTTATGGGTGCAGAATCAGCCAAGTGGATGAAGAATGACTGTCATGCAGATTACAATGTACAATCAAATGGGATAAACTATAAAGCAGCAGCAGCAGCAGAGAGAGAGAGAGAGAGAGTGTCAATCCTTGACATTGGTATATTTAATATTTGTGACTTCCAGTATTTGTGTGATCTTATTAGTAACTTTATTTTCATTCACACTTTGGCATTTGCACACATACCTAGATATATGCAAGAAAGAAAAAAGAATGAGATGTGGAATCCATCCAAGTGTGTGAAGTGGCTGGTATCAATTGTAGTAGGTGCTTCTTTGGTCTTCTTCACCTTACTATTGTAAAGAGCTCCCCATGCTGTCATCGCATATTTCCATTGTTTGTTTTTAAGCTCAAGTTTTGTGTTTTGATTATGCCCTTAAAGCATAGTGCAAGTCATTTTGACTCTAAGCCCAAGTGTGTCCAAAGTCATCAATACAGCTTAGTTAGGAGAAAAAGAAGTGTTAGATAAGCTTTATGCCAGACTATGGTATAGCCATTGTCTTCCATGAAAGATTACAGTTTTGATTGGTCACATGAAACTACCCCCTCTTTCTTCCATTTCCTATTTCAATGTGTCAATGTTTGTACTTTTGACTTTTGGGTCATTTTCTAGGAATGTTGCCCCTGTGAAAGTTGAGGATTTACTGTACACATAAACACACATAGAAATATCTATATAGAGACATACATCTATACATGTGTAAGTTGTATGTGAATATATGTGTAGCTATGTGGCAGAGTATACAGAGTGCTTTTTGGACAGAAAGTTAGGAAGATTTTAGTTTGAATCCTGAATCAGATGCTTAATAGAAGTAAAATAGAGTGGAAAAATCATTTAAATCTTCTCTAGTCTGTTTCCTTATCTCTAAAATGTGGCCAATATCTAACTCATAATGGTAAAGATGAAATGAGGTAAGATATGTGAAGTACTTTGCAAATTGTTATATGAATGTTTATTTTTTAAAAAATAATACTTATTAATTATAAATCATATCATGTTATAATAGTTATTATCTTGGACAGATTACACAAACGGATAATATCCTGGATCCATAATTAAATAGGACTAGAGCTGGATGGATTGCCTTTGGGAAGCTGTGAACTTTATTTAGAGATTCCAGGATTTTCTCTGAAACAAAGGCATATCTTTCAGTACCAGTATTATTTGGGTGATATATATGGTAGTGAATTATGAAATATTGTACTTTGAAAAACTGAAGTTTAGATCATCCAAAGGGCAGTGAAGAGTTTCATAAAGGGTGTGAGTAGGTTACAACACATTATAAACAAGGAATTACATGGGAAAATTGGTATAACATCATCAATCATATGAACAGAAAAGAAAATGGGCTATTTCCATAGTAAGAATGAGGGATGACCAATGGACAGCCTTTTTACTCCATTGACTACTTCTTGGTGTCAAGAGAAAACATGGAAATCCACATATGGAGACTTGATGGGAGGACAAAAATGAGAATCATACAGTATGGCTAGGCATGGATAACTGATGATCTGTATCTTTAGAGAAAGTACCATTTTGATGAGAATATAGATATATCAGAGTATACTCTGATCCCTCATCTTATCATTTGGGTATTCCTTCTAAATATTCAGATCACAATTTGGCATTGTCTGCCCCATCCTTTGTGACTCTCATCCATGTCCTTGCATATAGTATCTCCAGGGATTTTTTTTTTTAATAGAGTAGCTACAAATGGTATTTCATCATTTAACATAGACTTATAGAAGGCAACACCATGAGTACACTCAGGCGATTTTATGCCTTCTCTGAGTTCCAGAAAGGTTGTATGTGAATCAGTTTTCAGTAAATTAAGTCATATTTCAAATTCACTAATGAAATTCCATGCAGGTAACAGGAAAAAAAACATAACTGGGTATTTTATACTGGATAATCTTAAAAAGTAACTCAGAGATAAAAAGATTTAAAGTTATACTGAGACTTAAATGTTGGAGTTTTCTCATAAATACAATTGTTGCATATATTTAGATTCTTAATAATAGCAGTGACTACTTTTAGCCTGACACCTTTAGGTAGAGGATTGTCTGGCAGAAAATCAGATAGAAAGAAATATCAGACAGATAAAAAGATATAGCAATAGAGGAAAAAAGTTCCAAATCCTGAATAGTTCAACACACAGACTAGGAATAAGGAAATTATTTGTGTTGCTTGCTCTCTTGTAATTTTTTGCATTCTGAAGCATTGTGATATTTGGAATTAAGCACTGAATATCTGATCCAAAGGACTAAAGAGACATGTCAAATAAATATTCGTGGTGTTAACAGGGCGCTCCGTGACTCATTTTCATTTTATAGAAGATGTACTAGGAGTCTTAAAAACAGATGCTGCTAAGGTGAGAAAATGACATCATATAAGCAATTTATATCCCACTGATGTAAAGGAAAGCAACTTTCAAAGACCCAAGAATCTTGATAAGTGATCATAACTCTAAAAGCCTAATACATCCTATTTCCTGGCAGAAATGTGATGAACGAGATATACATACTCCAGTAGCGCCAACATGTGAATATGTTTTGTTTCCTTACATTTACTCATTATAAAAAAGGACTTATTTGGGAAGGAGAAGTTTTGTTTTTGTCTTTTTTTGGGGGGGGGGATGACTTTCAATGAGGAGTGGGGAGTGATGAGAGAGACAGATAGACAGTGAGAGAGACAGACAGACAGAGAGATGGAGAGAGATGGAGAGAGACAGGGGAAGACAGAGAATAAATGAGAGAGAGAGAGAGATAGACAGTGAGAGAGACAGAGAGAGAGACAGACAGACAGACAGAGAGATGGAGAGAGATGGAGAGAGACAGGGGAAGACAGAGAGTAAATGAGAGAGAGAGAGACAGACAGACACAGAGACAGAGGCAGAGACAGAGAGACAGAGACAGAGAATGTTTTTAAAAGTACACAGAAGAGATCAGAAGAAAGTCCAGAAGGGGACACAAAGTGAAGCAATGATGTGGTCATCTTAAACCAAGTGGTGAAGGTGTGAGGGTGTGGGAGAAGCCAATTTATTTCAGTCTAGAGAGCAATTATTAAATTTCCAGTGTGAGAATTTATGTCTGAAATAGGCAGATGCTACATATCAGGGCTTTATTTATTGTTTTGTTGATTGTTTAGACCACATATGGCCTGTGGACTGGATGTGGCCAATAACACTTCAGAGTGGCACTGAATCAAATGGAAAAAAAAATGTAATTGTGAAACAGAACAAAATAAATAAAACATAGAAAATGTAAAACATAGATAATATGACATTTTAAAACTAAGTCAATATGTGGCCAGCAGGGATCCTTATTTAAGAATTGGTCATCCTTAGTTCTATTTGAATTTGACACCATTGGTCTACACTTAAGAAAGTGAAGGAGAAAATTTTAATAATGCAAATTAAAATTAAAAATGGGTTTTGTGTATAAGTTTGTTGGACAGTCAGTTGTTAAATATTTACCAGCATATTCTTGTTAAACTTACTAGAGAAAAACATTGTATGTGACAGATTCATGGTTTTATAGTCTTTTTTTTTCTTTTTTATGTGGCAGTGCTTATACTTGTCAGTTTTGATTAAGTTTATAATAAAAATAACTTAAAATTATATTATACAAAGTGTGGTGGCAAAGAAATTTGGGTTAAGAAAATGGAAGTGTGGGAATGATGGGGTGCTTGGGTGCCTGTGCTTGAACCCCAGTTTGTAAAATCACATCAGTTTGCAAAGTCACTTTTCTCTCTAGCCTCAAATCTCCCTAGCTCCAAAATACTGTCTTAAGGCAGTTTCTCCCTGGCTCAAGGGCAGCATGCCCTAACAAAATACCCTGACCTCTAGTTGACTTAGTGACGTTTCAAGCCTAAAACCACACCTCTATGTAGCCCTCCCTTGGGCTATTTCCCAGTGAATTATGGACAATAGGCCTTTGCAGTTGATGTTAAAAGTGCATGTCCCTTTAAGCACTGACCAGTCCTTAACTCCTCCCTAATCCCACCCTTACTCACCTAGTTAGCATAATTGGCACAGGTTATACTATGAATTATTCTATAAAAATATATCTATGACTCTTTTAAGGTTGCAGGTTTCCTAAGACCTCCTGCCTGCTGTATAACAATAAACTTTTACCACTTGACTCAGAATGCTTGAGCCAGTGAATTCATTCCAGACTGCCCACCCAGGAACTCTGGTCATTGGGGTCCCTGAAACACCTATCATCATCCCTCATCATTTATGGTGACCACGAAGGGATAATAGTCTGAGGTCTCAAGCTTTCTTGGAGTCATACCCTCCCTAGTCTGACTTCACCATTTTGGTGATGAAACCTGGGAATCCAAATATTAATTGAACTCTGATGATCTTCTCCTAGCCACTGGGATAACAGGTAAGCACTCTTTCCTTTGTTCTCTTCCCCAGACCTTTCTGCTCCTACTGTCTCCCTAGCAGTGAGACCCCTGGAGTGCCCAGACACTGCCAGAGGTATCTGAAACTCCACTGACTTCTGGACGGTCAGTCCTACTGTCAACCCTCATATAAGGGGACACCCTTGCACTTAGTTGGTCACATTGGTCTTCTCCCCTCTGTCCTGAGACACTGGGACAAGTGGCAAGTGGCTGCTAGGAGGCTACTAGGAGGGAAATTAGGGGAGGAGATCTTAAGGAAAAGTGCCTAGTGTTCCATTGTAACACAGACTGACTTCAAAATAATCTAGAAAAGTGATTTGTGAAGGGGATTTCTAAACTAAACAAGCTTAGTAAGAAATTTAGTCTCTAAAACTTAAAAAAAAAAAGGCACCTTGCTCTGCTTGAGTGAACTTTTTACCCTGTGTTGTTTCCCCTGCACCCTGCTTTACTTTGTGTTGTTCCTTCCCCTCCCCCATGGGACTTTATGGAGGTGTGGATGTGGGCCTCTACACCTGTTTTTTTGGGGGTCCCTGAACCCTGCACCTCAATTTCAGGGTCTCTGTGCTCTGTGGGCCTCTGTGCCTGGTTTTCTTTGGGGGTCCCTGAACCCTGGTTTCTAAGTCTCTGTACCCTGTGTTTTTAACTGAAAATATATATGCATTTCTTAATCTTTTCTTTTAAAATGCTAAGAGTATTGGATCTTAGAAATTAAAATGTTACAAAAATAAACAACTCCCTCTGGTTTTTAAACTTCTGGCCAAAGTTTTGAATGCTGAGAGACAAGAAAGGGAGGGAATCTTTTCCCCTCAGATCAAAGAGGCAGGTAGACTAACATTTAACCATGTTCTGCCTCGCCTAAAAGAGAAAAGTTTTGTGTATCGGAATGTATCTGAAAAACAATTGAATTCGTTCTGATCCTTTTTGAAGAGTGTCATGCCTAAATTGATGCTAAAGATAAGTCAGAATTTATTATACTATTTGGCATCAAGGCAAATTGGGAAAATACACAGATCTGTAAAAGAACACCTCAGAGGTGAAGCTTTGACCTTTTCAGTACAGAGGTGACATCAGAGTCCTACTCACTCGACTGGCAGATTCAAAGCTCTCACTTTCAAAGAAGTTTCTAAGGAATGGACACATAAGTGAAATTTTTGGGAGTAAGAGTTAGAACAGCTTAAAACATTTGAGTAGATTCTGTTAAAACCTCTCACACCAGTTCAGATTAAAGAAAGAGAGTGCTGAAGAATAATAAGGAATTTGAGTTACCCTCCCCGACCTGAAAAAAAAGAGGGGGAGGCATAATAGATATATCAAGGGCCGCACTGGCAACAGCCCTGGGCCCTAGGCACCCTGAAGCCCACACTTCTAGGCATGCATATGACCCTCTCTCCTTTCAAACCCCTGTGTCCACAACCAGGCTCTGCAACTGTGGTGAGAAAGAAAAAGAGCCTCTGTACTTGGTAAGCCCAATTTTCTATCAATACTTTTTGTATGTGATGAATTGAAAATGCATTTTGTAGAATTCTTGCTGAGCAAATGAGAAACATTGACAAAAATATAGGGATATGGTTTTCAAGCTCGCTTCATCTAAGGTTGTATTTATGTCAATTTGAAGGTTTATAGATCACCACATTAACTATCTATGTGAGATTCCAGAATGTAATTGATTTCTAGTGATAAGTTGATCAGTTGTGTGGCATCAAGAAAACTTTATTTCTGTGTAACTTCATGTGGAGTTTTAAGGTCACCAGATTGGTAATTAATTGATTTTGATTTCAAAGTTTGAACTTGGGAATATGGTAATTGCTCATGATACTGTTACTGGTAAACAGTTGTATCATCTATGTTGTAAGAGTAGCAGTTTCTCTTGTAATGTTTTGGAGTATTGTACTTGGAAAAATCATGTGCTTCCAAGTCTGCCTTTGTTTAAAAGTAAGTTTCAGTTAAGATTGTTTAAACTTGCAAGATTGTTAACTAAGTTATTTGGGCTACTGTTTTAATGCTAAAACCTAAAGCTGTTAATTGATTATTGTATGTAGAAAGGAGGAGACTGATGAAAATGTTATTCTGCCTAGTTCTGTTTGTTCAGAACATTCCTTCTGCATGTATGAGAATTGGCTAAGCAGGGGCATCACTAATAGCCCTTCCTCCAGTCTCTCCTGCTTAGAATTCATATAAATTTTCCTTATGTGGTAAAACTGCCAAAGGCCCTAGAAACTATCTCTATTAGGCAAGGTCATTCAGCCTGGGAAAGGAACTTGTTTTAGTCCTGTAGTTCCTAAACAATGAGCTTGATTTGCTGAGTAGTTGCGAATTCATGTACAACAGGTAGAAGGGACTTCTATCAATTGGCTTTTTTTTTGTTTTACCAGGATAAGTTTAGATTTCAGAAAGAACAATGGTAAATAGAATTCCTTACATTTGTGAGACCTGGTAAATCTTCATTGCTTATTGCAGCTCCATGAGAATAAAGAAAACTAACTGGCTCTAAGCTGTGATTGCTGAAACTTGTTGTTTAAGGTAAAAGGCACTTGGGACCATAACTAAATTTTATTTTGAGTTTGAATTTGGATATAGGTGTCTGCATTAAATCAGTATCTGAGAGAAATACCACAAGCTACTCAGAGTGAATGTGATCTTATACTGTTAACACGTAGAAGTCTACATTTGTGAAAAGCCGAAGGGACTGTCTCAGTCTCTATCTGGGATGGGCTCCCTCCTGAAGGTTTTACCCAAGGGTTCTTTTGAAAAGTAATGTTTCCCACCTATTCCTGAGTCTAGCTATAAGGTGGAACAGGTACTGCACGGTTGGATATCTGTGACTTTACCTGAATTTAAACAGAGCCAAGGATGTTTTATAGAATGTCACGTGTCCCTGCTTTTTTCTCTTTTATAGCAAGTTTCTACGATCAGAGCAAGTAGGCAATAAAAGATATGAGCTCTTTTGTGTTAGCTTACCGGAAAAACTAATATTTTTTCATCTAGAATTAGAACATGTGTAGAAAGTTATGCAAACTGCTTAAGATTGAATTTTGTGATATCTAGGAATTCTGCAAGTATCTAGGATTTTAATCTGTAATAATATTTTAGGAATTTATGGTACTCAAGGACACTGACTTAGTTTAATGAATTCCAATTTTAAAGGTTTATTTTTGCTTAAGGGAAAAAAAGAGGAATCATTTTAAAAGTTTTCAACTAAATTTCTTCATAAAAGTTTAGTGAACATTTATACATTTAAAACTATTTTTTTAAAAGAAGGGGAAATACTTTTAGAAGAAATTTTTTTAAATCTCTAGAGTGATTTTAAGAGGCCTACTACAACCTTCATTTGCAAGATAAATTTATTGCTAAATTGATGTAATGAGTTCTAAAGCAGAACAGATCTTGCTGTTTTGATCTGTATTTGTAGCTATTCCATGATCCAAGCAAAAGTTAACATTTGTAACTGAATGTATATGTAAAAGATTCAATTTCTGAAGTATCTCTTTCTTCCAGAGTGAATATAATCAGAGGATAAACAAGCTTTGTGAACAAAGGATGTATGTCTATTATTCAGTTGTGAGGTTGAAGTCAGGAAACTCTTTTGTTTAAGGCAGTACAGTCATGTTAGTGAAGAGTAATATGAAGGAAAGTGAAATAGTCTGAGTAATGGGTTATACTAGCCCAAACTCACTCTATTTCTGGTAACTTTCCTCCTACTTTTTTTTAGCCTTTGTGTGTTTAATCTCTTTGCCAGATTTGTGTTTTCTAGGCTCAGCATCCTTCACTTGCAGCTGAAATCTCAGGCTGAGTACCAACCACTGTTTGAGAACACGACCCATCACCCCTGTACCTGGCATTGACCAACTTCTGGACACTAGCTACAGACTCAGCCCTTGAATGATGGGACCCTAGAAAGCAGGGACAGCTCTACGTCCTCTCTCAGCATGAAGCAGCTTGGGAACCTGAGACCTTTGTCCCTTATCCCAAATGATTTTGGGCCTCATCTGTTTAAAGGGGGATTTATGGGGTGCTTGGGTGCCTGTGCTTGAACCCCAGTTTGTAAAATCACATCAGTTTACAAAATCACATTTCTCCTTAGCCTCAAATCTCCCTAGCCCCAAACACTGTCTCAGGCAGTTTCTCCCTGGCTCAAGGACAACATGCCCTAACAAAATACTTATCTCTCTTCTTGTTACAGTGGTCAGCTGCACCTATAGAATTTAGTACTTTGACCCAACTGTGTACTACCTGAAGCAGCTGTGTATGGGTATCTATCTATCATATATATCATAGATTCAGTCATGATAGACTCCTTAGCTCATTATACACATCCTGGATCCCTTGTTAGCTTGGGATATATGTGTACTCCCAACATCCATCTTGTCAAACAGGACGTTGATGGGTAACATACTGGGCACTTCTCAGTCATCCCTGACCTCTAGTTGACTTAGTGATGTTTCAAGCCTAAAATCACACCTCTGTGTAGCCCCCCCCCTTGGGCTATTTACCAGTGAATCATGGACAATAGGCCTGTGCAGTACATGTTAAAAGTGCATGTACCTTTAAGCCCTGACTACTCCTTAACTTCTCCCTAATCCCACCCTTACTCACCTAGTTAGCATAATTGGCACAGGTTATACTATGGATTATTCTATAAAAATATACCTTTGACTCCTTTAAGATTGCAGGTTTCCTAAGACCTCCTGCCTGCTGTATAGCATAACAATAAATTTTTATCAACTTTACTCAGAATGCTTGAGCCTGTGAATTCATTCCAGACTGCCCAACCAGGGACTTTGGTCACTGGGGTCCCTGAAACACCTATCATTATCTCTCGTCAAGAACAATTTAATTTATAACTAATTAGAAGACTAGAGACCTGAGTTTTTCACTGACTACTACTAATTTAGAATCTTACTTTTAGCCCTTTTAGTTAAGAAATGTATAGTACTTGCCTTCTTGTGCCTGGTAATAAATTAGATACTGCCTAGAACTTGTTTTGATTCTTTTGAAATAAAATATTACTATATATTATCAATTAGGTTACATTTATATAGTACTTTGGAAATTGTGAAGTGTTATATAAATATGAACTATGTTATGATGGAGGAGGGAAAGGAGGAGTAAGGGATGAGAGAAAAACCAATCAGAGTGGGGAATTTTCAGTGTGGAAACTTCTTCCACTGATTAAAATCAGCAAAACATCTGCCTGCATCTTATGTGCAGGAAGAACTGAGGTTAAATAACTTGAAGGTCACAAGGTCACAAAGTCAGAGAGACCGGGCTTGAACTCACAGCTTTTAGAGTCCAAAGTCAATCTTCCATCCATTACTTTACACTTCCTCTCAAACAATATTAAAACAAAAATTTTACAGGTAATGTTGGTCCTCCACTTCCTAGTTTCATTTTCTTTTTGTTATTTTTAAACAAACATTGATTAATTCTTCTTGACTGTGTTGTTAAAAAGGTGAATAGTGTTAAGTTCAAAGTTATTATTTATTTTAAAAATAATTTGTCAGTTAATTTACCATACTGTTTTCTAACAAAGTCTTTACCCGGCTGGCCAGGGAAGAGTTGCATTTACCTTTAGGGTAGTAGATAATAATGCTGGCTATCAGATGGGGCTGTCAATGGAAGTCACATGCCTGAATGAAAAGAATTATTAGAAAATTCTGATGGAATCCCAGATGCTATTTCTAGACACCTGCAGGGAATATACTTACCAGTTCAAGAAAATAGGAGTTAAAATAGTAGGTTATCAAAATAGTCATGAAATTGTTTTGTCAACATGATGCTTTTCGAGATATGTTGTTCACATGGATTTCTACTAAGTTATTTCTCAAGTTTTATCATTTCATCTTTAACAAAATCACTGAGTTCCCCAAACTTAAGTAATTAGAAGATATTTATTATTTTGTGCAATACAACTTCATTGCTTTAAAAATCATTTTTCTTAATATGTATAACTGTTTCTGTGAAGTGGTAGGGTTGTTTCCATTTTTACTAAAAAGTAAAAGAGGAATGAACAATAATATCCTGTTTAAGTATATGCAGGGTAATTGGTGTTAAAAGTATCATTTCCCATAATTTAAACCTTCTAACAACTTTCCTATACATTTGAGGAAATCGTGGGAACAAAGGTACAGTGCTTGTGTGTCTGGCAATAATCATATAATGCCTGTCATCAATCTATTATATCAATTAATGACCAATATTATTAATGTAACATGATAACCTGTTATTACTATATTAATTCTGATGTGGTCTCTATGAATAATAGGACATACTGGTGCTAGGGCCCACTAATCTAAGTGATGGCTTAAATTGAGACTCTTCCCATAAGACATATGTAAGAATTGTTTTATTACTTTATGATCATATCTTATTCTGACAATCACATCTTAGAAGGAACTCCATAACTGTGGCTACACATGGCTTCCAAGTTAAGTTATTTTCATCAAATCAAGTTAATCAAAGTTTTAATATTTTATAGACATGGTTCATTGCTATACTTAGCTGTATATTAAATATGTAATATAAATGTCAAGTAAAATCATCAACTATTTCCTTATTTCAATATTTTATTATTTATTTAATAATAATTTATTATTATTTCAATAATCTTTTCATCATTAAAATCTAACACAACATGGAATGAAGGACATATAGATCAATTTTTAGCTAGCCTTGGGAAAAGAAAAGCAACAAGAGAAGATTACATGGGTCAAATGGGGCATGTGTGCAAAATTAATAGATAAACAAGAATAATCCAAACAATTTAAGGAATAACATAGAATAGTGGACAGAGGGCTGAGTTCAGATTTTGTTCTAGGCAGTTACTGGCCATATGACCCAGGAAAGTCACTTAACCTTTGTATTAAGGATACAAAAGCATTAAAAATCAGTTTTTGCATTAAAAAACAAAAGGTTTCTCTTCTACCTGGGGGAGGGGCATGAAACCTGTTTGCAGACAAATGAATCAAAAAAAAATTGAAAGTAAAGAACAATAACAATTACGAAAACAGGGAAAGCTTCAGGGAGGTGGCATCTAAGGAGTATAAAGATTCTAAGAAGCAGAGAAGAGAAAGGATTTCATTCTAGATTTGAAAGGTAGCCTGGGCAAAGTAATGGAGGTGGGAAGTAGAAAGTTCAGTTAAATAGATAGCTAATATGCTAATTTGGACAAAAAATACTATTTTTTTAGTCATGTTCACCTCTTAATGACCCCATTTGGGGTTTTCTTGATTAGGTATCCTGAAATGGTTTACTATTTCCTTATCCAGCTCATTTTAAAGATGAGGAACTGAGGCAAACAGGGTCAAGTGATTCCCTCAGGATCACATGGCTAGTAAGTGTCTAAAGCCACATTTGACCTGTGAAGATGAGTCTTCCTGATTCTAAGCCCAGTGCTCTATCTACTTTGCCACTTAGCTACCCCCAAATGTACTATGCCTGAAGGGAAATAATATAAAATAAGTCTGGAAGATAGATTAAAGCTGTTTCTTGGAGGGATTACATTTCAGACTAAGGAGTTTTCCCTAGAGGCAATAGGGAACACTGGTGATTTTTAAGCATCAAAATGTCTTATGGAGTCTGAGAGGTAGCTCATGAATGCTAAAATCACAGCATCCATTAGATTATAAATTCCTTGCAGGCTCTGTCTTTTGCCTCTTTTGTATTCCAAATTGCTTAGCACAGTGCCTGACACATAGTAGATGCTTAATAATTATTGAATTGAACTGAATTTCAGTAAGATATTTAACAATATCATTTCAATGACATCTGTGAACAAGGTTAAGGAAGAGATGTGGCTTGGATGGTAGTGAATTTAGATTAATTTTTCACCAGTTGAATGCCTTGAGCAAAGGCTTTGATGAATGAAGCATGACTACCCTAGAGGGGGAGGTCTCTGGTGTTACACCACAGGGCTCTTTCCATGGCCCTGTTTTGTTTATCACTTTAACAATAATCTGAATGAATAATAGAATATATAATAATGTATATTTAGTATATGTATATGAATATATAGAATAATAGAGTATATATAAACTATATGTTGTGTCCTATACACAATCTGTAATGCAGTACTATACCTTCAGTTTTTTCACTGTTGCACCAGAATGGAGAGGTGAGGACAGGGACAGGGCAATTGCTGATGGGATATCACAACACTAGCACATATGCAGAACATCCAGAGTGTGGATAGGAGTTAGAGATTAATCTTCTCTGATTGTTAATACCCTTACCTTGTTAGGGTTCTTGACTTCTTAGCTGTGAAAACAGCTGCAATTAGTTTGCCTCTCGTGCATAACTTTTATTTTAGAGAGTTTTGAGTTGTCAGGAGTGTCTAGAAAATGTCCAGTGTTCCTTGTTGGCCACTTGACCTAAAAGTTCCATCTTGTGCATTCTTTATCTGCGTCTTTCACTATATCTTCCATAGAGGATCAATTTCTGGAGGCCTTTCTCCAACTTTCTTAATTACAAAAATACCTGGGTCACACTTAGATTTTTATCTGTTGATTCTTTCCCCTCATGGATTTGACTTATCTGTCCCCTTTTCTCCTACCTTGCCATGGAAAAGTCATATCACTTCTTGGGACCTCATTCTCCTCATCGGAAATTGATGGGAGGGGTTTAGACTGCCTTAGGTGAGCTCTCAATTCCTTTTCAGTTCTAAAACCTATTATTTTATGTCTTTTATGTTGTTGTTTAGTTGTTCCAGTCGTGTCCAAATCTTTATGACCCCATTTGGTGTGGTTTGCTTTTTCTTTCTCCATCTCATTTTCCAGATAAGAAAACTGAGAGAAACAGGGTGAAATGACTTTCCCAAGGTCACATGGCTAGTCTGAAGCCAGATTTGAACTCAAATCTTCCTGACTCCAGGCTCAGTACCCTATCCATAGTGTCATCTAGCTGCAATGTATTTTATACCGCTTCTTTCATGGAAATCTTAACTGCTAGGTGATTTTCTGCAGCCTTGTTACTTATCATTCTATGAATTATATATCCTGACAGTAATCAAGATGATATTAGAATAACCTCATATTTTGTGTTCATTATTGGGAGCAGCAGGCAAAAATAAGGAGACAGTGAAGTGTGTAAATGATCTACAAACTAGATTGTGGTTTGTCCTTCATTCTTGAAGAGGACCATGACATCAGGGAGATGATGACATGACTTGCAGTTGACTCTGATTTGAGTCAGAAAGGGCTGTGCAGTCACCAGCCTCACTTTCTCCTCCAGAGCCATCTGGGTCATATGGCTAGATGTTGATAATATGCTCCTGAATCAAGAATTGACTGCCTTAGGAAAAAAAAAATCCCTTTAAATTGTTGTCAGCCTCTAGTTCAAATCCCACTTCTGGCATTTTCCAGATGTTTAATCCAGAAACATCACTTCTCTTTGGGACTAAGTTTTTTCATCTATGAAGAATGAAGGCACTGGATTATAGATGCCTTCTAGATCTCCTGTGCAGTTCCTTATCTTAAGGTTTTGGGAAAGAATGGGAATTTTGAATGCAGATGCATCAACTTTTCATAGCAGCCAATGATATGAGGGAGATATGCTCCTAGTAGTGGTAGTTTTTATTGCCCTATGCATAGAGATCAATGAAAAAACATCTAAACCATTATTTATCAGCCTAAATAGGACACATCTACCCAGCATGGGACTGTAAATCTGAAGACTTATATAGTTTTAAAGTTGATTATTCTGGATCCTTGAGCAAGTAAGTTAACTTTCTAGGACCTCAGTCACCTTATCAATAAAATCAGGCATCTGTACTAGGCTGTCTCTAAAGCTACCTTTTAGTTCCAGTTTTTTATGTTGTTATTATTGCTGTTGTTACTATTATATGTTATTATTATTGACAACTCAATTTCAAAAAGAGATGCTTCATTGAAAATATTTTAAAAGAAAATATTGCATTATTTCAATTTTATATTTAATTCCCTAAGAGCAACAACGTTCTTGCTTCTGTTTTTTAATTCCTAGATGAGACTATAGAATAACAACTTCAAAAAGTCAGTGAATCCAAAGATATTAAATAATTCCAGAGTTACTGCAGTAGATTGTCAACTAAAATGACCATGGCATTTTAAAATACAGATTAAATTAAAAATCCATATTCATCTGATTTAGTACTGGCTAATTTTCCCTTTTAGGCTCAAATTCAATATTAATTTAGGATTCTAGGATAATTTCAATTTTATCTATTTTTCTGTCTATCTTTATATCTGTTTATCTCTATCATCTATCCATCTCATTCACTATCTCTCTGTCTATGATCTGTTTGTGAATCCTTTGTGGTAACAGGGGTTATTCTCTGGCTGACAGGTAATCATTAATTGTGAAGCAAAATGTGGGTTATATCAAATCAACTATCCATCCAAAAGACCTGATATTTCAGATGAGAAATTTTTTTTGTTTTGTTTTGTGAAAATGAGTTATTCTAATTTTGATCACTGGAGAAAAGGTGAGAGATACTAAGTTCCTGGGGATAAGCACTTAAAGAAATCCTTAAGCTGGGTTTGGGAGGGAGAAAGATTAAGGGGATCTTTGAGGGGATGTTAACTGGGAGAATGTTTTGTAATCCGTAAGGGATAGGGACTGGACCTGTGATTTCCTTCATTTGGGGTGTTCTGGTAAGATATTTTCTATTGATTGTAAACTGAAATGTTGTCTGTGATTCAGAGTCTTGGGGAGTTGCCTGGAGGTGCTGAGAGGTTTAACAATTTACCCAGGGTCACACAGACAGTACTAGGAGAAGCAAAACTTGAATTCAGCTTCGGAGACAGATCTTTTCTATGCCCTGATACTTTTTGTACTCTGTAAAAGATGACAGAAATATCAATCTCTCATAGCAGGAGTCAAAGAGCTTCTATAGATCACTATAAAATCCAGCATATAGCACCAAATGGATTTTGATGGAGAACGGGGCAGTTAATCAACCTAGTAACATGCTAGGAAGGTTTTTAGAGTCACAAGTTGCTCCTGGTCTGTGGGTTCAGGATGGAATCATACTTTACTTTGTGAGAACAGAGTTCTATCAAGCACCTTCAAGACTTCCTTACTATTGTCTTTCCTTTTCTTTTTAGAAATCAATTATTTAGTTCAGCTAATATTTTTGAGAATTACATGGGACATTAAGGAAAACTTGTTTATAACAATGAAGTCTTTGCAGATTTATTTTTATAGAATTTATCAGTAGGGTTAGTGCAGAGGTACCAGCTCGATACAGGGAGACGTTTTCTTTTCGGATATGTTCAGTGTAGGGATCTGTATGAATATTTCTTGCCAGGATTTCCTGTTGGGTTGGGGGATGGAAAAGGAGCAGGGGTATACTGGAGCCAACTCGGAGCCAAATATTAAATTTTTTTTTTTGGAGGGGGGAAGGCAGGGCAATTGGGGTTAAGTGACTTGCTCAAGGTAACATGGCTAGTTTTTTTGTGTTAAATGTCTGAGGTCGAATTTGAACTCAGGTCCTTCTGACTCCAGGGCCAATGCTCTATTCACTGTGCTACCTAGCAGCCCCACCAAATATTAAATTTTCAATGTAAAATTTTCAGTTACACCTCAGAAATTGGCACATATCAGGATTTGATTTGCTATTTTGTTGAATTTGAGACTTAAAGAGATGGATAAAAAATAATGAAGATTAAACTTAAATGCGTATACATTTTTTTTGAGAGTTAGTTGTTAAACATTTGACCAGCACACAACTAGAGGATAGGGAGAGAAAACAGTTTTTTGTTAAGTATAAAAAAATTAATTAAAACAATTTTAAATAGAGTAAGATAAGCACAGAGACCAGGATCTTCGGAATTAGCCAGTCCAGACAGATAATAATAGTGGAGTCCAGGAGGCATCTAAGTCTTTTGTCCAATAAGCAATCAGAGGGCTCCAAAAGGAGGAAGGGAAACACTGCGAATTCAAGGCCAAGTTATTGAAGGAGCTTGTTTTCTTGGAGACTATCCTGACACCTACTTTCCAATACTGTGCTGGCCTATACCCAAGAGCCTGATCTCTGGCTAGGACCTGCCAGATGTGTATGCTTGTACAGTTAGAGAATAAAGCTATTTGTCTTAAGTTATCAAAATAAATTCCATAATCCTAGAGCCCACTCTCAGCGTTTTATTTAAATTGTCAAAGAGGAAAACCAATACTTCAAATTGGATTTTCTTAATTCCTTTGGTAAAGACAAACTAAACCTCTTAGAATATAGTCACTTCACAATTTCCACAGAGCAAATTAATCTCAAACACTGGCTTCTTCTTTCCTGACTACTCCTCTTTATGCTACTTAACTTTTTCACACAATTAAATTAAAAGTGTCCTTTTCCTGTAAAGAGTAGAAAAGAAGTAATAAAAGGCCCATAATCCTAATATCTAGATAATGTTTTCACTGGCATTCTTATACTATAAGCAGAGTATATGGATATGTGGGGCAGGGAACAGAGAGATAAAATGCCTCTGCTTATTTGTCTCATTTCAGTGATTGATGTAATAACTGTAAAATTTATCTCACCTGGAAGCCAGAGGACCCAAAAGTTTCAGACATCCCCAAAGCTCTTCTCTTCCCTTCTACTAATCCCCCATTTGCATCCCACTGCACCAAGCCCTTGTCATAGCACATAAGAAGCACTTAATCAACACATTTTCATTTATTCATTCATCTGATTGAGATGATTGGCAAAGATAGCAAAAAAAAATGGTGAAAGTGAATGAATTGACTATGTTGTATAATCTAATTCATCCTTGGCTGAAAAAAAAAATAGTTGAATTTAGGATAGTACTGCTAAACATAGCTCTGTGCTCAGAGGGATTTCCCCTCATCCAGTATCCTACTTTCTGATAGGAGAATGACTAGGAAACTGGTGTCTATTTCATTCATACCAGAGTTTTGGGCTTAGAATCAGGAAGACCTGAATTCAAAACTTGTGTCTCACATTTAAGGTATGCATGAATTGGGAGAGTCACTTAACCATTCAGCACCTCAGGCTGACTCTTTAGCACTCATCACCTTAGTCATAGATGCGTTGGAACTTGTCACTGTTGGTGAAAGGGGCTCCCAAACTGGCAGTTCTTTATACCAAGTTTATATCAGTTCTTTATACCAAGGACTTCATAGATCTTTTGCATATTTACATACACAAGTTGATATTTCCATGAATCCATCATCCTGTAGGTGGAGTATCTGTATCCATCAGTGTGAACATTAATACTCCATGAATGAAGATGTGGATCCACCCATGTCTTTTCCTTCAGAATCATTCTTACCTGTAATCCATCTGAAATATTGGCAACAACACTCAAGACTGTTTATTTGGTACACTCCTCATTCTCAATACTGAATGGTTAACCAATTTTTATAATAATATGGGCCTTTGAAGATGTTTTTTTATGATACTTCTCATATGCAGTTTGTTGCTGGAAAATGTGAGCAGCAATACAGTATAGTGAGAAGACCAAATTGGTTTAGTTCTGGCTTCTGACCTGTACTGGCTTAGTGACTCTGGGCAAAGCAGTTATCCTCTTGGTACCCTTAGACAAATCACTAAAATTATAGCTCATGAATGAGTTTTTGAGCTGCTTTGGTGAAGGAAGTTGCTATATGGAGAGTTCACTATATTGATAAAAGTCTTTTGTGGTCACCTGCAATTGTAATTCTTCTGGGATTTTTTCCCTAAGTACCTAAAAAAACCTTTCACCAATGCCCAATATTTTTAATTCCTTATAAAGAGGATAAACATATGTAAATTGTTTCCCTCTATCTTATTTTCTCCCTATGTTTTTCTCTTTTGTCCAGTATTTTTGACTCATACTTCAGCTTGTCTGTTGTCCCATCCTAAGAATCTTTGTGTTCGAAACCATATTTTTCTTTTTCTCTAATTTATTTATACTTTTAAAAACAAAACATTCTCCAATGAGTCTTCCATTGAACCCTTCCAACAAAAAAAATTAAGGAAACTGACCAAAATCCAATATTATATGTACCATTTTACATCCATGATGCCCTCTGTCTCCAAGGGAAATGGTCATATATTTTATCATGTCTTCCCTATATTCTTCCTTTTCTTTTAAGAAACCTACCTTACGGGTTCTTTATTTGTCACCAAAGTATAGCCATTCTTTCTTCCCCCTTATTGTGGCCAACTGACTTCAAAACATCATTTACAGTGGTACCGTCTGAGACCAGGTGAGGCTGTTTCCTTTTCTCTGAGAATTTCTCAAGCAGTTGGTCTGTCCATCCTCAGGACTTTGTCAGTGGTTCTCAACCTTCCTAATGCAGTGACCCTTTAATACTTGTATGTGGGTGTATTTGCATGTGGGTGGACCTGCCTGGAGATGGATAGAGGAGCTATGTCTCCGTTCCCAAGACCATCAGAAATATATCTTTTCCAATGGAATTAGGTGACCCCTGACCTAAAGGGGTCGTGACCCACAAGTTGAGAACCACTGGTGTAGTTCTTTTTGTCAGCTGGTTGTCACCAGTTAACAATTGATACATAATGACAAACAGGCCAAAAGTTGTGTGTTGACATTACTAATGTGGAAATAGGATTCATATGATTGTACATGTGTAACATCAGATTGCTTGCTGTCTTGGAGAGAAAGAAGGAGGGAGGAGGAAGGGAGAAAAATTTGGAACTCAAAATCTCATAGAAGTAAATGTTGAACATTTCCTTTACATGTAATTGGAAAAAATAAAATAATATTAAGTGGAGGGGAAAAGTTTCCTAGTGTCTTATATTTTTCAACAATGAGGCTAAAATTGAGCAATTCAACAAGTTGTAACATTTATACATTTATTCTCCCTCATAATAAAAGGTCTTTTTGCTATGCTCCACTTCCCTGCTCCCATCCAGCCTACTGTCAATTCCTTTCTACAGTGAGCAAACAAAAACAATTTTGAACTATACTGTGCTTAACCTTATGGGCCATCAAATAACACTTTTTTTCTTAATAATAATAATTAACATTTATATACTACTTACTGTATACCAGGCACGGTGGTAAGCACTAACATTTATATAGTACTTACTGTGTACCAGGCACAGTGGTAAGCACTTTCCAAAAATTATCTCATTTGATCTTCAAAACACCTGTGGGAGGTAAGTGCTAATTTTATCCTCATTTTACAGGAAACTGAGACGAAGAGCAGTTAAGTGACTTGGCCAGATTCACACAAGCCAGTCTTACGTAGAATGTGAACTCAGGTCTTCCTGACTTCAGGCCCAACCCTCTATCCGCTGTACTACCCAACTGCCATCATCTTTCTTGTCTCCTGAAATAATTTAAATATATCATTTCAAAGTTTTCAAACTATCTAGTGATTTTTTTTTTTTTGTTAAAGTACCAGAAGGAAAAATTTCAGAAAAAGAGTACTGTCTTTCACTAGCAGCTCACTACAGAAAATGTTCCACATGGTATATTTGCATTGCTGTAATTCTCCTGAGTTTTTATAGTAATATTAAAACTTTTTAAATATTCTTTACCTCTAATCCATCAATTTACATTCTATTGGCCTAACATTTCCCTCAATTTGTTTTTTATTTTAGTGTTCTTTTTTTGTTTGTGTTTTAAGGACCTTCACTCTCTATTCTGATACCAAAGTCTCCCCTAGTGACCTATCCCAGTGGTTTACTGCATTTATATTTATCTCCTTTTAACCCCTTCATAAAGTATTGACTTTGCTGTCACTGGAGAAGCTCAAGCAGGGACCAAATAGTTTGTCAGGTGAGTTGTAGGCTAGTTTCATGTTTCAGACAATTGCTGTAATAGATAATCTACCTCTGAAGTCTTTTCTGATTGAGATTTACATCATGGATAGAGTGGCAAGGAGGATCAGGAAGATTTGAATTTGAATCCTGCCTCAGACACTGACTAGCTGTGTGATTCTAGGTGAGCCACTGAATCTGTCAGGCTCAGTTGCTTCCTCTATAAAATGTGGATAATAATAGTCTATATTTCACAAGGTTATTTTGAGAATCAAAAGAGGTAAGATATAGAAAGCATTTTGCAAAATTTGAAGCACCATATAAATGTCAACTGCTGCCGCCATTGCCACTGCTGCCACTGCCGCCGCCACCACCACCATGAGTATTTCTGCTACTACTACTAGTACTATTACCACCACCATTACTCTGGCTACAACTACAACAACAGCTCCTCTTCCTATACCTACTACAACCACCACCATCAACACCATTAGTTATAAAAATCAAGCTCTTAACAATTTTGATAGCCTGGACAAGATAATGACCATTTATAAGTTGTTGCAATGTGAATTATCATTATGCTAATGTATGACAAGAAATATCCCAGTTAATGTGTCAGTCTTCCTTAATTTATGCTTTATTGTGATTTGTAATACTTCTTCCTTTTTAAGACATTTTGAAAGACTATTTTAAATGTATACATTCACATTCTTCTCTCATATCTTTCCTGTGAATGCATATGCATGTGTGTATTTTCTGCATAGAAGTGTTTTTTTTTTTTTTTCCATCAAGGTGAAATGTTCTTTAAGGGCTGAGGTCATGACTATATCTGCATGATGGTGGCAAATGAAACATGACCAGAAATACAGCCCATTCAATTTTCCATAGCTGGGCAGAGACCTTGGAGAGGAAGGTAGTAATCTGTGAATACCTGTTATACCAAATCAGAGCCAATGAAGCTCTGAATGACAGCTCATCCTCTTGTGGTCTTGTATCTCTTATCTATTGCTGTGTTTGTACCTCTTACTTAGCTTGTTGTCCTCAGAAAGTCTGGGACAAGGCTCTAATCACATGGCATCATCCTTAGTTCATGTGCCCATAATTTCTCAGCAGGACTTTTAATTTGTTTCCCAGTTTCTAATTTGTTTCCTA
>CM053592.1:91143268-91160865 GCA_028646515.1 Pseudochirops corinnae | reverse complement strand
AGGAGTCCTTAGCAGAGATTCTGGCCCGCTCAAAGCAAAAGGAGTTCGCAGCCGCATCCGCACCGCACAGAGACTAGCTTGGCTCCGGCGTTCTCTTGCTCCACCCCTTCCTGCTACATCAGCAAGCTCAAGGGGCGTGGAAGATCTTCAAATCCTAGTATCGTTACAGTTGGTAGAAGGAAATTTCCTCACCAGGAGTTCCCTACCTGACTGGAATTATAGATCTAGAATATCTATTTATGTATTTGAAAACAGTGGGGAAATAGATGTTATATAAACATTTGATATTTTCCCTTTATATATCATTCACATGTGAAAGACTCAGCTGAGGGTGTAACAGAATGTATTCCCCAGAGTTATCTTTCTCAGCAACAATAAACTCCCATTGTTCATGAAGGGATTATCTGCATTGTGAATTGCTTTATTCACAGTTAGAGTACAATTCCTGACACTAAGTTGGATTGAGGTTATACCCTCACTTTCTCAGCAAGAAATTCTTTTTCTTCTCCCCTGAATAAATAGGACTCCTGAAACTATGCTGATTCCATTTGGGGAATGTGAGTAGACTTCTGTTTTCTCAAAAATATCTGGAGGTGTGGGCTGGAGTGGTCAGTGGTTTAGCAAATTGGTATATATATGACTTTGTCAGTTGTCCAGGTCTACGTAAATGTCAACTGTTATTATTATCAGTATTTTAATTACCTACAGTTACTAGGAATTGAAAACTTAGAACTCCAGTGGGATTGAGAGCAAACTGGGTCAGTACATAGTTTTGTGAAAAATTTAAGAAACTTTTAAGCAATAAAATCTAGCAAATACTTAAGCTCACTGATGAAAAGGGACTTCTGGGTTTTAAAATGTTCTGTTTTTATGAGCTGGAATAATTTAAATTTTAACACACAAGCTTCTCTGGATTCCAGAGTAAAAAGGATCATTAAATTTCCCTATTTTGCCCCAGAAACCTGATCCATTTGCATTAAAATGAATGGAGCATAGGAAAATCACTGCAACATAATGAAAGGATGAGTCTTCCTCGCATAATGTAACACCTTGCACACATGCAAAGACTTTTGCCCTTGGTGCTCAAAGTGTCATAATGAATATTAGTTCATTTATCCTCCCTTCATTCTAGTAGTTAACATTTTTATCCCCAGTCTATGCATTGGGGAAGAGGAAGTACAAAGCAGTTGTGTCTATTTTTAAGGTCATCTGCAGTGACAGAAGCAAGGTCAAGGACAGAAAACAAACTTCCTAGCTCTTAATTAACTAAGTAGTTAATGAGGAGTATGGTTTAGGTCAGAAAACTTCCGGAGTCCAATTTTTTATCATGCTGCTCTCACTAAAGGAATATCATGATTGCAGTTAAGAGCTTTGACAGGGAAGGACAACAGAGGAGAAGTTTTACAGTTTAATCCACATGGGGATTAAAGTTGCCCATCTACAATAAAAGAGACTGTGGCAGAGCTCTGAGCTAATGGCACTTTACTAAAGGATTCATGGTCCCCTCTAATCAAGTGGACTTCAGATCTTCCTCACAATCTGAGATGCCCCCTTCTTCTGAGACCTTGTCTTCATAGAGTTTGATACTCAAATAAGCAAAAGAGGCATGGTAAAATACAGAATTTCTTTGGATGGCATATGACACATAAGCTAAAATAAGCAAAAGATGATCTGTCAGCACGGTCTCAAGTTGTGCGAAGCAAGGAATATCTTTACTGACTAGGCGGTCATAAGTTGGATGGACTCCTCCTTAGGTTAGGCAGTGGGAGCTGATGTAAGCTATACATATGCTCCAAGAACATATTGAGGGGACTTTCTGTACCATACCACCACACATGCTTAGTTTAGTCATGGAATTTGAACAAGGATGAAGATATCTTTGTTAGTATTCTTATGATTGTGGAGGTGAACTCCATAGCTGTTGAACAAGTAATGAACATTACATTAAAGTTTGAGGTCAATTATAGGGTCCTTCTATTAGAGTCCATATTCCTATATTTCTTATACAAAGTGTGGATTAATACATTACTTATTCTTATACCCATTATTAGGTGATTGACTAGATTGTATTACCAGATGAATATATCAAAATAATTACTAATAATCATTACCCACTTATAAAAATCATATGAAATTGATTAATACTGATTGGAATAGAGGAGCAGTCCAAATAAATTACTTCTCACAATGTTGTTATGGGAGAAATATCTCCTCTCTGAGTTCATGTACCCAAATATATTTACCACAATGCAGAAATTATAGTGGTTAAAAACTCAGACTTTATTATTGTGCTCAGGGAAAGATTCAGGCCTCAGAGAAGACTTGAACCCCTATTAGGAGTCTAACGTGGAGAACTGAGTCAAAATTATAAAAATAAGAGCCATTCCCCAACTGATAAATGATCAAGAGATATTGATCAGCTTTCAGATGATATACCTATAGCCATATGAAAAAAAAACTCTGACTCACTATTGGTTGGAGATATGCAAATTAAAACAATTCCAAGGTATTACCTCATTGCCTTCGAATTGGCTAATAGGACAGAAAAGGCAAATAACAAATGTTGGAGGGAATATGTGAAAAATAAGACATCAATGCACTGTTGGCAGAGTTGTGAACTGATTCAACCATTCTGTAAAGCCCAAAGTGCTACAAAATCATGCATACCCTTTGACTTAGCAATACCACTACTAGGTCTGTATCCCAAAAGAGATTTAAAAAAAAAGAAAAAGGACCTATATGTAAAAAAATTCTAACAACTCTTTTCTGGGAGCAAAGAATTAGAAATTGAGGGGATATCCATCATTTGGGGAATGGTGAAACAGGTGGTGGTATGTGATTATGATGGAATACTATTCTACTGTAAGAAATGATGAGCAGGATGCTCTCAGAAACACCTGGAAAAACTTGCATGGGCCGATGTGAGTTGAAATGTACTGTGTACCAAATAATAGCAATACTGTAGGATGATCAGTTGTGAATGACTTAGCTATTCTCAGCAGTACAACGATCAAAGACAACTCTGAAGGACTTATGTTGAAAAATGCTATCCATCACCGGGGGAAGAATCGATGGTGTCTGAATACAGATTGAAGTAGACTTTTTAAACTTTATTTTTCTTACTTTTTTGTCTGTTTTATTTCACAACATGACTATTATGGATATGTTTTGCATGACTATGCATATATAACCTATGTTGAATTGCTTACCTTCTCAATGGTGGGAGTTGGAAGTGAGGAGCAAGGGAGAGAATTTGGAGCTCAAAATTTTAAAACCACTTTTAAAAATGGTTTTTGCATGTAAGTGGGGTAAAATAATATTTTTTTTTAAAGAAATTAGCTAAAGGGAATGTTATGCAAGTTTGAGATTTCATTGGTAGAAATCAGTGTATCTACTAGTATCCTGGATGCTTTTCAGAATCTTTAGAATTAAAAAGCTTAAGTTGTTAAGCTCTACCACATAGCTGCCAAATGTATATATTCTGAAGACATGGATCAGACCATGTCACTCCCCTACCAAAAACAGTAGTAGTGCCCTATTGCTTCTAGGATAAATTACAAATCCTCAGTCTGGCATTCAAAGTCTTTCACATTTTTTTTCCATTTCCCTTTTTTATCTCATGAACCCCACTCCCCTTCATGCATTCTCCCAACTGAACTGGCCTGTTAGCCCCTGCCTTTACATGACCTTCCCACTTCTGCACTACTGGTCTTTGGGAATGTTCTCCTTCTTCCATTCTACCTAGTTGAACCCTTAGCTTCCTTCAAAACCCAATTCAGGTACCACCTCCTACACAAATCTTTTCCTCATGCTCTGAGTTATTAATGCTTTCTTCCTCTTGAAATTACTTTATATTACTTGATAATTACTTATCTATGTAGCTATTATACTCCCCTAGTAAAACATAAATTCTTTGGAATTAATAAGCATTTAAGTTCTTACTATGTGCTAAGCACTAGTAATATATTAAAACAAAATGGAAGATAACTTTAGTAGGCAAGGCACAGAAAGTTTAATTTTTATGTTTGCATTCCCAGTATCTAGGTATTTGTTGAATTGTTACAATTTGATATTTTCTCTGTATATATAGACATAATTAATTGCTTTCCGTAAAAGATGAAATGACAGAATAGTAAAATTTCCCTTTATAGATTTTATGTGTACATGATATGTGTATGTATATAGCTATTCAAAGCTATGGTTCTGAGATTTCACTGGTCTGTGGAACTCCCTCTTTGAAAGCAGATCACATAAGAGGAGAGGTAAGGCAGAATAAACCACCATTCTTACGCCACCAGACTCTTCAGGAACAAAAGGGAGTGGTTGAATGAGAGAGTTTTGGGTGATGGCCATTCCTGGAGACCCAGACAAATCATACTTAACCAAAATATTACCAAAATAAATCCATTTATCTATTATGTTAGCAGGAGTTAGGAATACCTGAATTCAAATTCAGTCTCAGATACTTTCAAACAATGTGACCCTGGGTGCTAAGTGTCTGTCTGCCACAGTTCCCTCAACTTTAAAATGGAGATAATAAGAGCACCTACCTCACAAGGTTGTCATGACAACGAAACGAGATAATATTTGTAAAAGTACTTAGTACCATGCCTGACACATAGTAGGTACTTTAAAAAGATTATTCTCTTCTATATATGTTAATATGTCATTATATGTTTGTGTACATGTATGTATATACATACATACATATATCAATGTAGGGTTCTTGGTGAAATATTCCCTTTAGTAATGCAGATGAATAGCTATCTTGTAAGTTAAGTGCTTAGAGAGTTGCCAAGTATGTTGTTTGTCTTTCATTCTCAAAGAAGATCAATGATACTACACTGATGGGGTAAAAAAGTAGATGATAAGTGATTATAATGAAAGGGTAAGTGACCTACCCAGGAACACGTGTGCAGTATGTATCAAAAGCCAAACTTTAACCCAGGTCTTTCTGGTTTGAAATCTAGTTCTTTTTCCTCTATACGCTGCTACTTCTGTACATATACACACATATACATATATATTTGTTTATATATTCTTTAGCTAAGGCTATATCTAAACTGATTTTTGTTTTCTGCAACAGAGTTAGAGAAAATGTTTACAATAAGAAAATATTGGAATTCATGGTCTTGGCCAAGAAAATTCTGAAGTGCCAAAACAAAATTTGGAAAGCAGTGATAGTTCCATTAATATGCCACCATTTTCAAAACATGTGCACTAGTTCATCTGCTATGCAAACCAAGCTGGAGAGAAGCCTTGTGGATCCTTTAAAAATAATTTTTTCTATTATTTGTCACTATTTAATGATAGAATAAAAACTTCCACATTTTTGATGACTATATATGTATATATATATAATGTATGATTTAAAATATAGTGCCAGTTAAAAAAATAAAAAAAAAAACACATGCCTGATTTAATTAATTGGTTCTGGAGTGTTGTCAAATTAAGAACTAGTCCTAGCTAGTAATTACACAGTTTTTGTTGGCAGATCCCAAGGATGGGAGGGGGAGACATATGTAAAATACATACAAACCTCAGGATTTGCTTTATGAAGTCAGAGTGTATGTCAGATACCACACCATATTTGCAGTTGGTGATTAAACTTGAGAGAGATATTCTTTTACATTAGATGCTAAAAACAGTTTTTTAAATAATAGAAGATATTTACACACTTTGCATTTGGAAGGACAATTTTAAATCACTGCCAAAAGAAATTTTTTAATCCAGTTAATATTTATTCATTCAGCACATGTTCATTAAACTTGTAATATATGTTGTGCATGATTTTAGGTTTGAGGAAACGTATGCAAACAAATAAGAAAAGACTTCTGCCCTCTAGGAGACTACCATCTATTAGAGATAATATGAAGGCAAATATACAAATTACAAAAAAAAAAAAAGAAAAATGCATAAGAGAAATATTAACTCACTACTAGGTAGACACCTCAAAGAGATAAAAGAAAGAGAACAAATACCATTATGCACAAAAATATTTTAGTAGCTATTTTTGTAGTGGCAAACAATTGGAAACTAAAGGGATGCCCATTAATTGGAGAATAACTGAACAAGTTATGGCATATGAATCTACTGGAATCCTACTGTGTCATATGAAATGATAAAGAGGATGGTTTTAAAAAATCCTAGGAAGACTTATATGAACTGACTGCAAAGTTAAGTGGGCAGAACCAAGAGAACAATTTATGTAATTTATAAAAATGAATATCTTTGAAAGACTTGTTACAAACCATATGTTTATCATAAGGGTTTTATTTTTATCCTTTTTAGTGGGAGGTAGAATGGGCAGAAAGGAGAAAAGGTGTTTTTTTTAATTGAAAAAAATCATTTTAAAAAGAGTATCAGTTGTTTGTTGTAAGATTAAAAGTAGACACCTAACTTGAGATGATGGGGTTATCATTGTGAAGTCAATACGCAGCACCCAGTGGTACTGAACATTTAGAATGGCACAATATTCATTCATATGAGGGGAATGAGATGATCGCCCAGCTCTAGCTGTTACCTTTCTTGAGTCTGTGCTGGCATCAATAATCTTGTTCTTAATTGTAACTTTAATAATGAAAATTAAAGCCTTTTTGAAATTCGGCTACAAACATCCTATTACATATATATTTCTAAAAAGACTGAATGAAAAGTCTGTCAGAGGGAGTAAATTACCCCTCATTTAATTTTTTTCAATCTATTCTTAATTAGCCTTTTTTGATTTCAAGTGAGTGGTCAGTCAATATTCCTTAAAGAGCTACTTCTAAGCAAAAAATTTTCAATCCTACATTTCGTTTCCCCTCAATTTACACTGGTCCTGTGGTTTTTTTGTTTTGTTTTGTTTTGTTTTGTTTTTTTGCTTTTTGGAGGCGGGACGGCAGGATAATTAGGATTAAGTGACTTGCCCAAGGTCACATGGCTAGTAAGTTTTAAATGTCTGAGACTGGATTTGAACTCAGGTCCTCCTGACTCCAGGGCCAGTGCTCCATTCACTGGTCCTGTTTTTGTTTTTGTTTTGTTTTTTTACCTTGAAACATGCTTCCTCTTGATTCCTAGAACTAGTAGTCATCACATTCCTCCCTAGGAATATTTACTTGTTAAATATTTACTTGTATCTCTTCCATAGTATTTAGAAATAGAAGAAACTTAGAGATAATCAAACCCACTTGTTTGGTATATATTAAAACTGTGACCCCGAGAGACTAAGAAATGCCTAGGATAACAAAAGTAAGTAAAGATGAATTTTGTCTGTAAATCTGGTGCCCTTTTCACTATACCCTGGTGCCTCCATTGGGTGACAGCTAATCTGAGAAGCTGACTCAGGAATATGGTCATCAACAAAAGGGAAAGGGACCATTACAGGTAGTTTTTAATTATACCCTTTTGAAATCTCCCTGTTTTTGTTGTCAACTTCATCAATATCTATTGGAAATTTTAGTCATGGTAAGTGGCAATATATATATATATATATATATATATGTATGATATATAATATATATATATATATATATATAGAGAGAGAGAGAGAGAGAGAGAGAGAGAGAGAGAGAATGTAATTTCTTAAATTATGAATTGAGCATTTGTGTGACTGGTAAAATAAGAGGATTTGTAAGATCTAGTTTGCTTTCTACACTTCTGCAGATGAGGAAACTGAGGCCTATAGACATTAAATGGCCAGCCTAAGGATGTGCATGTAGTCAGTAGCAGGACAAGGATATCTACTTCTTCTGATTCTGTATCTAGTGTGTGTAGTGAGATACCACATGGTCTCCATCCATCACAGCATGCTTCTAAGCTGAGATTGAACAGCAGTAGATCAAGGAAAAGAACCTGAACTTTAATATTTCAGCTTAAAAATTAAACTCTAGCATGACTCTGACAGATTTGGAGAATCTTTCTTAAATCCTGAGTTTTCTCATTGCCCATTAAAAATAATCACTGCTAAGTTACTCTCTCCTAGTCATTTTTAGATATTTTTTTAATAAAATCCCCTAGAGCCTAGTGAACAAGCTTTGACATTGACTGACTCTAGAGCATAACTTTTAGAATTTACCATCCCAAAAGGACTCATCCTAGTTTGATGAATCACCTGATTTAATAGGACATCTTATAGTGAGAATGAGAGATAATAGAATCCAAATGTTAAATTGATATATCTTAAATTGGTTGGTTGTTGTCCTTCATTCTCAATGAGGCGCAAAATGACATCATTATGTCAGGGTCAAGGTACAGTGTGTCTGACTATGGCTGATCAGACCAATCAGAACTTGGAAGGTTCTGCCACAAGTCAGACACAAATAGTCTATATGTGAGGATTTTTTTTTTTTTGGTGGGAGTATTGGGGATCTGGGAAATAATGATGTCCTCTCTTCCTTATGATTTATTTTTGCCTCACATCTTTTACCCTTTACGTATTTTCTCTTTGTGAGCTTCTTGAGGGCAGGGACCATGATTTTCCTTTACCTTTGTATATCCCTAGTGTTTAGCACAGGGCTAGAACATAGTAAGCTCTTAGTGAGTTACTATTGACTGATTGAATGACTTTTTTCTCTAAATGCCTCTGACATTGTACATTTTTTCGAAGAGAATGTGAAAAAATGAAAAAGAACAAAAACCTCACATCTTGTGCCCATAGTCTTGTCTAGTCCTAGAGGCATGCATTTTTATTTAATTTTTTGTTTTTTTTCTGTTGCTGTCTTTAAAACCAGTTTATGTTTCTTCCTTTTGAGTTTACATAGTAATTGTCCTCTTCATTTCTGGGCTCTTTTGAAAGAATAGTTTGATGTTCTCTTCCAACATCCAACTTAAAAGTCCATGGACTTGTTTTGCAGTGAAAATAAGTGATTTTCTAAGCCTTTCAGAATGTCACACTCCACTTTTTATTTTAATTATTCCTTAATAAGTAGCAATTGCATGCTATTCTGATATATTTTCCTTGAAAGATGAGTGTTTCGTTTTTTCATTTGTTTTTGATTTTGGCTACCTGTAGCATTTGTTGTTTCATGTTGTAGTTCTGGCGTTTGAATATTGTGTGCATGCATGAATGCATGTATGTGAGTCTGTGTATTAAACATGGGTTTGTTTGTTTCCTATTTATGTTCTTTGAATGCTCTCAGAATGCACATTCCCATTTATTTCCATATTTCTTGGCTATTGTATATGAGATCCTGAAACAGAGGTGTTTTGGAGACAGTTCAAATTGGCTTATGAGAGCTGATTTTTAAATTTTCAGCCTGAACACTTATACCTTAGAAATCAGCATAAACTATAAATCTATGGTTGGTTTACTGTTTTGTTGGTTGTATAGCCTTAAGAAAATAATGGGTAAAATGTTAATTATGCAAATTAAACTTTAAATAATTAAAAAAATTATTTTCAGTTCCAAATTCTCTCCCTACATCCTTCCCCTACGTATTGAGAAGGCAAGAAATATGATACCCATAATACATATGAAATCCTGCAAAATGTATTTGTCACATTAACCTTGTTGCGTAGGGTGGGGGTTGGGGAGACAAGAAAAATAGAAAAAATGTGCTTCAGTCTGCACTAAGAATTCATTGGTTCTCTCTGGAGGTAGACAGCATTTTTCATTCTGAGTCCCTTGGAATTGCCATGGATCACTGAGTGTAGCATGCAGATTAAACTTAAAAGTGTGTTATGATATGGAGCCAGGGTCTGTGGGCTCTGTCCAACTCACTCTCAGGGAACTGGCTGGCCTCCGGGCCCCGGCTCTGCGACCCCCTGCCCAGGAAGCCAGGACGCCCCTGATCAAGCCTGCCGGTGGGGGTGGGGGTGGGGATGGGGGTGGGGGTGGGGGTGGGGGTAGGCTTCCCCCACACACACTTCCCTTGTCTTACCCCCTTCTGTTTTGAAGTTATGATCTTCTCTGAGAGACGAGGCCGCATTTAACTTTGTAAACAGGAAACACTTTTTTCTTTCTTCAATTTTCTGTTAATGGTGAAAGAATGGAATCGAATAAAGTTTCACTGATTTTGAGACAAAGAAAAAGCGTATTATGCATACATCTCCCCCATGCACATGCCAAGAGCTGGTTGCCAAACATTTACTAGGCTATTGCTGTCTTGATGTTTATTATTCGGGGTGTTTTCTATCACATTTTGCTGGAAGACCAATAAATCTTACACAGTCTCTTCATAGTCTTTCTAAAATTATTATCCTTTTTTTTATAGCACTTGAGTGTATTTTTCCAGTCTTCTTATTGTTAACACAGTTTTGTTTAATTTTCCTTTGGCTTTTTTATATTGACATTCCAATTCTGCCACTTTCTTGTCAGAAAATCTAGTATGTTGGACAGTTTTTCTGGTGTTTATTCTAAATTTCCCTGTTCTCTTATTAGAATGATTGAGTTCTTTATGTACAACTCTAATTGTTATTTTTATTTCATTGATTTCACCAATTAACTCTTTTATTCCATGCCTACCACGTGGTAGGTGTGAGGGATAATTTATAGTGAAGTTTCCCCATTCTAAAAAAATCAAATCTAGAATGGCTTCAGTATTCATTAGGCCTAGGTTTAGATCACCTGACCTTCAAGCAATCTGGGGCTTAGAGCAATGAAACCCTCCCCCAGAGCCAACTCAGCACAAGATATGCCAAATAAGGTTAAGACTGATTTCATTGGACACCCACATGTTTCAGAGTCCTTTGTCTCAGAGAGATTCCCGCGCTTAGGTTGTGGGTCAGCCCCCCTAGAATAAGAGTGAAGGCCAGTTGAGGGGTGGGTGGGTTTCTTCATTGGAAGATTATATAACCATGGACTGGCTTCTACCTGTTGCTCTCTCCCTGCCACCATGTTGGGCGACAGGGGCAGAGTCCTTTTTCATGAGAAAGAATGAAGACCTTTTCTGACCTCAGATTCAGAATCTGAACTCTTTCATCTCACACAGTATGTACTTTAAAAATGGTCATTAATGATCACTCCAGAAGCATTCTGCAGGTTCTTAAATTTGATCAACTATCTTTTCTGGGGTTTTCATAGAATTTATTTTCAATACGCTCACCTTCCTTAAAGGTTTTAACTTAGTTTCTTTTATTGCAAGATACACAGTCATTGTGACGACTCTTTTCCTAGGTTGTTTAGTTGTTTTTTCTCATATGATAACTGTACTGTCCCCAATCTACTGGAATTGGGCACAACATGTGACTCTAGAAAGGGAAGGGTAACTAGTTACAACATTGTCACAGGGAGAATCTAAAAGCTTCTGCAGGCTCTCCTCCTTTTTCAGCCTCACTCTTATAGGTTACGTCTTCCTTTCAGGACTAGCTTTCCACAATGCTTGTTTGGATTTTCTCACCCCAGCCCCCTAAGGAATGGTTGAAGGGTCCAGTGAGAATAATCACAAAGGACAAACTTTGAGCTACAGCATCTGTAGCTAGGCCTCTATTGTGTTTTCTCTCAATCTTCTGGCCGCCTGACTATTAATTTCTCTATTATACTAAATACTGACAGGTAGGTGGCACAGTAGATAGAATGCTGGACCTGGAGTCAGGAAGCCTCAGGAAGACCTGAGTTTAAATCTTGCCTCAGATACTTACTAGCTATGTCATGAGCTGCTCAGTGTCCAGCACTAAGCATGATTGGAGATGTGAATAAAAAATGACCAGACAATATGGGTAGCTCAAGGAAAAACCATGAACTCTATTTGATGATTCTTTGAACAAGGTTTTTATAGAAGAAGCAGACAAAGATTCAAGTACTCTCATCAATAAGCTTAGTTTGTCATATCCTGGAATATTATTGTCATTATCATAGTCTTACCATTATAATAGTGTGTCACATCCTGGAAGCAGCTCAGGTAAGATCAGGCTTTGTAATTCTAGGTGCCAAAATGTCTTGGGAAAAGCCAGAAAGTCTTGGAAAAGTAGGTTAGCTTTTGTCAAATGCATTCACATAACAAAAGATGCTGAGTGCAGGCTTCGAAGCTTCCGCAATCTCAAAGACATCTGCATAGAAACTGACCCCCAATAATATTTTGGCCTACAACATATCTGGGTGATCCTAGGCAAATCACTTAACCCTGTTTGCCTCAATTTTCTCATCTATAAAATGAGCTGGAGAGGTAACTGGTATCTCTGGTATCTTTTCCAAGAAAGCCCCAAAAGGGGTCACAAAAAATCAAACATGACTGAAAATGACTGAACAACAAAAGTAATTCTGGTCACCTCCTTCTTCCATGCCCAACAAGTTTTTTCTTTCTTTCTATAGTCTTCTCTGAGGGCTAATCAAACTCATGGGGCCTCGAACTCACTGAAGGGTAGATGGAAGTTTTGTCAATATGCCTACTGGGATACTACAGCTAGGCTTCTTCCATACATAAGCTTCATCATCTTCTAGAACCCGCCTTTCCTTTTTCACAAATTCCAGATGGTTGGATTCCCAGTTACCAAATCCCCTCTCCCTCAATGGGGATTGGAGTCCCCCAGACATTGACAATGGAATTACCTCCAAAAGTTAATGACTAAAGCTAGAGCAATCATGGGAGACTCAGGGTCCTTGGCTAAGCACTTGTCCTTATCTATGTGAGAACACCACCAGTAAAAATGGGTCAGTGAGGTGAACTTAGGTTATTTTTTAATATAAGAATTACTTTATAGTGACTTATTTTTTCCCTCTTGTGTCTTTTTTTATTTTCTTTTTTTTATCATTATTGAGCCATTTAAAAATAATTAAGGTCGTAAGATAGGGAGCTGAGCCTAGGAAAATGCTCATTTTTTTTTAATCTCCCCCTTTCTATTCCAATATTTCCCTCCCTCTAATTGTTTAATTTCTTTATGAAGAATTTTTCTTTATAAAAGCCTCAGTTATGAATTGCACAAAATGAGAAGGCAAGAATGGGTAGAAGTCGACAATGATGGAGAGATTACTCACATTAATTCATGAATTATTGGATGGATGAGGATTTGTATGCTACGAAAAACTAAAAGGCTTTTTTTGGGGTCATTAGCCTTTTGGCATCATGTGTTAGTGCTGTCATATGCAGTGGCTGATAATGGCTACTTTTTTGGTGTGATCTGGATCTGAGATCCCTTCCAGTTGAGTATTTCATTCAGGAAAGTCATTGGGAGCCACCCCTTCCCTCTGGCTTTTTTGTTGTTTTTGCTCATTATTAGTTTTCAAAGAAGACCAGTGACATCATGGGGTGATGTCTTCATTTGTGAGTGAACTGGATTTAAATGAGGCAGAGTTGCACAAAGTTATCAGCCTCACTCTGTTCCAGAGTCATCAAAGTCAAGCAACAGAATGAAAGTCAAGATGATGGACAATGGCCCAGGACAGAGTGGATGACCTTGGTGTCTTCCACATCTGACCAAGCTCTAAGCATGCCACATTGGCTGCTTCAGCCTCCTTCATGGATGTTCAAACAAATTGTTCTCATCTGCCCATTTTACTGGGGGGAATCTTCACATGCTTTGGGTAAACATCACCTAACTTACCAATGTTGGTTAGTCTCAATTTGAATTAGCCTCTCCGCTGAAATGGGTTTACCAGGGTCTGGCCACTGTGCATGCTACAGCTTCTTGGAGCCACAGATGAGAGTTGGTTAACAGACACCAAAAGAGGATGAGCAGCCCTAAAGAGGGGTTGGCAAGCCCTCATATCAGAAGGGCTAGTCCTTCCTGAACATCCCATCTTGCTCTTGACTAGTATCTCTTTTACTGTTTCCTATCTTTTCATAGGGGCTATGTGACTACATAGAATGTGTGTGTGTATATGCATATATGTATGTATGTATCACATGTGCTCATTTGGCTTCAATCCTAAAAATTTCTTTCATTTCTATTACTTTTTTCCATTAGGCTTTCTCTCTCTTAATTAATTAGTTAATAGACCCAATAGAAATGTCCCTGAAATCTAGTTGCATTCACCTATTGTCTATGAATATTAATAGGTAGCTAGAATGAAATCTCAAAGAAGATGAACAATGTTACCAAAACCTAATATTGATTTTGTATGTCCAGAGTTTCTGAGAGATAATTACCTTCTCTGAATGTCATATAAAGGACATCTATAGTGTTTCTATGAAGAGTACACTGAAGTGATTTTGTTTTGAATGTAGATGGTAGATGAGGGCCAGAATGACTGTTTTCTCTATAACCATGATATCTTGAAAGCATCCATACTTACTTGGGATATTTTTATCATGTTTCTCATCTTATGGAAAAGCATATGAATGAATCCAAGGAATCAGTTTTTAAACTTGCAGATCAGATCTTCATATGGAGTATGAGGTGTGGAATCTGTGTTAAAAATCCCTTTTAACAGAAAGAACTTTGAAGTACATTATAAATAATTTAAAATGTGCATTTTATTTTTACCTAAGCACATGAAGAGGACAAATTGGAAAATTGTTTTTAAGTATCTCTAAATGTCACCTCCTTAGATTTCTCTCATTTTGATTATATATTTTTAATGACTAGAGAATGAGCTTATGCCAAAGCTTTCATTATGGTTTTAGAAAAGGAGCCTTCAAATGTAAATTCCCCTAATCTAAAACTAAGGTGTGTATTTGGAACTATGTTAAACTGTTAGGAAATAATTGATACGTGGAAGTCTATAACATCATTTTCCCTGAACCAACCTTAATTGCTTAATACTTTTTGCATATTTCCAGACCAATGGAAAAATGTTTCAAGCTCTTAAGTATCATTATGTCATCCTTTAAATGACAGTTTACCAAATGGAAATGAAACATATTTTTATTTTTCATAGGATTTGTGTGCTCTTTTATACCATTTGAGGGCAGAGCATCTTTTCCCCCCTTATATATTTTAAAATATTTTCTCTGTTTTTGGCCTTATTTTCTTCAACATATTTGTTTAGACATCACCATTCTTTAAAATTTTCCCTTTTTTCTTCCCTAGCCCTTCAGTCTTTAGTCAAACATCTGTCCTGTGATTTATCCACACATCTTCCTCTATAGCAGTGGTTCTCAACCTGTGGGTTATGTTCAATTTGTAACAATGAAAATACATCCTGCATATCATTATGATACATTATGATTCATAACAGCAGCAAAATTACAGTTATGAAGTAGCAATGAAAATAATTTTATGGTTGGGGGTCACCACAACATGAGGAACTGTATTAAAGGGTCGCGGCACTAGGAAGGTTGAAAACCATTGCTCTATAGCCTTATTAAAGTGCTACTGTGCAATGATATTAAGTAAAAAATTTGAGACCATCAAGGTAAAAAAGTTCATAAAAGTTTTCTTTGGTGTTTGTCAAATAAATCACCAACATACCTACAGCCTAACATCTATTTGAGTAGTGCCATGTTCAAAGAAAAGGGAGGCAGCTGCTGAACACCATCAGCCTTGTTCTGATTCTAGCATTTTGTATTTTTTTTTCCCTTGCACAGCAGAACCTCATAAACAGAACTTGTAGAATGTTGAAGTTGGAAGGCATCTATCTAGTCCAACCTTCTACCTGCTGCAGAAATCTTCTCTGTGATCCTTAAGGGGTAATTATCCCTCTGCTGTCCGAATACTTTCAAGTGACAACCATCTCACTATTATGAGTTAGTTCGTTGCATGGTTCGAAGGGTCTTCTTTATGTTGAGCAGAAATTTTCTTTCTTGTAACTTTTTAAATGTCATATTACCTTTAATGATTTCTTTTGGACATGTCATTTCTTTGTTCCTTGCCAAACCTCACCCTCACCTCCACACTGAAGCCTTCTTTTCAACAAGTGGAAATAAATGTATAGTAAGGCCCACATTCACAGTTTCTTCCTCCTCTCTATTGAGAAAAGAAAGGTACATTTTCTTATTAGTTCTCTAGCACTGAGATCGTTCATTACAATTCAACAATGTTCAGTTGATTTTTTAGTGTCATTATTACTTATCATGGTTGTGTACTTTGTCTTTCCAATTCTATTTTCTTCATTCCACATTTTGTATGAGTCTTACCATGTTTATCTGAATTCTTCATATCTGCCATATATCTTACGATGCAATAAAACATCTATTCCCTTTTCTTCTGTGACTATTCACCCTGAAATATGCTTCCATCATACCAGCCCCCTCCTCCCATTGGTGGGTTCCTTCCAGGGAAAAGAGGGTAGATAACCTGACCAATCTTCATTCTCCCCTGACTTTGTAGACTTTCATATCAGACCCCTCTACTGATATCTTTAATCCTCCACACATATAGACACACTTTTCAGACAGACATACTTTTCAACTCCCTTTTTGTGTTCTCTTCCTCCGTTAGAAGGCAAGATCTTCGAATGATCAGTCTTTTTTTTTTAAGTTTTATATAAGTTTTTATGCTTATTTATTTATTTTTAACATTAAAAATTTGAGTTACAAATTATCTTTCCCTCCAACCCCTACCCCACCCGCTTGAGAAGATATCAGTTATATATGTGAAATCTTGTAAAACATTTCCATGTTAGCCATGTCAGCCATATCATACACCCACTCACCCCACCCCCCACACACAGAAAAATAAAGAGAAAATTATACTTTAATTTGCATTAGGAGTTCTTCAGTTCTCTCTCTAGAGGCAAATAGGATTTTTTTTATCATGAGTCCTTCAGAATTGTCTTGGATCATTTTATTGATGAGAGTTTTACACAGTCAATCATCATTACAATATTTCTGTTACTGTGATCTCCTGGTTCTGCTCAGTTCCCTTTGTATCATTTTATATAAGGCTTCACAGATTTTTGGAAATCACCCCCTCATCATTTCTTATAACGCAGTAGTGTTCCATCACAATCAGGTACCATAAGTTGTTCAGTCATTCTCCAGTTGGTGGGCATCCATTTTTTGCCACCTCAAAAAGAATTGCTTTAAATATTTTTGTACATATAGGACCTTTTCCTTTTTCTTTGATGTCTTTGGGGTATAGATATACTTGTGAGTGGTATTACTAGGTCAAAGATATGTATGCTTTAGCTTTTCTTTTTTGTTGTCTTTATCTCCTTGGTGCTTAGCACAGTGCCTAGTCTATAGTAAGTGCTCGATAAAAGTGCTTGTTACCTACTTGCCTACTCACATGGTCTCAATTCTGTCCACTGGAACAAGATAGTTCAACCTGTATTACACACTATATTCATATGTATATATTATATTCATATTATTTATATCAGGATATTATGTGTAAAACACTGTGGATGCCTTAAAGCCCTATATAAATGTTGCCTATATTATTATATCACTTCACATGTTTGAAGGCATTACAACAGAAGGATATCATTTTCATCTTCCCCTCACTCTTCTCTTTTCCAGCTCCTCATTTCTTTAATCTCTCATATGACATGGTTCTTAGTCTCTTCACTATCCTGAATAATCAATCCATCAATAAATAGTAAGCACCTATTACATGCCAGACATGAATGTACGTTTCAGCGGGTGTCACATGTCAGAGTACTTCATACTGGTTTGTCTTGAATATACAGATAAGAGAGACTATAGCCCTGATGTCAAAAGTTTTGTTTGGTGTTTTATTGTTGTCATTCACTTGTGTCTGACTCTTCATGATCCCATTTGGGTGACTTGCCCAGGATTACACAGCTAGTAAGTGTCTGAGACCAGATTTGAACTCAGGAAGATGAGGTTTCCTGATTC
>CM053592.1:91124916-91142768 GCA_028646515.1 Pseudochirops corinnae | reverse complement strand
CTAAATGGTGCAAGAACTCACTGAAGAAAATAATTCCTTAAAAATTAGAATTGAGCAAATGGAAGCTAATGGCTTTATGAAAAATCAAGAGATAATAAAATAAGACAAAAAAAATGAAAAAAGAAGAAGACAATGTGAAATAGCTCACTGGAAAAACAACTGACCTGGAAAATGGATCCAGGAGAGAAAGTTTAGAAATTATTGGATTACCTGAAAGCCATGATCAAAAAAGGAGCCTAGACGTCATCTTTCAAGAAATTTTCAAGGAAAACTACCCCCACATTTTAGAACCAGAGGATAAAATAGAAATTACTACCAATCTACCAATCACCTCCTGAAAGACATTCCAAAATGAAAACTGCCAGGAATATTATGGCCAAATTCCAGAGTTCGCAGGTCAAGCAGCCAGAAAGAAACAATTCAGGTGTGGTGGAACCACAGTCAGAATAACACAAGAGGTAGTAGCCTTGACATTAAAGGATCAGAGGAGTTGGAATCTGACATTCCAGAGGGCAAAGGAGCAGGTTTTCAACCAAGAATCACCTATGCAGCCAAACTGAATATAAATCATCTGGGGGAAAATAGATATTAATTGAGGTAGGGGACTTTCAAGCATTCCTGATGAAAAACTGGAGCAGAACAGAAAATTTGATTTTCAAATACAAGACTCAAGAGATGTCTAAAAAGGTAAAGAGGAAAGGGAATTCATAAGGGACTTAATAAAATTAAACTCTTTATATTCCTATATTGGAAGATGATACTTGTAACTCATAAGAACTTTCTCATTATTAGGGTAATTAGGAGGAGTCTGTATATTCAGAGGTCACAGGTGTGAGTTGAATATGAAGGGACGGTATCTTAAAAAAAAAATCAAGGAGTCAGAGAAAGGAATGTACTGGGAGAAAGAAAGGGATAGGTAGAGTACAGTAAATTATCTCACATAAAAGGGGCAAAAAAAAACTTCAACCATGGAGGGAAAGGCATGGGGAAATAAAAGGGAAGGAATGAATCTTACTCTCATCAGAATTGGCTCAAAGAAGGAATAACATACACATTCAATTGGGTATAGAAATCTATCTTACCTTATAGGAAAATAGGAAGGGAAAGGGATAAGAGAAGTTGGTTGGATGATAGAAGGGAAGACAGATTGGGGGAAAGGCTAGTCAGAAGCAAAACACTTTTTAGGAGGGATTGGGTGAAAGGAGAGAGAGAATAGAATAAACAAAGGAAGATAGAGGATGGAGGGAAATGTAAGTTTCTATGATGAAAGCCTTGTTTCTCAAACATAAACATTAAGTCAAATTTATAAAAAAGGCATTTTCCAATTGATAGATGATCAAAATATATGAAGTTTTCACGAAGTGACCAAAACTATCTATAGCCATATCAAAAAATGATGTAACATCACTGATTGGAGAAATGCAAATTAAAACAATTCCAAGGTACTACCTCATACCTATTAAATTGACCAATAGGACAGGAAAAGCGAATAACAAAAGTTGGAGGGGATGTGCACTTTAACGAACTGTTAGTGGAGTTGAGAACAGATTCAGTCATTCCACAAAGCAATTTGGAACTACTACTAAAGGGCTATAAAACCTTTGGATCTAGCAATACCACTACTAGCTTTATATCCCAAGAGAGATAAAAAGAAAAAAAAAGGAAAAGGTCCTATATATATAAAAATAATAATAATAATTATTATTATAGCAGCTCTTCTGTGGGCAAAGAATTAGAAACTGAGGGGATGCTCATCAAATAGGGAATGACTGAACAAATTATTATATGTGATTATGATGGAGTACTATTGCACTGTAATAAACCTGGAAAGGCTTACATGAGCAAAGTGAAATATACTATATGCAAAGTAACAGCAATATTTTAAGATGATTAGCTGAGAGTGACCTGGCTATTCTCAGCAATACGATGAAAAATGCTATCCGTCCCCAGAGAGAGAACTGATGCTATCTAAATACAGATTGAACTATACTTTTTTTAAACTTTGTTTTTCTAGAATGTTTTTGTCTGTTTTCTTTCATAATATGACTAATATGGAAATATGTTTTGCATGACTTCACATGTATAACCTATATTGAATTACTTGCCTTCTCAGTGATAAGGGCTGGAGGGGTGAGGAGGGAAGAAGGGAGAGAATTTGGAACTCAAAAGTTTTAAAAACAAATATTAAAAATTGTTTCTTATATGTAATTGGGGAAAAATAAAATACTAAATAAAAAAAGAAATTAAAAAAAGAAAAAGAGAAATAAAAGATAATATCCCAAGTGGCTTACAATCCATCTAGAGACTCCATGCATACAAAAGCATTTTAAGAGAAAAAAGACAACATGTATAATTTTAAGAATATTAATCATAATAAAGATAATTTAAAATTTTAAACCTCAAAGACATGGGATGTAGAATTATGGGTAGAATGCTAGGTTGGGAGTAGTGAAAACTAAGGTTCAAATCTCATTTTATATGTAAAACACTGATTTTATGACCTTGGTCAACTAATTTGTAGTTGTGCGGTACTTTGGCTAGAGTGCTGGCCCTAGAATCAGGAAGACCTCTATTCAAATCTGACCTCAGACCCTTACTAGCTGTGTGATCTAGGGCAAGTTAGCTATTATAACCATCATCATCATCATTATTTTTATTATTTATTTGACAACTCTTTGTCTCAGACAACTCCCTGGGACTAAAATACTAAGTTCTAAGTATTCTGTCCATCTCTGTTGGTGGAATGAGTTCTTATAGTAGGCATTTCTTTTGTAGACAAAAGCCACAGATGTTTACTATATACATGCAGGGACAACAGTCTCAAGAGGCAACATGGGATAGTCACTGAAGAGCTGGCCTTGAAGTCAGGAAGATCTTTGTTCAAGGCCTGTCCCCAACACATTTTGGTTGAGTGACTCTGGCCAAGTCATTGTAACTTTTCAATGCTCCAGGCAACTCTCTAAAAATATAAACATGGAACAATTGATCTGCATTGGAAAAAAGTATTTTCTTCATCAAAAAAATCATAGGTCTGGACTATGTCCTCTCATACTTCTCCCTACTTCACCATAATAAATAGCATATCTAGGTTTAGAAAGCACTTCTCTCAAAAGAACCCTATCAGGGAGGTTGTATGAATTGAATCTGTAGATGGAAGGTCAGGTCTCACATCACAAAGATCAAAAAAGAAAAGGTTCACGAGGGAAATGGCAAAAAGCTTTATCTGGCTGGAGCAAAAGGATTCCTCAAGACAGGAAATAGGAAATGAGGTTCATGAGAAAAGGAGAAATAGTGGAGGGCCTCAACCATTATGCTGGTGAGTTCAGATCTAGAGCAAGACATGTAATGTTAGAAATACCAACGAGCCACATCCAGCATAAAAGTCATGACATTTTCACCCACCCACCCACACACACACACACCCATGAGGTATTAAAATGTTAGCAGTCTACCATCAGTGAGCAATATTTAGCCCACATATATTCCACTGTACTGGGCTCCCTCCCACCCCGAGAATGAATGGAAGAAAACTATGCATGTAATTAGAACACGAAAAATTGAAATTAGACAAATATCAGTAGAAAACAACTCAGTAAAACATCCAAGGAATAAATTATAGCTTCAGATATGATGACCTATGTTGGAATTTCTAGGAAACTTCTAGCCTGGTAAACAGGCTAGGTTCTGTTTAATCAGAGATTGCAGTTTATCTCAAGCACATGGATAACCTTAGTTTCCTCATATATGAGAAATATAAATTATAGAGTATTTCTGAGGCTTTTCTCCCCCTTAACTCAACTCTCCTCCCTTCCCATAGCTCACTGTTACCCTTCCTCTCCACCATACAAATATTCTTGAATGAGGTGCATTTTTTGCTGTGGTTTTAAAGGCTAGAAAGAATGATAGCATGCAACAAAGAGAGAAGGAAATCAAAAGAAAATCTTCATTTATATTCAGTGCAGAAGGTACAACTCATTTTTTTTTCTGTTCAGCTACATATGAACATCAGATTCTGTCACATTTTTATGTTATTTTAACCTTTATAAAACCTTGTTCTTATGTCCTTATGAGGTTGAGAATAAAAGTATTAATATCCCCATTTTATAAAGAGAGCAAATCTTAGGAAGAGTAAGTAACCTGTTCAATGGCAGATATCTATAAGTTAGAACCAAGATTTGGACCCAGATATCCTAAATTTTAGCCCTCAAATCTATAGAATATCACATGCTTCCTCAGCATCACCTTATGAATAAACAAACAGATGAAACAGTGAGTGATCATAAATTCTAGAAGAAAGAGAAATGGCCAGTTACAAGATAAATTATAATTATGTCCTACAGAAAGCATTTGTCTCTGAGTTAGTAAATGTAACAATAAGGGGCAGCTAGGTGGTACAGTGAGTGACTAGAGCACTGGCCCTAGAGTCAGGAGGACCAGAGTTCAAATCCGGCCTCAGACACTTGACACACTTACTAGCCACATGACTTTGGGCAACTCACTTAACCCCAATTGCCCTCGAAAAAAAACCCCACAAAAATAAAAAAATAAATGTGATAATAAAGTTTAATTTGTACTGACTAAATATTTGGGCAGCTTGGTGGCATAAGGGATAGTGCTGGGTCTGGAGTCAGGAAGATTCTTCTTCCTGAGTTCAAATCTGGATGTATTCACTTACTAGCTGCGTGATCCTGGGCAAGTCACTTAACCTTGGTTTGCATCTGTTTCTGTAAAGTGATCTGCAGAAAGAAATAGCAAACTAATCCAGTATTTTTGCCAAGAGAAATTCAAATGGAGTCACATAGATTTGAACATGATTGAACAACAACTACAAATATGGTGTTTAAAGAGAGAAAGTAAATCTTCATTTTTTTTCTCTTTTCACAGTGCTAATTTATCTCTAATATAAAACAATTTATTGCATGATTCTGGCACTTAATTTTACTTTAAATAGAGGCTAATTGAGATGAGGAAATATTATATATATTATGCAAATAGCCCATTTATATAAATGGGATTTATATAAAATGGGATTTATGTAAATTATTTATGTAAAATAACGAAGAGAGGTAGCACACGGATGGAGGACAACTTTAGAATCAGAAGGACCCTTTGGTATGATGAGATGACCATTTTGATGAAACTCAAGAAGTGAATCTTCTCCGATTCTACTTGTCTCTTTTCACTGTTGTGGCTTTAGGTATTATGTTCCCTCTGCTTTTCAGTTCCATCCCCATGTCTCCTCTCTGTGTCAGAGGAGTATTTCTGGGGCTCCATCTTCAAATGACCTGACTCCGTCTACGAACAATGCTTAGCATAGTAGTCTAGAAGAAAAGGAGATCCATGGATCTAGTTTAAAATATGTTTTGGGAGAATTTTTTTTTAATTATACAACAATAATAAAAATCACCTTAGCTCTCAAGCTTCCAGCTAGAAGAATTTTTTTTAACAGCAAGAGTTTAAAATTTGACTCATCTAATTTCTATGTATTCAGTCCAGCTACTCAGTTTAAACTTTCTTATTGGCTTCGTGCAATATATCATTTATGAACAATCCTGGGTTTTGATGCGAAACAAAATAAAAGGGAAACATTTTAAAGAGAATACAAACACATATGTGGCAAAATATCTATCTTCAGTTAGATTCTTTCAATAAGCAGGGTAATGAGCAAAAAACCTTGATTCACTCGATATTTATCTTCAATTCCTATTTTAAAAAGTGTCTCCAATCAATTCTGCTACCATTACTGCCACAGATTCCTGTTGCTGTTTGGTGTTTGTGTATCTCTCCTGGCATTTCCAGTCTGGTGATTGGAAAATTCTCCTCAGGTGTTATATTCTTTCTCTAACTTGAAGTTCAAGATAGTCAAATCCCTTCCCAGGCATAGTCCACTGCCAACACTAGAATCTCTTATGAGGGCCTGAACTTTTATGTCACTCACAGAAAAACCCTTCTAAGACCTGTCTGAAAAGAAAATTACATAGGAAAACCACACGGAGGTAGGATGTGGTTGGGAGGTAAGATTACAATCATTAGAAGATCTGATGGAATAAAGTTTACATTGCTAAAAGCAGAATAGTTATTATTTTGCTGGTTTGTCTTAGTGATTTAATTTTCATCAAGGTTTAAATGCCAATTCTTGATTTGATTCTCATCAACAAGGAGGAAGTTGTGACTGGAGTGACAATCATAGGAGGCTTAGATGGAAGTAACCTATTAATCTTAAAATTTGCAATACAATTGAAGAAAGGTCAGTGTTACTCATGTGAAGTCTAGATTTCAGGAGATTTCAAAGGATTCAGAAAAAGAATAGGTAGGATCTTGTGGACTAAAAATGTATGGGGTAACTCTCAAGAGTAAAATTCCAAAAGTTCCAACAGGAACAATTCCAATGAAGAAGAAAAGGGGAACTTGTCTAGATAGATCAACGAAGATAAAAAGCAGAATTGATCAATCAATTTATGTTTTTAAGAGACATATACAGAGGTAGGAGGCAAGGGCTATAGAATAAATACTTGCTTCTATCCCAGGAATCACTGAAGGGAGAAATCACCATAAAGAGCTGGTCTACCTTCATCATTGCCATCATAATAATAGCAATCCTTGTCCAACATCTGCCATGAATGAGCAGATGGGTGCAAAAGCCCTGACAATGGCAACACCTCCAAGTTCTGCTTCTAGCCTAGCCCTCCATAGCTATCATCCAGGGAAACCCTCCTGTGGGGGGTTTAAGCCAAGAGTCATAGGAATGGTAAGGTTTCCATGCATTTAATTACTCATGGTCATCAACCTGGGAAGCAACCCCTGTGGAGATGCAGCCTGGCAAATGTTCTTTAGGGGCTACAGTCACATCTGCTGAAGATCCAGAAAAAAACGTTCTTATCACCAAAATCTTTGTCATTGTTAAACAGCTCAGCTTCAGAAATGAATCAAATCTGAAATTTGATCATCAGATTCTATTGGTTTCTTAAGTTGAAACATAACATTAAGTGAGAGTGAATGACATTAAAGAAGAGGTGGTAATACTTGCTTTATTGCTTTACCTTAAGGACCGTAGTTCCTTTCCATCTCAACTGACTTGCAGTTAAAACCTTTTATATGTGTTGTCTCCCCCATTAGAATATAAGCTTTTTGAGTGCAAGGTCTATCTTACTTTTCTATTTGTATCCCCAGAACTTTGCACAGAATAAGTGTTTAATGAATGTTTCATTTATTCAGTCCTCCATTCAAGATCAGAAAGAGCAGATGCTGGCAAGGAAAGCTAAACAAGACACAACAACAATGAAAAGGATTGGTTTTTATTTTTATTTTTAGCTATGTTGGGGAAAAGTTAGGACAATGACTCTGGGTAGATGGGAAGTGGAAGGAAGGTGCAGCTATTCAACTTGTAATTAACTTCTGTTTTCTCTGCCAAGAAGAATGATCTTGAGATTAGAAAAGAAAGAAGAGAACTGGCTAATAGGGATTTAAAGCAATGTAAGGATAGAGATCAAAGTAACATTGAGGTTACCTTGGTGAGTTAGAATCACCAATTCCAAATAAACCAGCTTCTAGGGTCCTGAAAGAACTTGTGGTTGTGGTTGTTAAGTGACTTTAAGGAATCTCTGAAATATTTTGGTGATTAAGAGATGTACCATAAGAATGGGAATTTGACACTACTGTACCATTTTTCAGAAGGAGGGTGAAGGTAGACTACAGACAATCAGTGAAATCAACTCTAATTCCCTGGAATATATAACATATCATTAAAGTGATGGTCACTAAACATTTGGAAAAAGAAACCATGATCACAAAAGACCAACATGACTTCATCAATTAAGTCAAATCTGACTAACTTTGCTTCCTTTTTTTTTGGGACAAAGTTGCTAGATTAATAAATGAGGAGAATAAGCATTTGAAAAAGCATCTCATGTCACTCTTTCGGATGAGAAGGAAAAAATATGAACTTGATGACAGGACAGTTTTGTAGATTCAGAACATGCTTAATGGCAACATCCAAAGATTAATCACTGATAATATACTCTCACCTTGCAAGGAAGTACCCAGGGTAGCATCTCAGAATAACCACTGTATTTTGAACATTTTAATCAATGACTTGGATAAAGGCATAGATGGCATACACATCAAATTAACACAGCACAACAAGCTAGGAGGAATAGTCAACATGTTAAGTGATAATTAGGATACAAAAAGATCCTGCCAGGCTACATGGTGGGCCAAATCCAATGAGTTGAAATTCACTAAAGAGAAGTCATTCGTACTTGTCCATGGTCAGTCTCCATTTGAAATACTGTATTCAGTTCTCAGTGACACATTTTAAGAAGGACTTTGATAAAATGGAGAAAATCTAGATGAGGGTGACTAAGAGGAAGAGGAACTCAATCATAAGTCCTGAGGACATTCAGACTTAGTAGTGATGGGATACCTACATGCAAGTACCTGAACAAATATTCCATTGGATTACATTTGTTTTGCTCAGTCGCTGGGGGGACAGAAGTAGAAGCAATGTGGTGGACTTTGCAAAGAAACAAAGTAGATCCTGATTATAGGAAAAAAAACAACACCCTTCCCAAGAAATAGAGCTATATAAAATGGGAATGAATGTCTCAGGAGGCATGTAGGGTCCTCATCACTAGAGTCTTTCAACAAAAATTAGACAATCAACAGCTTGTGATTCAGTAATTCACATAGCTCTACATGATTTAGTCACATTTTCAGGTGATAAATACTATGCCACATTGACATTGAGTATTTAAACTAGAGATAATAAACACAGTGCTCTGAAATTTTGGATTGGAAAGTTTAACTCTCTCTCACCCTCATGTGCTCAGATATAGCATTACTATTGAGATAACCCCTTAAATCATCCCCTACTGTGGCTAATATAAATGGCCTCAATTACTGAGTTTAATCTTTATTCATAATACAAATATCTTAAAACACTGAAAAATATTTTCAGGGGAGAGGAAGAGTTTAATTTCTCTGAATATATTTGTGTTCTACAAAGTATTGGTTTGGGGAACACAACTTATTATATACCACTGACTCTCATTTTTCTTTCCAGTGAGAAAAATAGTTTATCAGCTAATGAATTTAGATGTGATATTTATTATCATTATTAATAATACAAATGATAAGCAGTTATATAGGATTTTCTGCAATTTATAACACAACTGATTGATCTCAATAGCTTTTGAAGAATTAAAGCCTTTTAACAATATATGAAATAAGCTTGCATAATTCAGATTACTTTTTTTTTGTTGTTGTTGTTGCTTGCTGTGAGAGGAATGGGCACTTTGCAGGGATGTATTTAAGAGAATGCTGTCTTTTGGAGTTTGTTCTGGCTTTAGCAGAAAGAAAGGCTGCATTTTAAGTGAATGAAACCAGGCCTTGTCTATGAATAACTACCCAAAATGGAAACTTTAATACAGTGTGAGAAAAATATCACCACCTAAAATGGTAAATCAGTTTTTAAAAGTTGCCAGCCCATGCTCCTCATAAAAAGGTACACTGATAAGGCAGTTAATGAAATCAATTCTCTTTTTACCAGATTGCCACTCATTCAAGAACTATGGTTTCTAAGAAAGAGCAAAACGTTATTCCCATTTAGGGCCAATTTTTCAATCTGCATAAAAATTTAGAGATCCCTAATATGAATCAGATGTATGCTCTTGGTTTCTTTAAAATATAATATGCTTTCAATCATAATCTTGGACGACTACACAGACCTGATCACATATTATAAAGAGTAAATTGTGGCAAGATTTCAAATCTCTATGTGCTTTTCCTTTCCATTTCCATCCAGAGACATAAGCAGAGCATTTGGAATAGAAATTCTTATACTCCAAGAAACTTTGTCTGAAAGGCTAATGATTTAAAAAAAAAATGTCGTTTGGGTGTTTTTCAGTTGTGTCCAGGTATCTATGACCCCATTTGGGGTTCTCTCGGCAAAGATATTGAAGTTATTGGCCATTTCCTTTTCCAACTCATTTTACAGATGCAGAAACTGAGGCAAACAGTTAAGTGACTTGTCCAGGGTCACACAACTCTAGGAAATGTCTGAGGCTGAATTTGAACTCAAGAAGATGAGTCTTCTTGACTCCAGGTCAAGCACTCTATCCGCTACCCTACCTAACTGCCCAGTGATCAGAATAGACATGACAATAACAGTAATACCAGCAATCAATCAGTAAGCAAGTGTTCCTTGAGCACCCACTATATGCCAGGCATTGTATTAGCCACAAGATATACAAGTAAAAACAAGTATGTGCACACACATACACAACACAAACAGAAAGTTAATGCAAAGTTTTCAGTAGCTATCCTACAGAAATGGAACTCTCTTCCTTTTTATCTTCACCTTCGGGCTTCCCTGGCTTCCCTCAAACTTCAGCTGCTCTCTCATCTTCCATGAGAAGCTTTTGTTTTTCCATAAGAAGCTTTTTTCTAATCCACCTTACTCTGAGCACCTTTCCTCTGTTGATTAACTCAAATTTATTCAGCATTTATCTTGTGTGTAAACTGCTATTTGCATGTGATCTCCCTGATTAGACTGAGAGCTCCTTGAGGACAGACTTTTTTTTGAGGTTTTTCTTTGTAACCCCAGCACATGGCACAGTGTCTGGCACAGTGTGGGGGCTTAATAAATACTAGTTGACTTATTAGTTTGAAAGGGAAGGCACTGGCCATCAGGGGAGATTGGAAAAAGGCTTCATGGACTGCAATGATATTAGCTTGTATTTGTATACAGTTTCAATAAGATTTAAAAATCTCTTTACATCTTTTCCCCCCTCATCTGATTCTCACAATAGCCCCTTGAAGCAGATAGTGCATATGTTTTTATCCTCTTTTTATGAGGACTAAGGCTCATAGAGATAAAATGACTGGACTAAGATCACAAGGCTTATAGGTAGTTAAAAGCAGTAGTAAATTGTTATACCCACATTGTTCAAATCCTGCCTTTGAGTAATACCCTATGAAACCAGCACACTGTGGAAAACATTGATGCAAATTATCAAAATATCTCAAAGGTATCTAGTAGCAACAAAGTGATGATATTGTCAATATTGTCATTTGTGGGGGTGAAAGGGAAGAGTGGTCTAGACCTTTAGTGAGAGTTAAGAGTTTTTGCCCATCTCATTAGCAGAGGAAAGGTTATGTGAATTTTTGGATTGTTTGCCGTTAAAGGAAAAAGGTACAAAAATAATGCTACAGATATAAGAAATGGAAATTAAGGAAAAAGGGATATATTCATCATTACTTATATGCAGAAGAATAGAAGGGTTAGGCATTCAGGATGAATGGGCAGAGATAGAGGAAAAGAGAGAAAGAAGCACTCACATATCATTTTAAAAAAGAATTAGACTATTCTGTAGTTTATTGACACCCCTTTAATTTTCCAGATCTTTACTACAAAAAGAGAAAAGCCATTATAACAATTTTAAACTTTCCTAGGTCCAGGTGCTTGTAGCCGACGGTTCTGCCAAGTCAACAAGTGTGTCTGAAATACAAATACTAATATTAACTCTATTACTAATATGAGTATTTATGTAGCTCTTTTAAGTTTGCAAAACTATTTACAAATATCTCATTTGATCCTTCAAAACAACCCAGTGAGCTATTATGTCCATTTTACAGATGAGGAAACTGAAACTGTTTATAACATCATTTGCCCAGGGTCACTTGTCTAGCTAGTAAGTGTCTGAAGCTTGATCTGAACTTAAGTCTTCCTGATTCCAGGTCTAGTGCTCTGTCCATCAAGCTGGCCACCCAGCAGCTTCCAGAGGTGACAGGGCTTGATTGGGTAGGGAGAGGGGTGCTACCTAGCTTACTTGCTCCAGTCTCAGGACAGTTTGTTTGTTGAATTTTTATAGATATTTGGGGTATATATCTGTAGCGTGGAGATATGTCTTTTGTCAGTTTGGAAAGGATAGTGAGCTTCGGTTGTGTAATTCTAGGTACCTCATCATGCCTTTACTGTTATTATTCTTATGTACATAGCTAATATTCATTTAATACTCTAAGGTTCGCAAAATGCTTTATGAATAGTGCTTCTTTTTCTTTCCACAACCCTAGAATGTAGATGATATTATTATTCACATTTTGCAGATGAGGAAACTGAGGCAGATAGAAGTTAAATGACCCCCCCAGAGTCATACAGTTAATAAGAGTCTGAGGCTAGATTTGAACTCAGGCCTTCCCAACTCTAAGTCTGGAGCTCTGTCCACTTCAATACTTTATGTCTCCATAAGAGTAAATTACGAATTCTGCTAGGTTGCCTTTAGTTGTCCAGAGGACCTTATGAGAGTATTTTGTGTGAATAAGTTCCTTGAAAAGGGCTAGTGAACTTCTTCCAAAAAAGGGGAAAAACTACCCTAGTCAAGGGTCATTCAAAACTTGATGAAACTTAAAACAGCTCTGAAAAAGCAATGCCGAAAATCAAGGAGATGGGAGGGGGGTAGAGAGGGAGCAAGGAGTTAGGTATGTTATGAACATCACTGAGTTCTATTACTGCTAACGAGCTACGGTGACTTAGGTCACTTAGGTCTCAGTTTTCCTCATCTATAAACGGGGAGGCTACACTAAGATCTCTTTCATCTCCATGACCCAGAGACATGTGCTGTTGCTCAAAGTGATTAAGTACATTTGATTTATTAGGAGGAACTTGTGAGCAATCCAGACAGGGAATTTGGCCCTGATAAATTAAAATAAAAAGTGGAGACAAGTCTGAAGGTGCAGTGTTTCCTTGGAGAGGTTTCTTCTATTTGTTTGTAGTTTACAATAATGGCCTTAGAGAGTCCAGAGATTTTTGTCAGACTGGACACACTACTCCTGAACAACGGGATGTTTTATATTAGTTTAGGAGGCTAATAATGATCAATAAGAACACCAAAACCAACTTGCCTAATTTTGCAGAATATCTATCTATCTATCTATCTATCTATCTATCTATCTATCTATCTGTCTGTCTGTCTTGCCCAAGGTCACATGGCTAGTGTTAAGTGTCTGAGGCTGGATTTGAACTCAGGTCCTCCTGACTCCAGGGCTGGTGCTCTATTCACTGTGCAACCTAGCAGCCCCTATCTATTTATGTTTCAAAGATACTCTCTCCTCACTTGCTTTTTTGATGTTGATCAATCATTTCTGACTCTTCATTACCTCATTTGGGGTTTTCTTGGCAGAGGTACTAGAGTGGTTTGCCATGTCCTTCTCCAGCTCATTTTACAGATGAGGAAACAGAGGCAAACAAGATTAAAGTGACTTTCCCAGGGTCACACAGCTAGTAAATGTCTGAGGTCAGAGTTGAACTCAGGAAGATGAGTCTTCCTGGCTCCAGAACAGGCCCTCTATCCATTGTACCACCGAACTGCCCTTTTTGAACATTACTCTTCATCACTTGTAAAATGAAGGATTTAGAAGCTGATACTGTGAGTGCTCTTTTGGCTTTTGATTCTTGATCCTGGTCTTCCTCTTACTTGTCTAACTGTTCCTTCTCAGTAACCCTTGCTGGATCATCCTCCACTGCTTACTCCCTAATCATAGATGTTTCCTGAAGGACTGTCCTGGGCCCTCTTCTCCTTTCTCTATAGCCTCTTTTTTGGTGAACTCATCAGTTCATGGGGAATTCAATGACCATTTCCATGCAGATAGCTACTAGATCAATATGTGTAGGACTAATCTCTCACCTGAGCTCTAGTTCCATATCACCCATTTGGCAGCTATCTGGATTTTCCATGGGTATCTCAAAATCAGTCTATTCTAAACTTGTGTCTCATTCAAGTTTTCCTCTTTCTGATGAGGCTCCACTATGCTTTTATTGCTGCTGTCCCAGTTCCATACAATTACTTATTTTTACTCCCACTCATATCTAATGAGCTACCAAATTTGATTGACTTTCTCACAGCATTTTGTATCCATCCTCTTCTCTCTACTCACTTGGCCATGATCCTCATCTGTTCACTTTTCAGACTCTTATCTCCTTTTATTCAGACTAATACAATAGCCTCCAAATTGGTTTTCCTGTTTCTAGTCTTTTCATTCTCCATGCCAACATCCACCAAAATAATTTTCTAAAAGCAACAAGTATGATCATGGCACTCCTCTATTCAATAATCTTCAAGGACTCCCTCCTGCCCTTAGGATAACATACAAACTCCTTATCTTGATATTTAGAATCCTTCACAGTCTCCAGTCAACTTTTTCTAACATTTCACATTACTCTAGTTATGGTAAAGGCAAAATTAAAACAAACAGATTGGTCTATTTGTTATTTCCCAGACTCAACATTCCAGATTTCATCTCTCATCTCCATGTTTTTGTATGTAATATCCCCCACCCCTGCAAGGCACTCCATTTCACCTCTGCTTCTTAGAAAGTTTTTAGCTTTCCTTAAGACTCAGTCCAGATATCCCATCCTATAGGAATTCTTTCCTGCTCTATCTAGTTGCTAAGGCTGTCTCACCCCCACTTAAATTATTTTGTAATTGACTTATCTGTTTGTATGTTAAAGAAAATAATTGTCTTCTCTTTTCAGTTCTGTTTCCTTAGCTCTTACCAGTGTTCTACAAAAAGGAGATGCTTAAAAAAGGTTTATTGAATTGAATATACTTTGAGACTTGAAATTATAATTTCCTTGGAAAGACCTGGGAAATTAATTTGTTCATTCTTCAAGACTGTGTGTGTGTGTGTGTGTGTGTGTGTCTGAATTAATCTGTTGACATTAATGGTAGACATTTTTATTCCAAGGTCAAATGCTGACTAAAAAACCTAGTTAATATTTCTTCACCTACTAAATGCATGTTGAACTAGATTATCTGTATATGTGACATACTCAACTATTTTAAGCTTCAGGTAAGCAAGGATCCTATCTTATAGCAGGTGCTAGAGTAAGTAGAGCCCTATGCCTGGCATCATGAAGATCTGGGTTCAAATCTTGCCTCAGACACTCAGTAGTTGTATAACCCTTGGCCAATCACTTAATCTCTCTCAGTCTCAGTTCCCCTTTATCTGTAAAATGTAGGAGTTGGACTTGGCCTCTAAGGCTTCTTCTAGCTCTGAATCCTTTAATCTCTCTAATCCTGCTTCAAATCTTATCCATTACTTAGCATATTATGTTGTATAGAATGGGCACTTAAATAATTGTCAAGTCCTATAGTTGTCTTAACACTGATTCTAGAGCTTTCTAGGAAATTTGGCTCTAATTTTAGTATTCCTGGAATTTTCTATAACCTGAGAATTTTAGTCACTGCCATACTTTCAGTGGGCAATATAGCCTGGGCACCAAACACATGCTCATCGATGCAAGCTGTATATTTCAACTTTCTGTGAATTGTACACTACTCCAGAGTTGTCATGACAGATGATGGCAGGCTATTAAAGGAGACAAGAAATTTAGTAATATGACTGAAGTGACAATATAGTGATTACCATCTTCTTACTTGATCTCCATATAGGTACAGTAATAAACTATCCCCTTGCCCACACTGCAATGGTTATTATTCAGCATGTTTGGACAGGTTGGGGAATTACAGGTGGGGGAAGGATATTTTTCCATTTGGGAAAGAGCTGATAACAAAACTTAAGACAATTTAATTTAAAGATTTATTATAGCTCCTTCAAACATCATCCAAACTGTTCATTATCTATAGGTTGATTTTTCCCTCTCTTGAGAAACACTATACAATAAATACTTTCCCAAGATATCATTTAGTGACAATAACACTCACTTTTGTTTTATAAATGGTGATGAACCTTTAAAGAATCAGGTTGTATTATTGCTCATAGAATGAAAATGTCTTAGGTTTCCATCTCAGTTTGAACTACAGAAAGCAACCTAAGAAGAAATGGTTTTAAACTGGTACATGTGGTGGCATATTCTGGCTTTAAAGATCCTTAAAAAAGAGACAAGGGATTGCAGAATGTCTTCTCTAAAGGATCTTTTGATCAGGATGAATTCTCATCTGTTTAAGGAAATTCCACCAAATGTGATTTTGCACAAGAGTAAATGACAAAATTAAATGCCCTCTCACTTATTTTTGAGCTTCAATTCAGGTCAAAGCAAATTCTAAATTTAATAAGTCAACAAACAATTAAAGATCTGTGTGATCACCTTGTTCATTTTGCCTCCCTTCAACTAAAAGGTGAGGTTGGTAGAAGTACCCAAACAAAGACCATTATGCAGGTTCCTAAGGATGTACTCCTTTCAAATGTTAGAACTAGCTCATGTGATACATTGGGGACTGTGTCAGAGAGCAAAGTCCGATAATGTGACATTTTAGAATAAGACAAAGAATAACTAAGACATACTCCAAGGAATCACCAGGGACTGCACTCTCTGTCTACTGCTCCATGTCCCTTTTTGCCCCCAAGGTATACAACAGTGATCTGCAGAAAAGGGAGAAGAGAAAAATACTTCTAAATCTTGAGTCCTTACAAAAAAGTGTAGAAGAGTATAACAGAAGAAAAACTAAATTGAGATGAAATCAAGCACTTTTATTCTAGAGGAATGCTAGGTTAAATTTTTAGAGAGGTTGGTGTTTGTGCCTTTACTACCCCCCATCCCCAAACTAATTTATCTTAGGTGTGGGAAGAAACAACCCACAAAAATTTGAACACTTAACATTGCACCATATAAGAAGCATGCAGAAATACACATTTCATACCTAAAGAAATCTATAGCTTTGTCGTTTTAGAGCCATCTTCCAAACCAAACTTGATTTTCAATTAGCCAAATAACAATGTTTATCTTATGTTTTCCTATAGAATGTCCACAGTTACCTCTTGTGTGTTTCATGGTAGTCCTTCCAGTATGGAATGGGAGAAATGCTGAACACATTTCATTGATTCATCTCCAGCTCACATGGTTATTGTCATTTAAATTTCTGTAATCCACCTATGACAGAGATGTTCAATTTGCTGAAGTCGGTTTTATATCAATTGATTTCCTTCACTATATTATGTCTTTATACATATTTACATATGTATGTATGCTTTACTTATTTTTTAAAAAGCATAAGGAACTATATCTCTTTTAATTAATTCTCCCTTTAATGCCAATGCATTTCCTTAATAGTTTTACATCACTGAACAAACAGCTCCCTTGCTTCCATTCTCTCATTGCAGGTTGTTATGGATTGGTAGATTTGCTTTAAAACAGCCCTTTCCTTTAGCAGATAACTTTACTTATGTTTTTTTTAAACTTTTGCTTATTTTTAGTTTACATCATTCATTTCCATGAGATTCTGATTTTCAAATTTTCTCCCCATCTTTCCCCTACTCCCCCCAAAACAGCAATTCCACTGTATACCCCCTCCCCCAATCAGCTTTCTCCTATATCCTCCACCATCATCCCTCTGACTTTCTGATAGGGCAAGATAGATCTCCCTATCCCAGTACCTGTATATTTCTCTCCTTCCTATTCTACTGCCCTCTTGTTCTATTCTCTACTTTGTCCCTTTCCCTTTACAAAAATATGTGCTTCTAACAACCCTCCCCTCCCAACTTTCTCTCCCCTCCATCCCCCTTCCTCATCCTATTGGCCAAGGATACTCTCCTATTGGCCAAGATACCAATTTAGAGTGTATGTCATTCCTTCCCTAAGCCAACTTCAATGAGAGTAAGGTTGACCCATTCCCTTTTGTCTTCTTTTTCTTCCCCTCTATTGTAACAGTTATCCCTTGCCTCTTCTATATGAGATGATTAACCCCCTTCTGTCTCTCCCTGTCTCCTCTCATATTATTCCTCTCCCACCTCTCAAATTCACCTTTTAAAATATTATCAAATCCTATTCAATTGATCCTGAGCCCCCTGTCTATGTACACATATATACACACACTCACATATGTATTTATATGAGT
>CM053592.1:91109051-91124416 GCA_028646515.1 Pseudochirops corinnae | reverse complement strand
CTTGCTTTTCATGATTTTTTTGTTTTGCATCATTCTCATTTCTCTTCCGAATTTTTCCTCCACTTCTCTTATTTGGTTTTCAAAATCCTTCTTAAGCTGCTCTGTGACTGGTAGGCAGTCTTCATGTGTCTTGGAAGCTTTTGGTGTGGGAGTTCTGATTGTGTTGTCTTCCTCCCATTCCATGCTTTGATCCTTTTTGTCCCAAAAAAAGGAATCTAAAGTTTGGTTACTGTTCTTATAGGCTTCCTTTGCCTGCTCATGTTGCCAGTCAATTACTTGATTTTTTAGCTCTGTGGAACTCTGCTTCCAGAGGGAAAAGCTCTGTCCCAAATCACTGGGGTTTTCATAGCTGCCAGAGGTATTAGGAGGCTGCTGCAATCCCCACCAGCTTTGACTCACTGAAAACGCACCCCAGGACCATCACCCAAGACCATAATCTGGATCCAGACTGCTCAATACAAGAGCACTTAGCTTGGCCCCCCTACAGTCTGCAGGCCAGGTGCTCTGAAGCAGCCACTTTGAGCTGGCTGCAGGGCCACTGCTTCTGCCACTTTCTTGCCCTGGAGGCAGTTTGGCCAGACTGCTTTTCTCCCCCAAATTTAGCTGAGTTCTACTGACCTTTCACTTTGTCCTTGTTTTTTATGACTTGATAATTCTGGAAACTGCCACAGCTGCTGCTGATCCACTCTCCTGAAGGCTCCAGCTGTGGCTCATCCTGACTGCTCCAGGGCCAAGCCGTGGTTTCACACTGGGCTAGTTTCGGCTCCTAGCACGCTGCCATGAGCCCTTCCTGCCGAGCTGCCTTCAGTGGTAGATGTGTTTTTCTGTATTTTTGTGAGTTTTGGAGCCCTAAACTTTGTTTAGTCATATTTTATGGGTATTTGAAGTGGCTATGTGGGAGCTGCAGAACCTTGTTGCTTCTACACCCCCATCTTAGCTCCCGCTCTGACCAGGAATTTTTTAGAGGAAGAAATTAAAGCTATCTATAGTTATGTGAAAAAATGCTCTAAATCACTATTGATTAGACAGATGCAAATCAAAACAGCTCTGAGGTACCACATCACATCTATCAGATTGGCTAACATGACAAAACAGGAAAATGGTAAATGTTGGAGATGTAGGAAAGTTGGAATACTACTAATTCATTGTTGGTGGAGCTGTGAGCTGATTAACCATTCTAGAGAGCAATTTGGGACTATGCCAAAGGGCTATAAAAAAACGTGCCTATCCTTTGGCCCAGCAATACTACTTCTCGGGTTGTATCCTAAAGAGATCGTAAAAATGGGAAAAGGACCTACATATAGAAAAATATCTACAGCAGCTCTTTTTGTGGTAGCCAGGAACTGGAAATCAAGGGGATGTTCATTGATTGGGGAATAGTTAAGTTGTGGTATATGAATGTAATAGCACAACTCTTGTGCTATAAGAAATGATGAGCAGGCATAATTCAGGAAAACCTAGAAAGATTTATATGAACTGATGCTGAGTGAAGTGAGCAGAACCAGGAGAACATTGTACACAGTAACAGCCACAGTGTGTAATGACTGACTTTGATAGAATTAGCTCTTCTCAGTAATGCAAGGACCTAAAACAATTCCAAAAGACTCATGTAGGAAACGCCATCCACATCCAGAGAAAGAAATATGGAGGCTGAATTAAGAGCAAAGGAGACTATTTTCTTCTTTTTGTTTTGTTTTGTCTTTTCCTTTCTCTTGGTTCCTTCTATTCATTATAATTCTTCTATATAAAATGACTATAAAAATTTTTAAAAAGAAAAAAAATCTAGAGAATAATGAGTGGCCTTGTGGAATTGGATGCTACTCTAAATGTGTACCATCTTTGTATGTGTGGCATCACTGCATTAAAGATTTCTATCAGTATTTTCCCATAGATCACATCAAATATATGAAATAGGAAAGATAACCAAAGAAGTTGTAGAAATGCCCAGCAAAGTATAAACTTCCTAAAGCCACGGACTGTTTCTCTTTTTTGTTTTAATTTTCATGTCCCCAAAGAGTAGTAATATGTCTTGAATGTAGCATGGAGTTAATCAATGCTTATTGAATTATTTTTAGTAAAGATATTAGAAATTTCTCACAGGAAGGTTTGAATTGCAGCTTTAATTTTGCTTTTTTTTTTTTTTAAATAAAGAATCCTGAGTAGAGAAAAACCCACACAGCAATGTTTCATGAATGTTCTATATAATGGTGTAGCATATTTCATTAGGTGCTTTTTAAATAAAAAACTTATCCTTGATACTCTCAACATGGTAACTTAGTGACTTTTTTCTCTTTTCCTTTTTGGAAGAGCATACACTATAATTGACCCAGTATTCTCATTCCAAAAAGGGAAACCAACAGAATGCCAAAAAGGAAGTGGACAACAATGGGAAAGGTCATCCTAAATCTTTATTGATTCAAAGTTTTGAGAAGAATGTTATGTAGATTTGAAAAATAATTATTTTGGGTCTTTTAACTTGGCAGCCTGGTAACAATAATTGAATTTTCACAGATACCTCTCCAAGGCGGGTAATTCTTATCCTGATTTTATATTGGGACCCTATGGACATAAATGATTTACCAGCTCATACAGTGAACAATATTAATACCTGAAATATGTAGGGAGGAAATGGGGAATAAAAGTTTTAGCTGGAGAACATAAAATCAACTTTCTCAGTTGCTTTTGTGTAATTTGCATTTTCATTGTGCTTGCTTTTCTCTAATTAAAAAAAAAAAACAACAGGTTAAAATAGTTAGTGGTGGATGGGTGGCTAGGTGGCACGGTGAATAGAGAGCACCAACCCTAGAGTCGGGAGGACCTGAGTTCAAATCTGGCCTCAGACATTTAAACAGAAAAACTAGCCGTGTGACCTTGGGCAAGTCACTTAACCCCAATTGCCCTATCTTCCCCCCTCCAAATGAAAATAAATAAATAAATGTTAAAAAAATAAAATAGTGGCAATGGAATTAAAGCACACACTGCCTAAACTTCTGGTACCTGCATCTCTGCCTAAGGAATTTTAGAATTACTCCAAACTCAGAGAAGTAAAAGGAAGTCAACAAAAGGTTAAGAAAAGCCATCATCCTGCACAAAGCTTTTCAATGAATTCCCCTAATACATTTTGCTATTCCCTAAGGATCTTGACCTTCCGTTTCCTGGATATATTAGTGGACTCTTGATTCTTTTTATTATCCAAGGACACATCCAAAAATAGCCAAAACATGCTATTGCTATAAGCAGCTGAATAAGATCTTATGATTTACCAAGACTTTTCTCTCCCTTTGCCATCCTCCCCATAGACAGTTAATGAAACACTTGGTGTGATCTACTTTAACTGTTAAATAGCTGTATTTGGAATTGATTATGTTTGGCACAACAAAACCACAAGTGGAAAATTACACTGTTGGGATTCAATCCTGTTCATGTTTGTGCAAACCACCGAGTTAGGAGCCGAGGAGACAAATACAAGAATGGAGAAGTCTCTTCAGTCAGGGAAGCTTATATTCTACTTGGGAGAGAACAATAATGATGTACAGATATAGACCCCTAAACTAAGGGTTATAGATTTAGAGCTGGAAGGTGACAAAGAGATTTTCTTATCCAAGCCTTCATTTTACAGATGAGGAAGTGGAGGCCAAGATGAGCTATGACCTGTCTAAAGTCATATGAGCATCAAGCAAACAGTAGGAATAGTATTTGAAACCAGATCCTCATACCATATGCATACAAATAAGTTTAAAAAAAAATATGAACAAAGTTTTACCACTGCCCAGGGAGTCTACCACCTGGCTTCCCTTGAGTTGTGGAAGTACTCTGTAAACAAAGGATATATTTTGTAGGCAATTAAATGTCACAGTATATAGATGCCAGAGTTGGAGTCAAGAGTTCAAATCTGGCCTCGGACACCTCAGACAGTTATAAGCTATGTGACTCTGGGTAATTCCCTAGATAATAATAAGATCAAATGAAACATATGTAAATTGCTTTGCACATCTTATAGCATTATATAAATGTTAGCTATTAGTTGCATTTTTTTGGCATTATAATGATCCAGTATTACATTTGAAGGACAGAGAGAAAATGATTTAATTTGTTTAGCCTCTTTGCAAATAAACCAAATACTCTATTTGCAAGTCGATCTTTCAAACGACCCATGTCCTTCAAATTTAATCCATGAGAGGAAAAAGGTATAAAGTGGTAATACCATATCTTCCCTTCAATATAGATGATAGGAAGGAATATGCAGTATTTCTCAGAAGAAAGGGTCATGGAAAACCTGCTATTTAATCTATAATCAGTTAGGTGAAAGCTGTAAAATGGAGAGCCTGCACCACCTGTAACAAAGCTCAAAATTGGGTACAGTTCAGACAGGCTGCTTAGCAGAAACATGCCAGGACCAGGTACTGGCCAGCAAGCAATAAGAGAACCCTTCAAATGGGGGAGTCCTGATGTGATGGCAAAGGGAACATATGAAAGATGACTATGCTCCCGAGCAAGTTGGGCTCCCCCTCAGCCTCTGACCATTGATGTAATTCGTTTCATCCATCTTCCCTCTCTCCCTCATAAAGTTCTGGGAAATGACAGTAATATATCATAGTAATTTGGAATTACAAGGCCACGTAAAACCCCCAATACATGGCAGCATTATTCCCCGTCAGGATAAGCTTCACTGTGGGTATCCACTATGGGGATGGGACATTTAAGCCACAAGGAGTCCAAGCACGAGTAATTGCTCAGAAAATGGAGAGACACAACTGAGAAGGCAATCCCAACAGGGAAGATTCTAACCCAGGCAATCACACTACCAGCCGTTTAGAACCGTTTAGTTTTATTATTTCTCCTCCCTTTTTGAAATATTAACAATGACTTTTCCCCCAGCAGAGTAACCCACTTTAGAATGATTTACTGTCATGAGATGACTACACTTTCTGGGTACAAGCTATGATTATTATCAAATAAAGATGGGGCTCACTCTGCCTCATGATCACAATGGAAAGTCAGCAACCCAGACCTGGTAGTTGAATTGTCACTTGGAGAGGCAGTGGAATTCAGTATAAAGGGATCTGGATTTGGAGTCAGAATATTTGGACATACATTCTGGCTCTGATGTTTACTATTTATGTGACTTTGGACAAGCAAGTCCAGGGTCGCTTAACCAAATATAACAATACCAACAACGGGGTTTTAGTTTTGCAAAGTAATTTGAAAATATTATATCACTTTATTCTAACAGCAACCTGGAGAAGTAGATACTATCCCCACTTTATAAAGGAGGGAATTGAGACAAAGGTTAAACAGACTTGCCCAGGATCATACAGCTGGATTTTAAGTCAGGTCTTCTTGACTCAAGCATCACTATCCCCACCTCCCCATCCCCCCCCCCCCCCCGCCCAGTTTCCTCATCTGTGAAGTGAATTAATCAGATTGAATGATGTCTGAAGTTTCTTCCAGCTCTCCATCCTTATGATCCTTCCCCTTCTAGGGTCCTCAGTTATTGATGTTGTTGATTATGTCTTAACATCCTGTTCTAGCAATTTTAATAACATTTTCCCCAATTACATGTTTATAATGATTTTTAAACTTTTAAAAAAAGTTTTGAATTCCAAATTCTATCTCTCTCTCCTTCTCTACCCTCTCTCTGAGATGGTAAGCAATGAACACTTTAACTTTCTTTCTCTTTACTTCAGTTACTACAGAAAATTCTACATCAATCAATGTTTATTAAGAGCTTATTATTTTCTAAGCTCTAAGCTAAGCATTCAGCATAGAAAGAAAAAGACTTATCATTCAGACTGCTCTCAAACCCTGAAATTCTCCTCTCTGACAATCATCTCTCCATCTGTTATCTCTCTCACTCTCTTAATTTGCTTTGGCTCTTTACCTTCACCTTGCCTTTGACTCGTTTGCTTTCCCCCACTATTCTTTAAAAGGATCCATGGCCTCTGGGAGGCTTCCATGGTACAGTGGAAGATGAAGAGGTCATGACAGACTTACCCTTTCACTTTCCTTCTCTTGCCCTTAGCTTTCACATCACTAAAATGAAGGTATTGTGCTAAATGACCTTTAAGGTTCCTTGTAGCTCTAAATCTATGATTCAATGACTTATATCCTCTTCTAGTCTCCCTACCAAGTCTATTCACTAGTCAAATTTGTCTCCTTGCTATCTATTAAATGAGTTTTTAGGGAGCAGAAGGTACTTTGTAAACCTTAGAAAGATATATGTGCTAATTATTATTATTCTGCTTCTTCCAAGGCCCTCCCCCCCAAAAAAAACAACACACCACCTGATCTTTCCTCTTCCCTATGTCTGTGAAACTCATTGTCTTCCTGTCAGGAAATGACACTCTCCCACCCTGTTACTACTCATCATTAATGTCCTTTTCTTCCTTCAAAGTTCAACCCTCTAAAGTGCCTTCTATGATCTCTCAGTCCCAATCCAAGTCGGCTAAAAGTAATTCCCCTTGCCTTGACTCTTCAGTGCCACACTCTTGATTCTCCTATACAATTAATCATATTCTAACCTGTAGTTGACTAGGTATGTAACTCATTCTGTGACTAGACTGTAGTCTACCTTTAGGGTAGGGCTGTTCTGCTTTATTTTTAATTTTTCTTTCTTTAAACTAGACTTGTAAATTCATTGTTATATGGATAACACCTGCAAAAGAAATCCCTTTATCGATGAAAATGATCAGAAATTTACAATCTGAGAGTGCTATCTGGGGTATTGCAATGTTATGTGGCTTGCCTGGGATCATAGAGCTGGTATTTATCAGAAGACTGACTTAAACCCAACTGACTGTGAGGCCTTGATTACTATCTTCAAGTTTATATCCAAAGTTTCTGCCTAGCCTGGTCTCTTGCATGTTATATTCATAATATTTTCTTTTTGCTTGAATTGAGGAGGGGTACAAAGGTGGAGGGTACTGTTCTAATGAATTGGATTTGAGGAATTTATGTTCTTATTCATGGTCTGATATCTATATTGCAGGGTAGGAAGTTTCTTCTGCCAATGAAAACTCTCAGTTTTATGGGGTCATGAAGTTTTGTCTTTTTTAGTCGTTAGGTTTCTAAGTTCACAGATCTATAAATAATTATTTGGAACCACCTCATATATCCAGCAAGCAACTGGGTTTTTAATTTAGACTGACAGTTACTCATGGACAAGTCTTTGAAAGCAACTATTCCCAACCCAAACGCCCTATTCTATGACAATTACTTTAGCAACTATTCTATAATTTTATGATTGCTAATGCTAAAAATAATTTAGATATGTAATTCTTCTTAGAAACGTCTCTCGTAGATACACATATATACACAGACATGTATGTGCATATATATGTACACACAAATGTACATAAAGAGAAATCTTCCTTGTTCTCTGGATGCAAATCACATATAATGGTAGCCATCTCTAGGTGGCAGGGGGAAGGGAAGAAGAAAAAGAAATCTACATGATAATTTTATTGTGTATTTTAAAAGAATAATAAGTTATGCATAATAGATTTGCAGTTTAATGTATAATCTTTTTTATTATACTATGGAAATACTGTTTTTATTCCATAAGAATAAATAAATAAGTATAAATAAATAATAAAATAAATAGAAATAAAAAATAAGATGAAAAGATTTGGCAGGAAAAAAACAAATTTTCCTTGTTGCTTGAGTTGGCCACATACATACAGACTTACATACGTATGTGTGTGTGTACATTAAGCCCCAGTATTATGATTATCAATTTTCTCAACTAGATTAACAGTTCCTAGGGGGCAGGTAAAGGTTTGCTTCCTTAAGAACACACTGCACCTAGAAAACACATTACAGATGTTTAAAATGTTTAGATTTGTGGTGATATTTTCTGAGTTAAAATTGTTCCAGAAAAGCAGACTGACAAGTAGCTTGAGAAGGCACTAATAGTAAAGATTTACAGTGAGAATGGCGTTTCTGTTCCCAGTAAAGCAACTGCTGTATTCTATACCAGATTTTCTGAAGTATGAACAAAATTTACAAGAACTAGGGTTTTTATAATTTTTCCTCATTGCAACCACTGAAACACAGGGACCATGAAGCTTGGTACCACTATGGTAATGTGGCTCTGCACAACTGAACAAGGGTTGCTTTTATTTATGTAGCAGCATCTAGCCCTTTCAAAAACTATTTCAAATAAATTCTAACTTGTGGTTTGCTGAATCATGCTTGATTACTGCCAAGAAAAACTGTGCTATAAACCTGCTAGATGAACAGAATAGTGTGAATAGTCAGGGAATAAATCCTGCTCATTAGTATTTCTTGCAACAGCACATACCCCTTGTAGTAAAGCAGATTCTTTGGATGTTGATAGTAACATGTCAAAATCATCATAGAAAATTTTTGAAAGTGCACTTGACCAAGAGATCTTTGACCAAACACCAACAATCTTAATCTCTTGCACCTTCATAGACTACAGGAATCTTCCCATTAGAAAATAAAAAATGCTTACATTAGAGTCAGAGAATGCTAATTTCTAACTCTAATCAAATATTTAAAAGGCACTATACATCTTTTCTATTTTAATTTCATAGCATAATTAGGGTCACTTGATCTCAAAAGCAGCTCACAGAATATGGGACGGGTACATGTCAGATACATACGCATTACACATGTATACATATTATATACATACATATGTATGTAACATACATATTCCGCACTTACACATATATTTAAGAGCAAATGGATCTGAAGCTCTCATTGGTTGGCCTATTAATAATGGAAAAAAATTGAAACTTCATGTCTGTTATAAAGCAATTTGCATATATTTGCAAAAGGCACCTTATCAATTATTTTAAAAAGCATCCTCTTTGTGAAATAAACAGCTGAGAAGCAGGAAATTCACATGTAAAAGCTAAGACATTCAGTTTCTGGGGATTAGGAAATGGAACTGATAGCTGAGTCTTTTCATTGCAAAGTAGCCATTATTTGGTAGTTTCTCCCTTCATTTTTAATACTCTTTCAACTGTTTCTGATATCAGTGGAAGGCTCTAGATAGCAAGTTTGTTACCGTTGTAAATAAATGCTCTTCTCTCACCAATCACCCTCATGTAGCATCATGACTTCTGTCACCCTACCTCTTTCATGACTTTGCTTGTCTTTCAGGTCCTGTTTTATCCCCAGCCTATTTGTTTCTCATGCCAACCAAATAGACCCTATCCTGCCTTTTAATCAAAGCAGTGCTATTCTCCCCTTCTGGAACATCTTTCTTATGTCTTTCTATTGACATTACATCTCACTGGGCTCAATCCCATCAAAATTCTAAATCAAAACTCTCCATTAAGACTTCTTCATAGATGAGGTGATGACTAACTTTGACAGACTGGACTCTTCTCAGCAGTACAAGATTATAAGACAACTCCAAAGGACTCATGAGGGAAAAAGGCTATCTACATACAGAGAAAGAATTGCGGAGTCTCAATGCAGATTGAACCAAACTACTTGTTCTCTCTCTCTTTATTTTTTTGTTTCTTCTTTCTTGTTGTTCATTCCATTGGTTATAATTCTTCTTTATAACTTGATTAACCTTTAATGTGAAGGTGGATGTAAAGCCTATATCAAATTGCATGCCTCCATGGAGGGGGAGGGGAGAGGAAAGAAGAGGGAAGAGAAGAAAATTTGGAACTCAAAAACTTGTGGAACTGAGTGTTATAAACTAAAAGTAAATACATTAAAAAAAAAAAAGACTTCATAGATGATCCCTGTATTTACTAAAGTAACCCCTAATAACCAGGAGCATACTACAGTGTGGTTGAGGAAAAGGAGGGCTCCATTCATGAACAAAAAACCTGGATCCCATGATGGGCTTGGTCACCAATTATATGGTCAACAATATATGACCCTGGGTAGGCATTTAAAATGTTTATGCCTCATATAGGAGTTTGACTTTGTTGTCTTTTTCTGAGTTTGTATTTTGATTTTTCCTGTCACCAGAGTAACTTTCTATGGTCAGATTCTTTTGTTGTTGTTGTTGTTATATGCTAATTTTCCAGCCTTTTTCTTGACTTTTAACTTTATATTAGAGTTGGACTCTGTTCCCAGGGCCAATTAGACACTCACAAGCTTTAGGGTTTTGGGTTTTGTTTTGTTTTTTTGCAGCTGTTTTCAGAGCTAGTTCTGTGAATCTGTAAGCTTTTAGTTCTTTTAAGGCAGTATGCCTTAGGGAGAGTTGTTTATTTGCCCTGTTATCTAGTCTGTGAGAGACCACAAGTTCTCCTTTCTGCCTTGGAACTGTGACCAGGGTCCCCACTCCTCTGTGGCCACAAAGCTGTGAAGTGCTAATGCTCTTCCTTACCCTGGGACTGCATCCTGGATCTGAACATTGTTTTAGCTATCAAATTCCAAGCTGTCTTGGACTTGAAAATGGTTTCACCCTGTCCTTTTGTGGGTTCTGTTGCTTGAGAATTTTTTTGAGGTGTTATTTAAAGTTGTTTGGAGGGGAATTTTGGAGAGCTTAGGCAAGTCCCTGCTCTTCTCTGCCACCTTAACTCTTCCTCCCTTCCCCTTTTCCCCTCCTTCCTATTACTTCTATGCTCAACAGTAATAATGGAAGAAGACTTCAATAAAAAAGTCAGATATCAGTGAAATTATACAAACTAGCCAAAACACTTATTTTGTCCAATTTAAGATACACATGCCAAAAATTCTTATAATTATGACTATTTTTATTGGAAAACAAGTACAAATTTAGGTATAATTACCTTGAAGATTACTTAATTGTGTGCCATTCTTTGTCATGTGGATGTGACATAATGGAGATTATGTTGGCCTTAGAATCTAGAGGCCAAAGGTTCTAGTTCTACTTCTAACACATTCCTAGTTGTGTCATCATGAGTGAGTTATTTAACTTCTTAGTGCCTAATCTCCAAAGTTATAAAATAATAATAGCTAGACCTCATATAGTAATTCAGTTTTATAAAGGGCTTTATATAACTTCATATATAACTGTATATAATTTCTTCATAACAACCTCATGGAGTGGATTCTACTATCCCCACTTTACATATTAGGAAAATGAGGCTGAGAAAAGTTAGGTGACTTAGCTGTTCACTCCAAATACAGTATTCTACCTACTACTACATCTAACTACCTCTAGGAGTTGCTGATTTGCAGAGAAGAAGGCATTTCAACTGGGGAATTCCTGACATCAGCGAAACCACAAGTTCAGAACAAAAAATAAAAATAAAAATGAAATTATCTGTAAGGTATATTTGATTTAAACTGCTCCTTGATGTTAAGGAAAAATCAGAAGAGTTCACTATCCTTCCTTTTAGAGGCTAGTATGCATTTATATTTTAGGTATCTTCATATGTCTGCCACCAAAAATGCATCATGAATTGACTCAGAATTAAAATCTATATATCAAGTAAGAGACTCAGTAATGCTCAGAGTAATGTGGCTAACAGGAAACACACATCACTCTCGTCTTAGAATCTTCCTATAGAGTAGAATGTGGTCCCTCAGAATAAATCCTTTGATTCTCGTTTATGGAAAACTCTCTGACTGAGTAGTCTCATGTGTTGGTCTAAAAACTGTTATAGCCCACACTAAATAGTCAGTTCTCTGATTTAATTTCCATTGCAAGTTTGGATGTTGCTAATTACTCTACTTGGTGAGAGTGTACATGGTATGGTATGGATATGTTTTAGTCTGTATTCATAGAGCAAATAATTACATGCATTTTTTCTTTTGTGGTTTTTCTTTATGACAGAAATAAAATGAATTACTAAACAAAGGCTTCTGTCAATAATAATTAGGTGTTTCTATTTTGTCTCAAATAACAATTTTCCAAACTTTAAAACATTATATTTAGACAAAACATTTCCACATTATATTATAATAGCATCTAGCACTTATTAATGCTTTAAGGTTTGCAAAGCATTTTGCATATATGATCCCATTTGATCTTCACCATCACACTGTCAGAATATGAGCTAATCCATCATTTTATATTGTAGAAATTAAATATTCTTGTTTCCCCAAAGAAGTACTTTTTTCCCTTTTTCTTTTATTTGTTGCAAATGGCCAAAAACAAAACAAAACAAATTATGTTAAAGAATTAACCAATTTAAGAGTCTTAAAAATATTTTCTAATGTTTAGGAGTTAATTTAAAAAAACCTATGCCATCTATAAGATGGAGAAAGTAAGACATAGTGAATGAGACACAGTTGATACAAAATAATATCAAGAGAAAATTTAAAAAATAGAAATAGTAATCACAATTTCTGGGTTATTCTCTTTTTCATCCATCTATCTTGGATACAGTGACCCATTTAACCTGCTCACTGAGGCTAACAAAAGTTTGGTAGGCTTTCTCAATGATCCATCCCCAAATGTAGTACCTAAAGCTTAAAGATACGAATCTCTAAAATACAGTATGAATTCTCCAAATACGTAGCTTATTTCAACATAAAATTTTCTTTATCTAATATGTATCTTGAACAATGGACAAAAACATAACTGTGAAAAACTACATAATAAACCACAGAAACTTAGAAATGGAAGGAATCTTAGAGACCATGTAATCCAACCCCTTGCTATATCCTGTCATATTCAACGTGATTGGATCAAGTAGAATTTAAGTATCAATTCCTTTCAATGAGCTTCCTGAAGAGGGCCCTTGATATGAGAAGATGTATAAAGTTATGATTCCCTTTAGAAAGCTATTTTATCCCTCTAGGATGATAACACTCAAAGAAGAACGCGGATAAGACACCTGCCTCTACTCTATGCATGGTATGGTAGTCCAAAAAACAAAGCAAAACAAAACCAGAAACCTTCTGACTTTCTGGTTCCAGTCTGTCTTTTGGGGGTTGCCTATGCCCTGGACATGTTCCCTTGGCCTACCTGTTGCTATTTTGTTTTCCTGGAATATACTTTGTTAGAAATTTCTGTAATTCATGAAATTCCTCATCTGTGCTCAAGACAGAAGTGGGAAGTCAACTGAATGAGCATGGTAAAGGGTATGCTGAAACAGGATCATGTGAGTCAATTTAAATTTTCAGGGAATTTCAGGCATTTACATCTCAGAAAGAGCAAAGGCTTTTATAAATCAATGCTCGATTTATTGTTCTGTTGACTTAAGAAAGTGATGAAAAAGATGTCTATATTTCAGATTAAACTAAAAAAAGTATGTTATGTAGATGTGTGTGTTTTTAGTTGTAGAATATTTACCTACTACTAGATGAGACCTTGTTTCTCTATAAAATTTCTAGTACTAATGTATTCTTATTCTGTCCTGAAAATACATTGAAAATATTCATTATTTTATTTAGAATTAATTCTCAGATGGTTTGATACATGGAGCGACCAGGCATTTTAAACCATCATGAGAACTTAGAATAATGATGTACTGAACCTAGGAGGCAGCCTTTTGCGGGACCATCACAGCCTGCCATGACTGAAAATCACTGTATTTGAGGCTCTGGTGACATCCCAGTTCTATCTCTTTCCTATTCTTCTCCTTGCACATTTGTGCTATTTGCTCCTCTTCTAGTTTGAGATCATGTCCCAAACTTGCTCAAACTTTAGCAATGCAGATTGCTACCCCAATGCTTTCCCCTGCTACTGCCATAGGTTTTATTTCAGTACTCCCAGCCTTGAATGCCTCATATCAAGTCATTAGACATCTGTTGCATAATCTAAACTAGCACCAATAAAAGGCCAGCTGATTTTGGCATCAAACATCTATCCTAATTCTTCTGCAAAACCATCACTAAATTCTAATACCCACAGCATTAGACTGGAATGCACAGACAAAGAAACTTGTCTGCAAAATAGAACAAAACAACAAAAAGTCTATTACTGAACACTACATAGTCATCTATGAGATCTGGTACTTAACATAAAACCTCAATTTTTCTTAGTTAACTATATTAATCAAATAGTTATCATTTCAAGAACATTGCACTGGAGACTGTAGGAGTATAAAGAAAAGGAGCTATAGAGGCAGAGCCAAGATGGCAGAATGAATGCAAGGATTCTCCTGATCTCTCTCCCAAACATCTCCAAATATCTTTAAATGATGACTCTTGGGATGGCTATGTGGCACAGTGAATAGAGCACTGGCCCTGGAGTCAGAAGGACCTGAGTTCAAGTCCAGCCTCAGACACTTAACCCTTACTAGCTGTGTGACCTTGGGCAAGTCACTTAATCCCAATTGCCCTGCTCTCCTCCCTCCAAAAAGAAAAAAAAAATGATGACTCTAAATAAATTATAGAGCAGCAGAACCCACAAAAGGATGGAGTGGGACAGTTTTCCAGGCCAATTTAACTTGGAAGATTGGGAAGAAAGGTCTGTTGCACCAGGGTGAGAGAGGAGTATAGTCTCTCATTGGCTGTGTGAGCACAGACCTAGCTCCAGCAAACCAGGAGCAGGCCTCTGAGGACTGAATCAGTGACAGCAGTGGCAGTTTCCAGACATCTCAGCCCATAGACATCAAAGATAACTTAAAAGGTCAGTAAGAAAGTGCTGTCCCACCCAGGTGAGAGTGGAGCACAGTCCAGCACAGGCTGTAGCAACACAGTTCTAGTTCTTGCAAACCAGTAGTAGGCCTTGGGAACCACCAAATCAGCAGTGGTAGATGGTAAAGAGGTAAAAAAAAAAAATGGTCAGAAGCAGATTATAAGGGTCTCTTTGCTAGCACTGAGGCAGGACTCTGCTCCTTTGCCAATACTCAGATCTGGCTCACTCTTGAGTGATAACACCCAGGGCAAGGAGGAGCATTAGCACACCCAAGCTTGTAGTCACAGTGGAGTGGGGACTTTCCTCCCAGTTCCAGGGTAGAAAAGAGTGTTTGTGGATGCTCACAGATGAGAGTACAGGCCATGAGAGTAGTCCTCTCCTTAGATCATACCACCTTGAAAGAACTGAAAACTTATAGGTCCCTAGAAGTATTTCTGCATAAAACCCTTGGAGCTTGGGATAGTATACCCTCCACCCCAGAAGCACAATCCTACTTTAATAAAGACTTAAAAGACAAATAGTAGGTTAGGAATATAAGCAAGCATCAGAAAAAAAGTTTGACCATAGAAAGTTAATATAGTGACAAGGAAAATCAAAACACACTCAGAAGAAGATAAAGCCAAAGCTCCTACATCCAAAGCTTCCAAGAAAAATGTGAATTGGTCTCAGGTCATGGAGGATCTCAAAAAGGATTTTGAAAATGAAATAAGACAGGTAGAGATAAAATTGAGAAGAGAAAGGAGAGTGATGCAAAAAAATAAAAATAAAAAAATGAGTCAATGGCTTGGTAAAGGAGATACAAAAAATACTGAAGAAAATAACACCTTAAAAAGTAGACTAGGAAAAAAAAAGAAAAAAAAAGTAGACTAGGCCA
>CM053592.1:91062822-91108551 GCA_028646515.1 Pseudochirops corinnae | reverse complement strand
GGTTATTGTTCTTACTTTGCTTCCTTTCCCTGCTCATGATGGCCAGTCAATGATTTTTTAGCTCTGTGGAACTGTTTCTAGAGGGGAAAGCTCTCTTCCAAATTGCTGGGGTTTTCACAGCTGCCAGAGCTATTAGGAGGTTGCCAGGTTTTTTTGCAGCTGCCACCACTGTTAGCTCACTGAAAACGTACCCCAGGGCCACCACCCAAGACTATGATCCGGATCCAGGCCGTTCAACGCAAGAGCACTTGGCCTCTGAAGGATTGCTTGGTCCCCCTGCAGTCTGCAGGCCAGGAGCTCTAAAGCATCTACATGGAGATGGCTGCAGGGCCACACTTCTGCCTCTTCCTTGCCCTGGAGGCAGTTTGGCCAGACCCACTTTTCTTCCTCAAGTTTGGCTGAGTTCCACTGACCTATCATTTAGTTCTTGTTTCTTATGGCTTGATAATTCTGGAAACTGCCACAGCTGCCACTGATCCACTCTCCTGAAGCTCCAGCTGCAGCTCAGCTCAGCTCATCTGGCCACCCCCGGGGCCATGCTGTGGTTTTAGGCTGGGCTGGTTTCGACTCCCACCGCTGAGATGGTCCCTTCTAGCCAAGCTGCCTTCAGTGGGAAGTATATTTGTGTGAGTTTTAGAGCCCTAAAATTTGTTTAGAGTCATATTTTATGGGTATTTGAGGTAGCTGTTTGGGAGCTGCCGTACCTTGCTGCTCCTGCCACCATCTTTTCTCTGCTCTCCGACAGTACCTGTTGCATAGTTTTTATCATTTATTCATATATACCTTGCCACATAGTCCAAAGGTATATTATCTAACAACATTCTGTTCCCATTTTGAGGAGACCCTAGGCATGAATTGTGTGCTTAAGCTCCATTTAAGAGATTTCCAAAATTACTTTAGGATGGGAACAGTAAGCCAGAGAGTGAAAGGAATTTGACCTCCTCTTTGGGGTTAAGTTTCCCCGGATGAATGTGGGTCGGCCTTAGTCTAAAGTTGTAACCCATTGTGGAAGGGGACCTTCTGGGTAGCATATGTATCAGGTTCTTTAACTTAATCTCATTAAAAATTTCTTTGCAAAGTAAACACCTACTTTCTCATTAGACTTACTTAGACTAGACTAAAATTGTATATAAACTGATATTATGTGAATTAGATACAACTCAGCTCATTTGATATGAAATTCAGATAAGCCTTTTTTTCTTCAGCTTTTTTGCTTGTTTCTCCAGTGTTATTTTATTAATTCTTAGTCTGACTTAAAGGGGGTATTTAAGCCAATATTGTGCTTGTTTACAAGGAAAAGTCTTATAAAATTTAACAATTTATTAGCTACCTTACTCCTTGCTTCCACCAGAGGTGATAGCTAGTCAGCTAACTTAGAAAGAGAAGCGTCCTTTCTCCTTTGGAAGCTATGTTTCATCATTGTATGAAATTATACTCTTTATGTCTCTGGCATGGAGTACAGAATGAGAAACAGTTAAATCAACTAGTAAGTGGAGGAAGGTGTGGAACTTTCTGGCTCCCAACAAATCACTTACATTACTTTGTTGAAATATTTTGAATTTGTGGAATATTGAGTTCTTACCAAAGATATGTCAGTAGCAAATTTTTTCTCAAAGGAAAATATAAATTAAGTTTGAGTAAATTATCCCAAACAGTAAATACTAAAATTATTATCCATTAGTGTAGGTAATTTAGATTTTATTTTATTTTTTGGTTTTTTATTTAGAATTATTTTCATTGTCTTCTCTACACCCCCGTCCTAGTACTCATCTTCCAAAACAGAAACCCAGAGAGACTGTTGTTTAATCAAACTCTATATGGAATAGGACCATGTATCATAGGGTCATTGGTTTAGAGTTGGAAGCAACCATAGAAGTTAATTTGTTATTTGTTGTATATTGTCATTTTATAGATAAAATCAATTAGTTTCATGGAGCTTAAATAATTTACCAAAGCTACACAAGCAGTTTGTTTAATTTCATATCACAATATTTAATTTCATGACACTCATTGCCTAGGTAATACCCTGGCTCATGTGTCAAAGGAAGAAGATGTATTGTACATTATTAGTTGTATACCAACAGATAGTAAGGGGAAAGAGAACAATTTTCCTATCAAGAATATATGAAACAAATGTACTATGATCCCCACATCCTAGCTCCATTTTCTATTTTGATAAATTTTGTTTTTTGTTTTTGTACTCACATTTTCTAATAGTGAGTGGCAGGGCAGTATTCTAGTTAAGTCCTATGAATCTCTTTTTTTTTTCTTTCAGCAAAGTAATAACTAGGTGGAACAGTGTACATGGAACCCAGAAGACCTGAGTTCAAATCAAGAGGCAGATACTTCCTAGTTGTGTGGCCCTGGGCAAGTCACTTAATCCCTGTCTTCCTCAGTTTCCTCAACTGTAAAATAGGGATGATAATGGCACCTCTCTTCCAGAAATCTTACGAGGATCAAGTGAAATAATACTTGTAAAGGGCTCTGCATAATACCTGGCATATTAATAAATACTCGTTCCCTTTGCTTTCCTCCTTTCTGTTGTACTTCTCTGATGTTATAATTTGTCATCTTTGCTGACTGTGTACTGGTATATACTATGTACCGTGTTTTTTACCTACTCAGTCTCAAAGATTGCCCTCATGTACATACGAAGATACTCATATGGGGGAAGGAATTCTTTGGCAAGCCCTGTACTTCTTTAGCTTTTATATACACTCCTCACACTTCAGCTTGTCAAACCATATCCAAAAAACACCAAGAATGTTCCAGCTCTTGGCTTCTGACTCAGTGCTTTGTACTCTATACTTTGTCCTCACATGGGACTGAAACACTCCAGTTTAGAGCTCAAATGTCTCTCTTTCTATGCTCCTATACTTACGACATCTAAGAAGACTCTTCTTCCTGAGTTCAGATTTTGACTTAGTGGTGTGACCCTGGGCAAGTCACTTAACACTGCTTACCTCAGTTTCCTCACCTGTGAAGTGAGCTGGAGAAGGAGATGGCAAACCATTGCAGTGTCTTTGCCAAGAAAACCAAAAACAGGGTTAGGAAGAGTCAGACATGACTGGAAAACAACTGAACAACACCAAAATCCAGAAGTCCTCGTCATAGACTCATGCATCTGTGCTGAAGTGGAATAATGGTTTTACAAGGTAATAGGCTACAAAGAATGAAAATCAAACACGTATTGCTTCCTATCCTTAGTCTAGGCTATTTTTCTTTACATTAAATGGGGATTGAGAACGGCTACTCTCAGCTGAATGGTTGTCTGGTACTTGAACTGTTGGAGGAATATAAGATTGATTTCTGTTCACTTTTCAGATAGATACAAATCTCTCTGAACTTCAAGTTTAAATGCTAGCAATCTAAATAGGTCTTGCTTCTCATAGAGCTTTCTTCATTTTAGAGAGTATACTTGGGATGTAAATGACAAGTTAAGCATCCTTTGGCATTTGTACTCCAATCAAGTGTTGTCTCCAAGTGTCCTTTGTGTGACAAATCTACTTAGTTTCACTTCAAGGGGATATTATTTTTGAAAAAGGCGCCAAAACATTCCACTTTACATACGATAAAAAGATTGGTCAAAGAAAAGCAGGGGTACCAAGTGTTATTTTGAACAAGAATTATATGTCACTTATGCTGACTTATTTGGAATTTTGTTTCAATACCTGTGTCTGGTAATGGATTCCATTCCATATGACACTTGATTTCATGCAATTACCTTCCTCCATTTTTCCTTTCCAGTATCTTCATTTAAATTAGTTTTTTTAAAAGCTATTCCTTGGTTAAATTCATTAATAACAAATCCCAGTGTCACATCTCTTCTTTTTGACTAATGAAATGCAATTATTCTGGATGTCTATGAGTTTCTGACTTAATGGTTTTAATCAACTGTCTAAAATAACCCTGTCCTTATATTCGATTTCATATTATTCATTCCCTGGGTTATCCTTTGGTTCATATGTCAAAGGACAAAGACACTCTCTACATTATTAGCTCTAAATACAAACATGTACTAAGAGGATAAAGGACAATTTTCATATCAAGTAGATACAAAACAAAGGTACTATGATTCCCATATCCTAACTCCATTTTCTATTTAAACAAATTTTATTGATTTTTTTTCTTTTTGTACCCATTTATATTTTTCAATTTAGCATTTCTGACCTTCCTCAGAGAGTCATCCTATACAAAAAAAAATTAAAAAAAGAAAGCATCCAACACATCAATAAAAGGCTGACATTATTCTAAGAGCCCCACCCTATGATCTCCCACCTCTGCAAAGATGGAAAAAGATTCCTTCTTATCTTCATTCTTTGTGGGCAACCTTCATCACAATAATTTGAAAGTATTTATTTTTAATTATTTAGCTATTCTTAATCTTTCCATTTTGCTATGGTAGGCACTGTGTATGCTCTTTTCCTAGTTCTTATTACTTCATTTTGAATCAGTTCATTCGAGTCTTTCTCGTGTTCAGCATATTCATCATCATATTCATTCTTTGTTATGGAGAATAATATTGCATTATTTTTTATGTATCAAAACTTGTTTAGATGCCCATCCAGGGGCATCCAGTCTTCCATTAGATCTATATTCAAAGAATAATGTATACAAAGTACAATGAAGAGACTAAAGCCACACTTAATCACAACTTCTTTTAAAATTATATTATCGTCTTGTTTTCTTATCGTATCTTTCATTGTTTATAATTGCTTTTTCTCTATTTTACCTAATGTAAGTTCTTTATTCTAATGTGTCTCTAGAGGTTCAAGTGTTCCTAGAATTCTCTAAGACTTGCAGGTAATGGCCTCAGTTTAAGATTTGGCAGAGTTTTATGAATGAGAGGATACATAACCACTTTTCAATGCAATCTACTCTTGAAGGCTACACTAGGACTAGCTAAGTAACTCCTACACATAGAAGCTTGGTATGTGTGGGCGTGGGTGTATGTGGGTGTGTTAGCACTCACCTATGTGACACACTATGATTTTTTCTTTTATTTGTCTTTTTTTTCTTCTTTCATGACAAGCGCATTTAAGTAAATTATGTTGCTGACTGCCATCATGGACAAAGTACATGTGGTATGATTTCTAATGAGAAACTATATCCACCTACTACATAAGAAAGAGGGGGAAAGTAACTGAATCACTCACATATAGAACTTCACAAGTTTGCATTTTACTTTCATTTGTTTTAAATCCAATTTAGGATCTCTCTGAGGGCCAAAGTAAAAAAAAAAAGTGTTTCTTTCCCCCGAATTTAGCCCACTTTTCTTCTCTGTAAACATAGCTACAATCTTGAAGGAAAAGTACAGGTCATGATTTCAGATTAGACAGATATTGACATTGGAACCTCCAGATTCCATTTCCTGTAAACTAATTAGTTCTAAGTAATATATCCCTCTTAGGTATGTAAAACACCACTTAGGCTCCCTCAAATCACCTAGGAAGCAGGTAGCAGACATAATTAGTGTTATGAGGCCTCTTACAGCAGCAAGACCAAAAAGCCAGATTTTCCTGTGGGAATGAAACTTCTGTGACCAAATTAAATTTAAAATTTTTTTTGTAATTTTCCTAATGGAAAACACATCTTTTTAAAGTCTGTTGAAAGTGTAACTGAAAGTCTTGTTTTCTGACCTATTGGATACAGCAAAAGCAAGAAATGCTTAACATTTTGAACAACTTGATACTTGAATAAACATAGGTAATTTTAAAGTTGTCATACAATGTTCCCTTCCCTCATTTTCTTATGATGCATAAAAACTTATCTTTTTTTTTTAAGCTGAAAGGAAATATTACAATGACTTGAGGGTAATCCTTGAAGTTAGGAAAACCTAGACTTTTGTAGGTTGTGGTGCAGGGTTTCAACCCAGATCTTGAATCCACTGAGTTGCAATGCCTCTAGTTGCCTCCTTTGCACGACATTTTTTTAAGCTGGGAGGCAGCCAGGTGACAAAGTGGATAGCATGCTGTCTTAGAGTCATGAATCTATGTTTAACCTCGGTTACTCTAAGACAACATGTTATCCATTTTGTCACCTGGCTGCCTCCCAGCTTAAAAAAATGTCGTGCAAAGGAGGCAACTAGAGGCAATGCAACTCAGTGGATTCAAGATCTGGGTTGAAATCCTGCACCAAAACGTACAAAAATCAATTCCCTAAGTCATAACTACTAAGTTATAGAGAACTTGGGATGTTTCCCTTACAGATGAAAATTACAAGTCCTTCCTCTGTATTCACAGATGCAAAGAAGACCTAGGGAATGGCAAAACTCGACATAAAGTTCTGGTCCTTGTGAATTACTCAGGTCCAGTTAGTAGTGATCTACAATACATCATGTGAACAATGTTATTATAACCTTACCCAAAGTCAGCCAAATGTCTCAAACTTAATTCATGAGTATAGCTTCTTAATTTCTCATAAAGTAGAGTAATTCCTCTGTTAAATGTTGTTTAATAGCAATTGAGCCTCCTTGTCTATGTAAAGGCTCTTTTGATGATGTGCCTCTAAGAGGCGAGCTACTTTCAAAGGCCCAGTTATCAGGTTTGTCTTGCTCTTTTGGGGTGCTGGGACAGAGCCCAGTTTGCTAAGTTGCCACGTGTTATGTTTGATTATGTCTTTCTCTTCTGGTGGAATCTGGGATTGAAGAAAGAAGTGACAGACTAAATGCCCTAAATGGATCCAGGCAGAGTCTGTGTCTGAACTGGCCAATTGAATTGGCCAATACTTTGTACCTTTCTTCTTTTGCAGCATCATGTCTGTTCCCTTTTCCCTTTGCACAGTGGCTCATTAACACCCTCATTACTTGTTTTAACTTGCCCCTTTGCCAAAATGTCTGCTCTAAAGGATTGTTACCTGAGGCTCTTAGGCAATCCTGGGAACCCTATGAGCAGCCAAACTAGAGTCACATTATTAGATATGTGTATATATATATATATATATATATATATATATATATATATATATATATAACATATTAAATTTTAATAAGCTCTGCTGTTTAGCACCTTAGTATATGATAAATGTTAATGGTGGTAATGTTGGCAGGACTGAATCTAACAGGAGAGGAAGATGGAGTCAACTCCATCCTTGTGAACACTTGCTTTCCCATGCTTATTTTAGTCAAATTTCCTCAAATCTTTAACTCCCAGTCAGTAATACTTCTCACAATGCAGGAGTTTTCTAGAGAGATTTGTGTAAATCTATTTATCTGCAAAGTGCTTTCCTCTTCGCTTGGTGAACAGCCTCAATTTTGTTTTCTCTCCCTCAATGAAAACAAAGATGAACTTTAAAATTTGGTGCTGTCTTGAGATAAGTCTCAGGATAAAAAGAGACCTAGGTAACTTTTTAAAAAAAAAGACTTTTATAGCTATATTGTTTTTATATCATATTTCCTTTTTTTATTCAATTTTTTAAAAATTCAGTTCTAAATTCTTTCTCTTCTTGTCCCTTTGCCATCTCCAGTCACTGAAAAGGTATGAAAAACAAAGCCTGTTACAAATATGTATAGTCATGAAAAGAAATTCCCAAATTAGTCATGTTTTTAAAATGGAGAAAGAAAGAAAAAAAGAAAATATGCTTGAATTTGTATTCTCAGTCTACCTGTTTTCTCTCTGGAGGTGGGCTTGATGTTTCATTGCTAGTTCTTTGGAATCGTGGTTGGTCATTTTGTTGATCAACATTACAAAGTCTTTTAAAGTTCATTCTCTATATTGGTGTGGTTGTATCATTTGTTCTAGTTTTGTTCACTTTACTTTGCACCAGTTCATACAAATCTTTCTGAAACCATCCCCTTCATTATTTCTTAAAGCACAAAATTATTCCATCAAAAGCACATACCATAATTGATTCTCCTCTATAGTGCTACATTTTAATTTACTTATCCAGGTCCATACCATTTGAACTACCAAAAATTACTTTATAGAGCTAGGGGAATATTAGGAACAAAAGGTCAAAACTGTGAAGGGAATCAATGAAAAAAATGGAAAGGCAGGGGTCCTAGAAAGAGCAGATCTGTAGATATATATGTAATCATCAAGACAATTAGGTAAGAAATAAAGAGGCTGATCAGTGGAATACATTAACTGTACTCTGTACTGAAGCAAGTGAGAATAGTAACTTAGTGTTTGATAAACCCCAAGAACTCACTATTGAAACAGAACCTGTTGGAAAACTGACAGCAGCTTGGCAGCAATTAGGTATAAACCAGCATTTCACCTCATATGCCAAGATAAACTCAAAATGAATATATAATTTAGACATAAAGGTTTATATTATAAGCAAATCAGTGGAGTGTGAGAGAAACTACCTATGAGATCTGCAGATAGGAAAAAAGTTCATTACCAAACAAGAGATAGAGAGATTTTTAGGAGGGTAAATGAATAATTTTGCTTGCATAAAATCAAAAAGTTTGTGTACAAATGAAGCCAATGCAGCTATAATTAGAACAAAAGCAGGGAAAAGGGGGAAAAAACACATTTGCAGCAAGTTTCTGTAATAGAGATCTCATATCTCAAATGTGGAAGGAACTGAATCAAGTTTATAAGACTAAGATACATTCCCCAAATAATAAATGGTCAAGGGATCTGAATAGACAGTTTTTGGAGGAAGAAATCTGAGGTATCAACAGTAATATTTTTAAATGCTGTAAATATCTTATAATTAGAGAAATGCATATTAAAAACAACTCTGAGATATCAACTCATACCTGTCAGATTGATTAAGATGACCAAAAAAGACAAATGCTGGAGAGAATGTGGGAAAACAGATGCACTAAGGCACTGTTGGTAGAGCTGTGAACTGGTTCCAACCTCTGGAAAACAATTTCAAACTACTCTCATAAAGCTATTCAGCTGTGCATACTCTTTGACCCAGCCATATTGTTAATTGGTTTATACCACAGAGATCAAGAAAAGAGGAAGAGGACCTATATGTGCAAAAATGATTTACAGAAGCTCTTTTTTTGATGGAATAGAATTGGAAACTGAAGGGATGCTCATGACTTTTACTTATGAATATATTCTTCTTCCTCATCTACCCAGCAAGACTCGTTTTATAGCAAAAATCAAAAAGGAAAGAAAAAATTCAATAAACCACCCAACACATCATTTTTACAGTATCTGTAGAATTTCATATCCATTTATTCTAACTTCTCAGAGAAGAAGAAAGAGAGATATAGTTTCTCAACTCTTGATCATTATAATTACAGAGAATTTAGTTTTTTTATTTTATTTGTTTTCACTTATAATTTGTGATAATTGTATACATTATTTTCTTGTTTATGTATTATGTATTATGTTTATTTTGCATCATTTCGGATAGCTAAATTCTCTGAGTTCTTCATATTTGTCATTTTTTAGATAGTGGAATTTGTTTAATCATTCCCACATTAATCGTCATCTACTTTGCTTCCAGTTCTTTGCCACAATTCTGTGGTTTTTTAAATCATTACCATCTATAATTTAAATTTATCTTTTGATCTAAACAGTTCAAACCCTCCCACTTATTTTGTCAACCATTCTTGAGAGATAGTGAAGTATAGTAGATAGGAAGCCATATTAGGAGATTACAAAGTCCTACATCTGACCCACACTAACTTAGTGATTATGACAGTTCTCTGCAACACTAAGTTATAAAGAAGTTCTCCATCCGCATAGGTGGAAGGAATTCCCATGCTGGAAATGCCACTACACTGTTTAAAGTGGTATTGCCACTGTACTTTTTGCTCAACCAGAACCAACTTTCTAGATGTTTGCATGATGTTCTTCTACTCCATGCTTCCCTTTGTCACTGAAATTCTACTTGACATTAGTGTAACCTTTGCTGCTTTGTCATTTTTCAGTTCCAATTCTCTTGTCTTTACATTCATTTCTTTATTTATGTGTGCCTTTTATGATATACTTAGCATTTTGAAATAAAGTGTTATAGGAAGAACTGCACCCATGTTTTTTACCTTTTAAAACTACTTATCATGTATGCTTTGGAAGTATGAAAGAATAGCATATATAATTGTATGCACTTGCTCTGATAATTTCTGTGTTTATACAATAGTGGCTTCTTAAATTTGGTTCTTTTTGTTATGCATACAAGATGGAAGGTTTTTGTTTTGTTTTTCTTTGCTTTTCGTTTTGTTTTGTTTTTGCAGCTTGATACCAGAATACCAGGTAAAAGTGAATGGAACCATCAACTATTTGGGAGTATAGGGCTCAGGCAGAGAGCAGAATTCTGAAAGTAGCAAATGTGAAGTCATGCCATATGAATATTATACAGAAAGGTTTGGGTGGCAAATGTCCTGATAATTCCATTTGTCTCACCTACCAATAGCAAGAGCTGGTCATGCACCTTGTGGTTTGAACCTCATGTATCCTTTAGACTTTTGAGTGTAACCATGATTCTTCAAATTAAGCCCTTCACATTGTGACTGAATTTAAGTATATCCTTTCTGCGTTGATGTGTCTTTTTAACTTCAGAAGAGGATGAAATGCAATTGTTCCCTTTACAAGAATGTATATTAGATTTCATTTTTTGCTAGAATTTCCTATTTAATTGACTGTTCATGGAACTGGATTAGTTGTGGGTGGGTCTTATTTCATTTGAGTATAGGCCTTACATTACTGTTATGGGCAAGGAAAAAAAAAATAATGGAGTGGAGGGGAGGAGGGGTTACAATCCAGCATGGCTAAAATTGGTACACCTTTGGAAGTATGTAGTTTTCATACATCTAAGTTTATGGACCCTACAGACAAACCTATGTTAAGTTAATGATAATTTAAAATAGCCTATAAGTAAAAGAAATTAAAAACATTGAGCAATATAATCTTATTCACTAATGGTCGGATTTTTCATTGATGCTAATTAATTCATTCAATAGCCATATTTCTTTGGTTTTGAATTGAACAAGGGAGGGAATGACATGTATCTCATCTAAAGGATGCTCATATAGTCATCCCCTTTCTATCATGATCGACACATCTCTGCAAAGTTAAAGTGACCTGACTGTTTGTAAGGACCATTTTCTGTAAGTACAGGTTTGACACTAGTGTTTTGAGATCTGACTTCCTGAGAAAGAAATGTCTTATAAAACAACAAATTTTTCTAGTAGGCCAGTTGACTGTCAAGATTTTTTTAGACTGGATATATACATTCACATTATTTTCCTTATGTTGCTTTCTACTCCAACACTTCTTGGCAAAAGATGTGAATTGTTTTCTTTAACAGTTTTCATAAGATGATTCTTTTAAGGCCCTATCTGCCTACATTCTCTTTGTCTTTCTCACTTGCACAGGCTTTTAGGTCCATAACAGATGAACCCTTGAGGAAATACATATGACCAATTCACTGTTCATGGGAGCAAATTCTAATTGGAAAGGCATTTCCATTAAACCCTGAAGACTCCATTCACTCAGCAAATTCTCTTTGTGAGGAATGGAGGGAAATACCCATGAAATCTGACTTAGATTTAGCCCAGAAGTGATTATTTTGTTGGAAAGTTTGAGCAAAATCAATTCAGTCATTTTTTTTTTTGAGTCACAAAAAGCCAGGGGAAAATATATTGTTGCCATTCTGCTACAGGCATTTATTTATTTATCTATCAAAATAGGAAAAGAAAGTACTTGGAAATTTAAAATATAATTCATTGGTGTTTTCTTCTAAAAATGAATGGTGTGTGTGTGTGCGTGTGTGTGTGTGTGTTCGTGTTCAAGAGTAATTTATTTTAATTTCTAAGTTATTTTAAAAAATATTTGGCTTTCACTGTTGTACATTTTGCTCATTGGCCCTTGGTCCAGACTGGGCCCTCCCATCAACCCCTGTCCATATAGGCTAGGGAGGATTAGAAAGTAATCCCAGTTTTTGTATTTTGGGAGCCTCAGGGACTAATATCCAAGACACGTTCTGATAATTTGACATAACAAAGATAGGGAGAACTCCCCATGGTTTTCTCCCAATATTCATTACCACCTTTCATTCCAGCCATGCCTTTATGTATACAGTATCCCCAATGGAGGATAACAATCACATTCCTCCCTAAAACTGATAAAATATAGATCAACTGAAATTAGGAAAATCGGTGTAGGAGGGGAATGCAGAATAAAAACAGACACATTTTAAGTAGAAACTTTTGTTTTTATTGTTATTTGATCTAAATAATATTAATGGGTCACTATATATGTGTGTTTATGTGTGTGCATGTGTGTATATATACATATTTATCTGTATACATGTTTTCCCCATTGGAATTTTCCCCAATAGAATGTATGCACTTTGAATACAGGAATTATTTTCTTTCTTATCTTTGAATCTCTAGTTCTTAGTTTGGTACCCAACACATAGTAGGTACTTAATAAATGTAGGTAGAATTGAATCAAATAGGTATAAGTCCTTGTGATAGGTTCTGCAGGGAATCAAAAAATGAGTTCCATCCTTAAAGAAGATTAAGTGAACAAAGGCTGGCACAGTGATTTCCATTTGCATAATTCTTGCTTCTGGTATATTTCAATTTTCAAATTTCATGGGGTATGATTTAGAATTTCATTTTATGCCCTATGAAAGAGATATCCTATACATTTTCTTGTAGTTTTAAAATACTGTCAGTTTACAGGTCTGAGAATATATCACATTCCTGTTTATTAAATCAGACAACTGCTTGGGGTAGCATATTAAAAATTAAGCTTAGTTAAATCTCAGTTTCCTGTGATCATTGTGTAAGATGCTCATTACTGCCTCTCAATGCTGCATATTGGTTTGGTTCAGTGGTTAGATAGTAATTAACATTAATGTTTAAAGACCATTTTCCTACCCTGATAAATTACAAATGATACTGACAATTTTATATTCCTTAGGGTTAATTACAAATGTTCATAATTTATCTACCCTCCTGACTATTGTAAATGACTATATCCAAGACTATGATGAGAAAAACTGTGAGACCTTTGAGACAGTGACTACTCCACAGAGACTTAGTGATCTAAATTAGAGAGACTCTTCAATTCTTTCTGATCAGCCACACTATCTCTCTCTTACCTTTCTTGTAGAGTAAAATAATTCCACTAGGAAGAAAGAATTATTCTTTAACATGACCTAAAGTCAGCGTGTTGTATGAGAATGACAAGGGCCTTGAGGAACTCAATAACTGTGACGGAAAGCCTGAAGACAAGATAGTATACTACCTAAAGGAATTCAAAGAGTGAAGTGACAAACTTGTCTTCTTCTTCTCCCTTCTTTGTCCTTACCCTCCCCCAACAATGCTATATTAAAGTTTTCCAAGGAAAGTCATCTTAGGAGTGACGGGAAAATTTCAGGAATAAAATTTTGAAGACACAAAAATAAACCTAGAAAAGAGAGTAGGCAAGTGTGTTTTCTGAAAAAGAGCAATATGGAAGAACAGAGAGCTCACTCAACAACTCAGATTTTTAAATGACATGGGCAGAAGATAGAAGGAAAGGCAAGTAATGAATGATGGATATGAAAGCATGTCCTAGTAGTCTTTAAGAATTATGTCAGTATAAAGCCAAGCACAAGCAGCTTTCTAGAGGACGGCTGCTGTGAACAGCTTCAAGGTTCTGATTATACAGTGTAGTGAACTTTCTATTTATTCAGTAACAAATTAAGGCAAATTATTCACAGAAATCAAAGTACAGCATTCACAATATTATAACTTAACAATTTATCACTAAAATGGCCACATAGTTTTCATCAAAGTGGTCACATAGTTTTAAGCAAAAGGAGGCAAGCCTCCTTAAATGACACAAAGTACAAAGGTCAGCTTCTTCCACCCCTAAATCACATTGCCTTAATCTCTTCAATTGAAAAGTCCTCTTTCTTCTTAATTGGAGAAGTCCTTAACTCAATCATCTAAATACAAAGGTCAGAGTTCTCCACCCCTACTAAATCATGATCTTCTCATTTTGCATTAAATACTCAAAGAGAAGTCATTTCATTGTGACTCAAGGCTGGCTCTCTGCTTCCATGGTTCCCCTTCCATGGTCCCAGCTCCTTGTTGCCCAGTTTCTTGTCCAGTTCCTGTTCCATATTGAAGCTCACAATGTCTAGTAGACCTCAAGTCCTTCAAAGTTTCTGTTCTTAGGAAGACAAAGCTTAACAAAGCTACAATAACATTCATACATATTTCTGGTGTCCTCATCAATTCACTTTCTGCCTGAGAAATCAACCTAGACCCAACAACAAGGTCTGAGGATTCAACATAAATCATAAGTATAGTCCCAGGACCTCTGAAATTATCAGCAAGACCCTCTTCCAGGATTTCTGTAAACATACAACCAGGAAATCCTCTTTCAGGGCTTCTGAACCAGCAACAAGGTCTAAGGGCTTCTATAACAACAGCACCATCCTCTATCAGCAGACAAATCTGACAAAGTAACTTCAAAACAGACAGACAAAGTACTGATACTACAGCCATGCCTCTTCTCAGTTCTCCTCTTTTCTCATTTCTCAGTTCATCTCAATTCTCACTTCAGTCCTCAGTTCTCATTTCTCAACTCAATTCTTCTCAATTCAGTTCTCAGTTCTCTTCTCTCTCTCCAGCAGCAGCTGCTCTGTCTTCACGATGCTCACTCCCAGAAGTTCTGGCCTCTCTGTGCTTGGGCTTTTCATTATTATTATTATCATTATTATTATTATTGTTATTATCTCTCCCCTATTCTGCCCCTTCCTTTTATGTCAACAAGTCCATCCTACTGTGGGATTCACAAGTTCTGGGTATTAATACTTGACACAATTATGAACTTGAAATTAAATGCTAAGTACCTGTTAGCTTGCCAATACAAGAGGCAGGGAAGGTCTTCAAATTCCCATTACCATTATAGTCAGGAATGTTAAAACTCAAAATTGATTGAGACTAATGAGGAAAATGAAGTATGACAAAGGGGTATTTTCCTAGGTACTTCGGGGGGAAATTGGGCAAAAAAATGAAATAGGAGCATAGTGCAAGGTAAATTGGATAATAGTAAAGGCTGATGGAGAGATAGTAGAATAATTAATTCTTATTGTGATTCTGTTTCTTTTCTGCCATGAATAATTGTCTTTGAATGATAGAAAAGCTTACAACCAAAATGGTCAATATGAAGTTGAAACCCAAGTAGAGTGACAGTAAGACAAGATCTAGCTATCTTTGTTCAGCTCATCCCTATACCCAGACAAACTCTATTATCCTAAACTATAGTAGTAGCTTAATTGTCTAATAACATGTAGCTCCAGGGCCTAAAACAAATGCAGATGTAATAACTGAGCCATTCATGGTCAGTGTTTTCTGAAGGATTGTAGAGAACAAAGAGATCCTATAGGATGACAAAAAGACAAATGTTCTGATTTTTAAAGGATGGAAGAAAATATAACAATCTACAAAATATAGGCTAATGAATTTCATTTTGATTTCTGGTGAATTTCATTTTGATTTCTGGTGACATTCCTATTAGAAGAATTGTTAATGGAAGTCTAGAAAAGCAAATGATCATCAAAAAGTATGACTTCACTGAAAAGAGGCTATGACAGAATTACCAAATTTTCTTTTTTTTTTTTACTATAGTGCTACATGAAGACATTGCTGTCAGTATAATTGTACTAGTTTGGAGCAAAGCATGTGACAGTTACTTCAATGTACTTTTCTTGGAGACAAAATGGGGAGATGTAGACTAGATGGTGGTACATTTAGATAAAAGGAGTCAGAACTGGTGAGTGGTCAGGCCCAAAGAGTAGCCATTAATATGTTAGTCTTGCCTACAGGAAGGTCTCTGAAGGCAAGTAAGCTTTTTCATACAGTGGCAATAATGTATCAAGGGCCTAAGCTTGGTCTTTTCTCTTTTAATATTTTATCAATAGCTTAAGGAAAGGAATAGATGAGATGATTATGCTTTAAAATAGTCTGGAGCTAGAAGAGAGAGAAAAAATATTGGATGATAGGATTCAAACACACCTTGACAAGTTAGAATGTCAGGCTATATTAAAAGAAACTGAGATGTAAAACTTACACTTGGCTTCCACTCCACCTCCCAAGCACACATACAAAACATACAAACACACACACAATACACACACACACACACACACACACACACACATATGCACACACTGATACAAACACACTTTACCAGTCTAAGAACAAGTCAATCAATAAGTATTCAACTTCTACTGTGTTTAAAGAACTATAGTCTGGGGTGGCTAGGTGGCACAGTGAATAGAGCACTGGACCTGGAGTCGGGAGGACTTGAATTCAAATCTGGCCTGAGATACTTGACACATTTCCTAGCTGTGTGACTTTGGGCAAGTCACTTAACCCCAATTGCCCTCCACAAAAAAAAACAAAAAACTATAGTCTGCAGATATAAAGACAAAGCTGAAATAGTCCTAGATCACAAGAAAATTACATTCTGATGGAGGAAGAAAACAAATAAATATAATATCAGAGATATGATATTGCAAAGGGACCACAGAGGCCATCTAGTTCAACCCTCTTAATTTAAAAGTAAAGCCAAGAGATCTTAAATGCTTGCCAACTTCACACAAATAAGTGCCAGAGGTAGAATTTGAACCAAGAACCTGAGGTTTTCCAACAGAAGAGTAAGGGACCTTTCCCTCTGCTATGTTGTCTTCCTAAAATGGGGGAAGCAGAGCTAGTTGGCATGTTTTGTGGAAGGACAGAAAACATCAGGAAACTTCTGCTCAATATGAATCAACAATATAACAATGATGACCAACGGAGCTAAGACAGTCTTGGATTGCATTGAGGGAGTTTCGTTTAAGGCAGTGGTGTCAAAATCAAAGTTAAGCAAATCTCCACAGGTCTCATATTGACTTAGAAAGCCACAAATTGATATTATCTGTGTTATATTGTATTTTCATTTATTTTGTTAAGCATTTCCTGATTACATTTTAATGTGGCCCTGGATATAATAGGGAATTTTGCCCTTGTGTTGGCCTTAACTTTGATACCTCAGGTAAAGGATGAAGAAGGTGATAATCCCATTGTCCTCACCATATCTGGAATGTTCACATTGTATCCAGAGTACTGTGCTCATTTCTGGATACTACTTTTTGCAAAAAGACATTGACAAACAAGAGTGTCCAAAAAAGAATGATCAGTAAGACAGCATATGGTATATGCTATATACAAAGAGCTCTGTCAATGCTTCCTAGGGTAAATGAGAGACTCTCAATGTTGATTATACATTTATTTGTCCTCAGTCTTGCCCAGGTAAGAAATGAAAATTATCACCTCTATGTTCCCAGGAGAGGAAAGATCATATCACAAATTAGTATCTAGAACAAAAAACTTTTCTTATTGGTGATCTCACATAGACTTCAGAGACAGAATATGAAATAGTTGATAATAGAATCGTCTGAGGTAGTCTTTGCTGATTCCTGAAAATGTTGTCTTTTCATTCAGTTTGACAAATATGTACTTAGTACCTACTATATGCAAGGCACTAGAGGTACAGAGAGAAATATGACACAGATTCTTCTTTAAAAATGTTTACAATCTAGCCTAATTATAAGGACTATTATCTTGTACATTTTGCAGGAGACAAATGATGATAAAAATCTTTCTTTAATATAAGACTCCCAAATCTCAAAAGGAGAAAGAAACCAACAAGTTAAAAGAATATTTATTGACAGTCAATTGGACTATTTGGATCACATTATGTCTCATTTCACTCCTTGGTTTTTAATAAAGATGTTTACTTTCACTTACTCTGAGCATACTTCAGGAAACATAATTAAAAACTGATGAGTAACTCAGATATTCTACTCTGAGAATGCTGAAATATTTACTTTCTACAGTATAAGTGAGTTGGTTATGCTAATTTTATATTACTTAGATAAGAATTTTGCATGAAACTTTAAGCAACATCTTTGTGGGAAGCTGTGCTTATGAATTAGATGCTGAAAAGACTTATTCTTATAACTAGTTGTTCAGATTTCCTCCCCATGCCCCCCACCTCTGCCATGACTGTCTCCCATATTTGTTTGTCTGTCCTCATAAGTAATCCATGTATAATATTCCTTTGAGTATCTTGGGCTTGTTTCTTTCGTGAAAGATTTTTATCACTCCCCTATTTACATTGTTCAGATCTATTTAACTAGACTGTTTTGTCATTTAGAGTAATAACTCATCAATCTGTTAGCGCAACCTTTCTTCATGTTACCTTTCATAATGCTATGAAATGGGCTATTTTGAATCCCTCAAATGTTACAAAGCTCCAGATTGCTAATTGCTTTTGATGCTGTGAAAAATAATTACTCTGCATTATTTTTGATATTTAATTGGAAATGTAATGCAGTTAACTAAAGACCTGCAGTATACCATTACAAATTACTGGATGTGCTGAAATAGAAAAGTCAGCTGTAAAACTTTATAAGCAAGAGAATGTTTCTTATATTGCTCTAGCAATCACTATAGATGTTTGGGTTTTAGATTTTTTTTTTTTTTTGGAGAATATGGGGAAGTCCAAACAGTGGGTATTTACATAAAGCTGAAAGCTGTGTGTTTCATGCAGATGTCATATTAGGAGGCTGATGTCCATTACTTTTTTATGTATAATGAATATTGTATGCCAATTTGCTCCATGATGCCATGAAAATCCTGCTTTTATCTGACAGGTCTTTATCAAGATGCATAATGATTCCATTGCTGGAAGGATTAATCTTTTTTATTTCCTTGTACTCAGTTTGCTCTGCATCTGTAGAACATGTAACAGAAATGTTGTTCCAGATTGGAGACATCATGGAAGTGTATATGCATTTCAACAACTCTATCCTTACCTCTTAAAAACAATACCACTTCCTGTTATATACTAATCCCTGAAAAAATCACTCTTAAAAGCTTAGTGCAAGGATTTTTCTCTAAACCAGAATATCACCAGGGGCAGTTTAAGATAAAATTGTTAACTAGCCAGTTCTTCCCTCCTGTTTTTCTGTGTTTGATATTAGTCCCAGACTTTGCTTGAATTATATAATATATGGTCTGTTTCCAAGATATGCATTTGAAAACATGCCACCAAAATAAATTAACCTGATTGAAGGAATGTAAATTATTTTCAGAATTTCAGAAACTGAAAAGGGATAAGTGGAAGGAGAAAATGTTGGGCTGGTGTGAAGCAATAGCCCGTAACCCTCACAGAATCCCAAACAGCACAAGGACACCCGAGATCTCAGGGGATCTAGCTGATGCATCACAAAACTCAACATTGGTGAGTGAAAAGTTATGTTTTCTGAAAGTGGCACTTATTGTAGATGAAGACATGTAAATTATTTTAGTTCACTCAACATTTTGGCTTTCTCCTTTATAGTTCACATTTACATAACAATGTTGGACATTAATTATTGGAATTTGAGTACCAACAATTAGACAGGCATTGCTGCTATTTTCACAACTTGCAAAACTTTCTCCCTTCCTTTAATTTAGCAGCTACTATGAAATCTTAAAATGGGGAAAGTAGTTCCCTTGAATGATGGTCTTAATTAATGCAATCTATAAAAGGTTTTTCATCGAACACTCCAAAGGCTATGAAAAAGTCAACTACATATTTTGATTTGTTTGTCCTATTTGAATATTTTGCTAAAATACTGAATGCCTGCAAAATAAAATTTTTTTAATGACCTTATCTTTTTTATAGAATTTGATCCATGAGGCAATATTGTTATTCATCAAATTATCATGTTATTTCATAAAAAAACAAAGGACCCAATGAAAGAAATTCTCCATAGGCTTTAGTAAGGGTTCCATTGGTGTGGGGATATGTGTGTGTGTGTGTGTGTGTGTGTGTGTGTGTGTGTGTATGTGCGTGTGCATGGTGGTTTCAGAGTCAAAAAACCTTGGTTTGAATCTGGAGTTTGCTACTTTCTACCTTAAAGTTAAGGAAGTATAGAGGAAAGGCAAAGATCTTCTCTTCTTTCCCATCTCCCACTATTGAGCCTAATGTCAATGGTCACTTCTAGCTCTCCATCCCATACTCCCTTATCCTCAAATTTTGGATCTTTTGCTTTTTTTCCCTCCAGTCAGCATTTTCAGTGATTAGGAAAGATTACTCCTTTAATGAAAGAAGTGTTTAAATGTGTTTTCTGTGGCTTTTGCTGACATATTTCTCAGCAATCCTGCAGGGTAGACCTGAATTAGCCTTGGCAAAAGGAAAGAGGAAATGCCCCAAGCAGCTCTAAATTTCAAATGAACCTTCAAGGTGGAATTCAAACACTGTCTCTTTTTAAATAAAAGTATTTATTTTCCTTTGGGACTTCTTGTTTTGTTTCTCTGTTGAAGTGATCAAGGTTTTATTGATTTTATATGAACTAGGATCTCTTGCATTTTCTGGCTTCATTTTTCAACTTTCAGGAGTATTTAACATTTTCCAGTGTTATACATGAAGTAGTCATACTCAATAGAGCTTTACTAAAGAGCTGTCAAGAACCAGCATTAGAACCAGGAACCACAAGAGGAGAACAGACTTTTAATTACTGAAACTTGGAATGACACAAAAATCAAAGCATGACTATTGCTTAAACTTTACCATATCTGACATAGATGGTGTGGACATGGAAAAGGGTTTGAGAAAATGAAGAATGACAAGACATTGAATATTTGTAACCCTTTCGGAAAATTCTAAAGTGTTATCGTGTGCATTCTTTCATATTACTCTAGTATGTACTTGACTATTCTATAAAAAAAAAAATCCAGGGCTTAGAATTGCTACCTAATTGCTTACTGCATAGGCAAATATCTGGATGGCTCCATGGTCCTATAACATGTTAAGACTCTGAAAGTTAATAAAAATTCACTTCCAAGAGACTTCAATAGGTTCCTTGCTTATGACATGGACCACTTTCTGGTTTCTATAATATATTTCAAATCCTAAATATATGTCAAATTAATTTAGGAAATACTGTATCTCATCAAATAAAGTACCTGAATATATATAGTCCCTACTTCACTGATGAGAAAATGGAATTGTGATTGTAACTTGTTTAAAGTCACCCAGCTAGTAGTGGAAAGGAAGGACCAGAAGTTATATATCCTGCCTCTTTTAAGTTACATTATTTACAATATAAAATATAATTTATAATATAAAAAATATTATACCAACTTTTAACTCTATCGGATTAAACATTGTAGCAAATTCCTCTTAGAAATCATTTTCACATAAGGTGAAAGCCAATTTTTATATAAGGTAGGAGACAGGATTTGGAGTCAGGGAGCTAAGGTTCAGATCCTAGCATGGCTGCTTTATTTCTGTGTGACTTTGGGCAGATTTCTAACATTTCTAGATTTCAGTTTCCACTGAAACCTGTGATCCATTCAACAGTTGAATTAAGTCCAGCCATTATACTGTTTATTAAAAAAAACTTCATTGGGTCATCCTGGAATGTTTGTTTGTGGGTAATTACTTATCCCTATTTTTTAAACCTATCTAACATCTGCCTCATGACTGTTTTGACCTTTCTATGAGGTAGGTAAGACTCACTATGTTATTCTTAACCAATGTCTGGCCAAACTGTGTTGTTGGTGATGGTCTGTGTGATGTTAATGGTGTTTCTGTGAGAAAATGTATATGCCAGCAATAGTAAACCCTTAATGCCTTTTTATCACTTCAAAGGATTTGTGAGTTCATTACTGGAGTCAATTACTGCTCTGATGCAAACTAGAACCCCTCTAGTCTTTGTCAGTTGTTATGGCAAAAAAAAAAAAGTTAGAAAGAAAATCATTTCCTGGTGAGCAGCCTGTATACATAGATGTAGCAGCCTGTATAAACTTAGGTAGGTTGGTCATTGGAAAATAGTCCTCACCTGGACACATATTTGAAGTCTATGTAGTAGTTTGGGTCCTGACTAAATTTACCCTCTACTCACATAAACTTCAGTCAACTCAAAGTAACCATTATGTCTCCATGAAGTAAGATATTAGGGGGAATAAAATATCCCTCTTCTCAATATGCTAGTCCAATGGGTCTAGGCCAGGGGTGGGGAACTGGCAACCTTGAGACAACATATGGCCCCAAAGCCACATGCTCCCCACCCCTGGTTTAGGCTTTTATCCCTGATTTCATCAAGAGATCACTGATGGAATACTCTGAAAAATACACAAAGGAAAATAGGTTCTTAAAAAGCTTTGAAGACGCATTAAGAGAGTTTAATTTATAAAGTCTATATCATGTATAAAAATATTTTGAATATAAACAATGACCATAACCAGATTAGATGGTGCTCAATCTGATATATTATTCATGTTTGTCACAGAGAAATTATTTCCTCAAAGACCTTTGTTAGCAAATTTGCAGTGAGACCATTGGCCTTTATGTATGAACACTTTCTCATCTGTTTCCAGACTCTAGTAATGCCCATGACTCCCAGGTTCCTTATTTGTTGTGCTTACTTACAGCAATAAAGCAGCAACCAAAATTCTTAACCTCAGCTCCATGAATTTGTTTCCTAAATTTTTTTTTGTTTTCACTGAATAATGTATTTTAAGTAAAATTGGCTTCCTTTGGAATCCTACATATTTTATCTTATGCATATGAAAACATTATTCTGAGAAGGATTGGTGCATAGGTTTCACCAGACTGCCAAAAGGCTCCACGACCCAGAAAAGATTAAGAAGTCTTCCACTAGAGTGAGTTCTGCTTATGCAAATTAATTTGTGCCTCTCAGAAAAGCAAATGACTAGGAGAAACTAAGCACTTCTCAATTCAACAAATAATGTTCATGTCCTATTTTGGTATCTGTCATCTTATTATGTTGTTTTGTTTTGTTTTGTTTTGTTTTTTCAGAAAAATAAGATGATTTATGAATGTCAAAAGATTTAGAAGTTGTACTATTTTTATCTCATTTATTGCTTTGGGACAGGGGAGGTACTGATGATGTTAGTCCAGACTTGGAATTCCATAAAGATGGGGAATTACTGGTATAGAACTGACCTTCACTCATGAACATTATCAATTTATCTGTATTTTATCTTCTTAGAGGTTGCCTGAGATATTGTGATCTTAAGTGGTTTGCTAAGGATTACACAAATTGTATGTGTTGAAGATAAGATTTGAATCTTAGGGTTCTTCATTCCAAGGCTAGTTTTCTGCATACTATGCTATACTACCTTACAGATAGAGGAACTGTTTCCTCATATGGAGTAATAAAAATATTAAGACAGTGAGATAATTACTTTTTAACATTTCAACCAAAATATTTGGAATAGACTTCACATTTTATATTTGACCTCTCATCTAAACGATTAATATACTGATTACCATGGTAGCCAATTTGTATCGATGGAGTGTTTCTTATTTATGTCTCTGACCTAGGCATGGGAAAAGGTTTGGTTTAGTATTTAGGTGTTGGACTTGCAATCAGAAAGAACTGCTTTCAACTATCACCTATGGTATTTATTAGCTACATAATTATTACTTATTTAATTGTTTAATTACTACATATTTAATTGTGGTAATAATAGCTGGCATCATCTTTCAAGTGATCTGGGCTTGAAACTGAGGTCACATCCTTGACCCCTGCTCTCTTTCACCTCCCTATAACCAATCAACTGCCAAGTTCTATCATTTCTACCTAAATAATAATCTATATAACAAGATGACTAAGATATCAGGAAAACCTGCTGGTAGTCCAGCTAAGAAATCTCTCTCCTAGGAGAAAAAGCTCTGCAAAGAAGTTAGGCCCAGAATATAATTTTAGGTGCATAATAGCCACTTACAAATCCTAGTTGGTCCATTTATATGTCATTCTAAGGTCTGCAAAATGTTACCTCATTTAATCCTCACAACACCTCTGGAACTGAAGCAAACAGAGGCCAATGACTTGCTAATGATGCACACAGAAGGTAATGTCTTCCAGACTCCAAATCTAGTACTCTATACACCATGCCTCTTCAGTGGGCCTCAATTTCCACATCTCTAAAATGGAGTGATAACTTATTTTTACGTCACAAAATTGTTGTGAGGCTAAAGTGACATAAGGGGTGAAAAGTTCCTAACAGACATCAAAGAACTATATAAATGTCAGTAATTATCATTATTTTTGTTGTCATTAAAAATACTTAGGTCTTAACTTTGTCTTATATCTAAAGTTCCATTTCTTGAAGTCTTATAAGCATTTAATGTGCTTTGAGTGCTGTATAGAAGATGAATAAATGTAATGATTCACAAAAGAGAACCTCTTGCCTCTTTGCTGAAAAATTTTACTGAGGTAGACATTGTATCTTCAGTATATTTGGGGGAGAAGGGGAAGAAAAAATAGTAGAACAGGGTAAAACAGAGAAAGTTGAGGGGAAAAGAGACTTCAGGAAAGATGGAACAGATTTCGAATAGGGTTATTCAAATGTGTGCTGCATACATTTTAAATTTTTTAAAAATATATTACTTAATGTAAAAGGTTATGCTAAAATGACTTCTATGTTATCTGTTCCTTTGAGAACAGGAAGCTCCAAGGTAGGTAGGCAAAGCATTGATATTCTCTGAGCCTCATTTTTTCCCTTCTGTAAAATGGGGAAGTAATGTGATATTTTTATTATGTCCTTCACCAGGTTGTGAAGGGATGAATATGTTCAGTAGAGAAATTCATAGATCCTCTCAAGCATCATCTTTCCACACAGAAAGTCTTTGGCTAAAAGTAACAAGGTGCTGATAATTATTTTGCTTCTTTTGAAATTCTGATGGATATTTTTAAAAGCTTGGAGTCAGGCCCTGGGGTTATAGTCCTGGCTCATCCCTTCCCTAGAAGCTTACTTATTCTAACCACTTCCTCCACCACTCTTCCACCAGCCCCACTGTCATTATTTGAGGGGGATCAATGTATATATGTGTATGAATGTTTGTATGTATATATAAAATATATATGCACACATACATACATACACACACATGCATACATACATACAATATATGTGTTTGTGTGTGTCTATAAAAAATAGAGAGTCATCCTCAGATTTAGGAAAATCTTTCCAAAGATCAAATTTCAAGTTTCCCTTCTGTCACATGCTGGATCATTGAACCTTAATCTCATAAATCACTTAACCTCCCAGTGTCCCCAGGCAATAAGGCTGAGGGTTAGTAATTCTTAATGGCCCCATGTTAACTTGGAGGGACATCTTCAGTGAAATACCCCAGGTGTCTGTGGTTGAGCTTGTGCTGTTTAACATTTTCATCAATCATTTGAATGACAACAAAGGTGATATGATCATCAGTTTTGAAGATGACATAAAGTTGAGTGATGGGCAGCTAGCATTCTGGGTGCCAGTCACTTCAGTTCTGGACACTATATTTTAGGAAGGAGATTAATAAGCTGGAGAGTATCCAGGAAAGATGGTGAAGGGTTTTGAGTCCAAGTCATGTACATGTTGGTTGAAGGGACTAGAAATGCTTAGACTGTAGTAGGGAAGCCTTGGCTCTATGATAGCTCTCTTCAGGTATTTGAAGTGCAATCATGTGGAGATAAACTTGCTCTGTCCTGAGAAGACAGAACCAGGAACAATGGTTAGAAGTCACAGAGAGGTCCATTTAGGGTTGAAGCTCCAAAGTCAAACTCCTCCTGAAGGGATGTATTCCCCCTTTTTGAAGATCTTCAGGCAGAGGCTGAACAAGTAGAGGGCATATTTCAATGAGGATGTCTTTCATGTATGGAATGAACTAGATGGCCACAGAACTATTTCATATCTCAAATTCCATCAGTTTGACATTATGCATTGCAGAATATTTGCTGATCAGAATTAATAGAAGGAACTTCCTCAGTGTAAGTTCCTTAAATTAATGAGGCAGCTAAATGGATAGAGTGCTACTAGAGTCTTAGAGTCAGGGAGACCTGAGGTCAAAACTGTCCTCAGATACTTACTGGTTGTGTGACCCTGAGTGAGTCACTTAACCTCTGTCTGCCTGAGTTCCTTCAGCTACAAAACGGAGATCATAATATGCCTCTCAGGGTTGTTGTGAAGATCAAATGAGATTATATTTCTAAAGCCTGGCACATAGTAGGCACTTAAAAAGTGTTTATTCCTTTCCCCTTCCCCTAATGAAGGCCTAAGTCTGAATATTGCCCTGTATACATATCATTTCCCTTGTCTTGAAGGCAGGAGCAATTTCTTTTTTTTCTTCTGTCTTCACATCCTCAGCCTCTCACCCATTATTTATTACACTGTAAGTGCTTCCCAAATGCTTGTGAAAATTGAAGTTTCCTTCACCTCTTTGGTGTTAGTTCTCACATGTGGAAAAAGGAGAGATTTGGATTAGATGAAATGATGAATCCTATATCTGTCCATACATATACCTGCACATGTAAAATATAAGGGGTTAATTCATTGATTAGAACCTGATTCTAGCACTCCTAAGGAATACCTGAATCAGCATGAACCAATATGACTATGTTACCAGTACTAGAATAACTATCAGAGCATATACCTTAATGATGGCAGGTGGATTGTTTTTGTTGGTGGAAAGGAATGAATTATTATTAAGTGGGAATTAAGGAGGTGAGTACTTTAGCCATATAGGAATTAATAGGTTTTCTGGACTGTGTTCTGCAAAATCTGTGAAAACTTCATTAAGAAGATGAGTCTTAGACTGTACAAAGGAGAAAGGGATGGGATTTGATGAAGGGGATTAAGGAGACTGCACTATATGTGTGAAATGAACTAATTGGGAAAAGGAGGTCAGCATGTGTGGGTGGGGGTAGGGTTTGAGGTTTCCTGGGGTGTGACAGAAGGCATGAATTGAACAAGGGAATAAAACTGTTTTCTTTCTGTTGCAAGTCTGTGTTAAATATAATAGCTGATGTATTCATCTTCCACAGATAAAATTTCCTATCTGCTTGGTAGAAATTTCCTTTGAATACACAAAATAAAAACTGATCATTTACTTTAATTGCAAAGAGTTCCAAGATGATATCCATAGTAAAAATATATGCAAAGGTTTAAAAAATAAAATGTGTTTTATAAGAACGTCATTTTACCACACTAATAATCTGCTTTCAATATGGAATTGTTTGTAAATAACATTCAAAAATTTTAAGGGCAATAAAATGTCTATTTGCCCTCCAACCTTTGCATCAACCCAGTCCTACTTATAAGAGCATTATAGAAATACAAGTTTTCCGTGATGATGACGATGATGCTTACCCTGTTACTGATGTCAATAGTGAAAGCAATCTAAATTTTTTCAGGATGGGTACAATTACTGTGAAGATCCTCCCAGTTAAAGGAGGCTCCCTAAATAGACGGTGACACATTTAGATATAAATTCATTTTGTAAAAAGATAAAATAATTTTAAAATATTTATCTCTAGAGTAACAGAAATAGAAAACACTAGGAAATCTGAATGGAAAAATGGCAGACTTCATATCTCTTACCCTGGGAGAAACTTAATTAATTGCACAGTATAAAGTAGAACATTATCTTTAGGTCTGGATCATCTAGCTAGAGTTAAAACATACATTTTCAGCTAATAGACTGAGATCTGCATGTAGTAAGTTTCCCTGTACTTAAAGTTATTGACATCATATTCACAGTAGTCCATACTAATAATCTATCATGTCAATCTTTTCTCAGTAATCCTCCTGAATCAAGAAATATCTAGGGAAAACTATCCAGATGACCCAGTCTACTTCTTCCCCAGATTGATTTTTGGCTCTGGGTCAAATCAGAGTAGCTATAACTATTATCATTATTTTTTACTGTTAGTTATGAGCTTTGTTCTTTATTTACATTTTGAAAATGTGGAACATGACAGCCCTGCCCCCCCAAACAGAAATAATCATAGCTGACATTTTTAAGCACTTTACTCTTTTCAAAGCTTCCAGCTTTTAGGGTATATAGAGTGTTCAGGAAGGACTAGCATCTCTTATGTGAAGACTTACTGAGCCCTTTTCAGGACTGCTCATCCATCTTTGGTGTCTGCCTTTTACCTAACTCTTAGCTGTGACTCCCAGAAACCGTAGCATGCACAGTTGCTACAGCCTGGTAAAAAAAAAAAAAAAAATTCAGCAGACAGACTAAACAAGGTTAAGAGTAACTGATAGTCTCAAATTCATTGGTGAGTTAAGGAGATATCTACCCCAAGTATGTGCAGACTTCCCCCAGCAGAATGGACAGATAAGAATAATTTGTTCCAATGGCCATAAAGATAGCTGAAGCAGGTGCTGGGGGAGCATTTAGAGCTTGGTCAGACATTGAAGATGTCAAGGTCATCCACTGCATCCTGGGTTTTCCCTGTCATCCTAACTATTGTCTTGCCACTGGACTGGCTAAGGAAGAGAGAGTGAGGCTGAAAACTTTGTACAACTCTACCTTACTCAAATCCAATATACCTGCAAGTCAAAACATCACTCCTGATGTCATTGGTCTTCTTCAACAATGAAAAGTGAACAATAAACTTTTCAAAATACTTTGCTCACAACCCTTTGAGATAGCTAGTGCAAATATTAGAAACTGTACCCTCCCCTGTTTTACAGGTGGGAAGAACTGAGACTCAGAAAGGCAATTTACCCACTATCTCATAGCTAGGAAGTATCAGAGCCTGGATCTTAACTCAATTCTTCCTATTCCAGGTCTGGAATTCTGTCCCTGATTTCATCCTACTAATGTTTTATGGTTTGCAAAGTGACTGCCTTTTGCACCCATATGAATAAGCAATTCAACTACTAACATCCTCATGTTACAATTAAAAACTGAGAACTTATAAAATTAAGTGGGCTTGTTTAGGGTTACATGTATATTGTCAGGGCAAAAACAGGGATTTGAATTCTAATCTAATTTCAAGACCAGGGCTCTTTCCACTACACAAAGAAGCTTCATTATGAAATATACCAAATTCTCCATGTATGCATTTCTCCAAACTCTGACTCTTTTTCTTTTTTAAATTTAAATGGTATTTTCCTCAATTACATATTAAGAGAATTTTTTAGCATTCATTTTTACAAGATTTTGAGTTCTAAATTTTTCCCTCCTTCTTTCCCTTCCCCTTGTCTAAAAATGGTAAGGCAGTTTGATATAAATTTATACATGCACTTTCATGTAAAACATATTTCTATATTAGTCACAGTTATGGAAGAAGAAACAGATCAAAAGGAAATAAAACCATGAAAAAGAATAAAGTAAGTGAAAAAAAAATGTTTCAGTCTGCATTCTGAGTCCATCAGTTCTTTATCTAGATATGGATATAATTTTTGTTCATGAGTTCTGTATTTGTCTTGGATTATTGTGTTGCTGAGAAGAGCTAAGTCATTCATAATTGATCACCACACAGTGTTACTGATATTGTGTACAATGTTTTCCTGGTTCTGCTCATTTTACTTTGTACCAGTTTGTATGTCTTTCCAGCTTTTTCTGAAATCTGCTTGTTCATCATTTCTCGTTGAACAATAGTATTCCATTTTGTTCATATTCGCAGTTTGTTTGGCTGTTTCTCAATTGATGGGCATCCCCTCAATTTCCAATATTTTGCCACCACGTATAGGGCTGCTATAAATATTTTTGCACATGTAGGGCCTTGTCCCTTTTTTGTGATCTCTTTGGGATACAGACCTAGTAATTGTATTGCTGGATCAAAGAATATGCAGTTTTAGAGATCTTTGGGAATAGTTTCAAATTGCTCTTCAGAATGGTTGGATCAGTTAACAACTCCATCAGCAATGCATTATTTTTCCAATTTTCCCATATCCTCTCCAACATTTATTATTTTCCCTTTTTGTCATATTCACCAATCTGATTGATGTGAGGTGGTATTTCAGGATTGTTTTAATTTGCATTTTTCTAATCAAAAGTGATTTAGAGTATTTCTTCAGATGCCCATTAATATCTTTGATTTCTTCCTCTGAAAACTGTCTGTTCATATCCTTTGACCATTTGTCACTTGGGGAATGGCTTGTATTCTCATAAATTTGACTCAGTTATCTATATATTTGATAAATGAGGCCTTTATCAGAGACACTGTAAAAATTGCTTCCCAGCTTTCAAATTTCCTTCTAATCTTGGATACATTGGTTGTATTTGTACAAAAGCTTTTCAATTTAATATGATGAAAATTATTTGTTCCACATTTTGTAATGCTCTCTATCTCTTGTTTGGTCATGAATTCTTCCCTCCCCATATGTCTGCCAGGTAGAGTATTTCTCGTTCTTCTGATTTGATTGCTTTATTGTCTATAGTATCTTTTAGCAAGATGTGGTTTCCTTCCTTAACTCTTTTATTTAGGTATAATTTTGCTCATATTATTTTCTAAGATCAGAATTACTACCCCCAGGTGTTTGGTTTTTTACTTTAGCTTAAGCATAATAGATTCTGTTCCAGCCCCTTATTTTTGCTCTTTGTGTGTGTTTCTCTGCTTCAAGTATGTTGGTTATAAGCAACATATTGTAGGATTCTGGTTTTTTATCTACAATATTTGTTTCTGCTTTATGGAAGAATTTATCCCATTCACATTCACAGTTATGATTACTACCTGTATATTTCCCTCTATCCTATGCTTCTTCCTGTTTGTCCTCTCTCTCCTTTTACTCTTTCATACCTCACCATTATTTTGCTTCTCTCTACCACTTTTCCTGACCTGCCCTCCTTATGTCAATCCCCCCCGCCATCTACTTTACTTAATTTCCTCCCCTCTTACTTCTCTGCTGGGTAAGATAAATTTCAGTGTTCAACTAACTGTGTATATTTTTCTGGGCCAATATTGATGAGGGTAAGGTTCAAGTGGAGCCCATTGCCTCCCTCCCATCTTCTCTTCCACTGTAATAGGTCTTTCTTGTCTCTTCACATAAGAGAATTTGCCCCCATTCTACCTCTTCTTTCCTTCTATATCCTTTTAATCCTCTTTCTCAACTCTTTTTTATGTCATTCTCTCAAATTCACTTTATATCAATATACTCTATGTGTATTCCTTCTATCTGTACTGTTAGTGATACTATTTTTAAGAGTTACAAGTATCATCTTCCCATATAAGGATATAAACAGTTTAGCCCTATTAAACCCCTTATGTTTTCTTTTGGCTTTTGATATTGATACAATCTTCTTTTGGCTTTTGATATTGGAGGTCAGAATTTTGGTTTAGTTCTGGTTTTCTCCTTATGAAAGCTTGAAATCACTTTTATTTCATTGAATTACCATTTTTTCCTCAATGTATTATGCTTAGTTTTGCAGGGTAAGTGATTCTTGGTTATAATCCTAGATCCTTTGCCCTCTGGAATACTGTGTTCCATGACGTTCAAGCCTTTATTGTTGCAGCTACCAAGTCATGTGTGATCCTTGTTGAAACTCCCTAATAGTTGAATTGTTTCTTTCTGGAAACTTGCAATATTTTTTTTTTTTCCCTTGACCTGACAGTTCTGAAATTTGGCTATAATTTTCCTTGGGATTTTTAATTTTAGGGGTGGGGACCTCTTTCCTTAGGTGATCAGTGGATTCTTTCAATGCCTATTTTGCCCTCTGGTTCCAGGATATCAAGGGAGTTTTTCTTGATAATTTCTTTAACGATGCTGCCCACATCCTCCTATTGATTATAGCTTTCCAGTAGTCCAATGATTCTGATCTTGTCTCTCCTGTATCTATCTTCCAATTCAGTTATTTTTCCCATGAGGTACGCTACATTTCTTTCCATTTTCTAATTTTTTTTAAAATTTGTGTGATTGATTCATTAAGTCTCATAGAATCATCAGCTTCCAGTCACACAATTCTAACTTTTAAGGTATAGTTTTCCTCGATAAGCTTTTGTACTTTCTTTTCCATTTGGCCAATTGTAGTCTTCAAGGAGTTGTTTTCTTCAATGTTTTTTTTTTTTTTAATCTCCTTTTTCATTTGGAAATTCTAATTTTTAAGCAGTTTTCTACTTTGTTAACTCTTTTTTCATAATTACCTTGCATCACTCTCATTTCTTTCCTTAATTTTTCTTTCTCTCTTATATGATTTTTAAGCTTCTTTTTGCACTCTTCTATGAGATCTTTCTTGACGTGAAACCATTTCTCATTTTTCTTTGGGATTTTGTTCATAGGTGTTTTCTCATTACTGTCCTCTTCCGAGTTTGTGTCTTGATCTTCCCTGTCACCATAACTTTCTATGGTCAGATTCCTTTGTTGTTGTTGTTTTCTGCTTATCCCTGCCACCTGCTTTTTTTTTTTTCTTTTTTTGCCTTTTCCCTTTATTTTAAATTTGAGCTCTTTTCACTGGGTGGAAGGAGTACTAGCTCCCACTTCTTGAGTTAGTGTCTATAGGCCCTGGCTGTTTACCCAGTGCTGCCTTAGTGTTGCCCTGAGGCCCACAGGTGACCCTCCTGTCTGGTGCTGTGCTGAGGTGATAGGGTGGGGGTTGGCTGGCATTGCTGGAGGCTGTAGAGGTCTGGCAGCTTACCTGGTGCTGAACTGGGGTCCTACACTATACTGAGGTCCAGTGGGATGTTTCTCCAGTGGCTATACTGAAGCATGTGGGGACAGACCTCTGTAGTCTGCCCATTTGCCAGGGCTTCACTGAAGCATGGTGGGCCAGTGCTAGCTGGTGGCTGGCAACTACCTATTTGCTTAGGCACTCCGATAGTTGCATCTCCCTATTTTGTCAGGGCTACACTGACGGATGTGGGGCCAGGTCTCTAGAGGCTACCTGTTTGCACTGAAGAATGGTGTGTCCAGTGCTGGCTAGCAGCTGCCTCTTTGCTTAGGCACCCATAGGGTAGGCATCTACCTGTTTTCCGAGGACTGTGCTGAAGCACAGGGAGACCAGACCACCAGAGGCTGCCTGTTTGCCTGAGGCTATGTTGGAGCATATGGTGGTTCTCTGAGCTGGAGTCCACCAGGTCTCTTGGCAACACTAAGGCACCTGGAGGTCCCTGGTGTTGGTGTTTGTCTGCTCCACCACATTGGGGCTCAAGATCTCCCATTGATTTACTAAAGTGGGCCTTGCTGCTGGCTTGCTGGGATGCTTCCTGTCTTGGACTGTGCTCTCCTTTCACCCGAGTGTGGTTGACCTTTCTTGCTGATCCTCCAAGTTTCTTCAGCTAAGAGATTGTTTCTCCCTATATTTTTGCTGGTTCTGCTGTTCCAGGATTTGTTTGGGAGTTCTATTTTATGTTTTTTTGGAGGTGAGTATAGGAGAGCTGCAGTGGTTCACAGCTCACTCTGCCATCTTAGCTCCCAGAAGTCACTTTGCAACATTTTGAAAAAGTATCTACCTTCAACAAACATTTCTGATATCTCATCCCAGGTTCTTTATTTTTGTTTTTGTTTTTTTTAATCTTTAGACCACAGGCCAAAGTTGCATAAACCCAAATAGGAAACTTTTCTTCCACCCAACACCTTTCTATGATTTTGTTTAGGATTTGGACATTTTGTCCATCCTTCTTTTGCTGTCTAGGTTTCTGTAAGGCCTTTAATGCTATGCTGTTCTACCCTTTCTACTAGTACTTGGAGAACAGAACTAATTATTATCAATAACAGGAATTGGTACAGACATTCTGATCATATCAAAGATTTTTTTAAAAATTAATTTAAACTTAAATATACAATAAGAAAAGAAAAAGAAACACATTGCAAACCTAAATACAAAAGAAAAGAAAAAAAAAAACATTGCCACGTACAAAGTAGAACGTAAGAGGATTCCACATATACAGCAAAAATTTTCCATTTCGAGAAAGCTTGTATAATAAATACTACACTTTGAGTTCAAAGCTGTCCTTCTTTTCTTTGTTTCCTTGTAAGTTTTCTTTTGTTTTCTGCTGTGCACTTTTTAGTTTGTTCTTTCCCTCCTCCCGCAAGAAGGGTACAATTAAGCGTGGCTATATATGTGTATCCACACATACATATATACACACATGTGTAAATGTATATACACATACATATACTTAAATATCTATATTCACACTTACATACAGACATACATTTATGTGCATCTATGTAAAATTGTACAATACTTATTTATCCTCTGCTTCTTTGAGGGTGGAAAACCTTTTCCTTCTTGAATCCCAAGTCTTTCCATATTTTTCTAGTCTACCAACTCGTCATTTGCTACACCACAACAATATTTCAACCTTACACCATCTAGTTATTTTAAAAAGTCCATAACAGCATTGCTGGATATCACTGACAGTGTAGCTTCTCTATTTTTCTCTTTTGATGAAATTTATTTTAGCTTTTGCTTTGTCTGAGATCATGATTACTACCTCTGATTTTTCTTCCATAATAAATTCTACTTCTGATCTTTATTTGATGTTTGTGTGTGTCTTTTAATTCCTATCCCTCCTGACTCCTCTATTTTATTTCTACCCACTACCTTGTCCTCCTGTTACTTAACCTACCCCTCTCCAAGGACCCCTACTTATCCTCCCATTCCCATTAATCTGAACAACCTTCCATACCCCTTTATCCTATTCCCTCACCCTCACCTCTAAAGACCCCTCCTTTATCCTTACCCCTCTCCCTAACCCCTTATCCTTTTATTCTTTCTCAATTGAGAAGAATTTTATTTCTTGTATTATTGTATCAAGATTCTTGTTTTATCATAGCTTTTAGGTAGTCCAATTATTATTATGTTTTATCTTCTTGAGCTTTTCTCCAGATCAGTTGTTTTTCTTATATTATGTTTTATTATTTTAGGTTTCTTATAGCATCACTGGTTTCCTCTTGCCCAATTCTAATTTTCAAGGGGTCCTTTCTTTCCTTAAGGTTCTGGATCTCCTTTTCTTATTGGTTAATTTTCTTTTTATAATCTTCTTGTTTTTCTTGGATCTTTTTTTCTCCCTCATTTGACTTTTAAAGTCTTTTTTTAAGTTTTTCTATGAATTCTTTTAGGGCAAATGACCATTTGAAGTTACTCTTCATAGAAAGAGAGACTTTTTTTGCTACAGTATACTCCTCTGAAGGTAAACCCTGGTCTTTTCTATCTACACAGTAACTTTATATGGTTTTATTCTTTCTCTTTTGCCTGTTTATTTTTTTTTTTTAATCACCTCTAGTCGTGGGGTATGGAGAATGGTGCCTCTGGCCTTATATTCTCCTTCAGTTCTCCCATCTGGCCTGTGACTGAAACCAAGAACTCCATCCTGTGTCCACAGGCAGCAGTGCCTGCTCCCCACTCCTTTTGCACTCAACCAGCATGTGCTGGTTCCTTCCTGCCCAGGGTTGCACCTCAGTAGCACAGCTGGGTCTGGCATTTCTTATCAACAGAGGTTCCCTCAATCTTCCCCAGCTAAGATGCCCAATTCCCCTTACTGTCCAGGAGGTGAAAGTTCCTGTGGCAGGACCAAGTCTACCTCCCAACCCAGCTAACCCCAGGGTTTGCCTCTTGCTGTTTCAGTAAAGCTAGCCTGGAGGTGTTTACTCTTCACAGGGACCAAACCTCAGTCCTAGGATTTTTCTTCAGATCTTCTCCAATTGTTCCAGGAGGACCACTGTTCTCTCCCAGCTCTTATTTATTTTTAGCACTCTGTCTTCACCCTGAGGTGCTATTTTATCTTATTTGTGGCGGGAAATCTGGAGAGCTTGGAATGTTCCGACCTACTCTACCATCTTCTCTAATCCTCTCTCCCATCCTGGAGATTAAAATAATTCAGGGCAAGATGTAGGATGATTAATACTATGTTACCCCTGAAGAAATTCAGTAAGCTGGACAGGCAACCTTTCTCCAGCAATCCCTTGGTTTAGAACATGGGGGAGAAAAAGGGGGGAATTTGTGGCCTCAAGGCCACATGTTGTCTTCTAGGCTTGGGTGCAGTCTTTTGAATGAATCCAAGTCTTATAGAACAAATTCTTTTATTAAGGGGATTTGGTCTGTAAGACTTGGATTCAGTTAAAAGGCTGCACCCAAGGACCTAGAAGGCCACATGTGGTCTTGAGGCCACAGGTTCCCCACCTCTAGTTTAGAAGATTTATTAAATAAAATTAATATTATGGCATGTGTTCTCTCTTACATTTCTTGGCCAAGCTCAGAATCACCAATTATGACCCTTCACATAAGATGGAAGACCACTAGGCCTTATCATCTGACCTACCACTGCATCCTAAGGTCCTCCAGGCCCAACAGCTCTGCCCTTCAGTCTCCATGTACTGTTATCTGCTTTGAGGACACATACACACTAAGCCTCTTTAGACCTTGCTCTCTGTGCTGTTGCTTAGTCCTTAGGACTTCTGGGCCCTTTCTAGGGGTCCTGTCCCCCAATTACCACATGAGCTTCATCTAGAAGGAGTCATCTTGCCTTCTGCTCTTTGTATTCTCAGTACTTAGCACAGTTCTAGGCATGTAGTAAGCCCTTAAGGAATGCTTTTCCATATATTTATTCATTTGCTCTTCATATATCACTTTACCAAGTGATAATGCAATCAGTATACATTCAATTATGTTGTCTTTTATGTGAGAAAATGGCACAAACGAGTCACCCTCCACCAAAACAAAAGCTTTGCCATGGTGATGGTGATTATTTTGTGCTGTTCCTCTCTGTCAGCAGGCTTATGGGGTCTTTCATTCCACATGAACTCCTTGGTCATGGAAAAAACAAAGCAAGGTGGCCCACACAGGGTTTGAATTTCATGATTCTCTTTAGACAAATCCCTCCTTAGATCAAAGGCATTTCTTGATTCAGGAGGATTAGCAAGATAAAAGACAGATATGACAGATTATGAATGTGGATTGTTGTGAATATGATGTCAATGACTAAATGCCTTCAAGGATGAGGATATTTACTAAAGGCTAATCTCAGCTTACTAGCTCTTCTGAAGACATATGTTTTGACACTGGCTAGGTGATCCAAATCTAAAGATAATGCCATACTTTATTCTGTGCAATTAATTTATACTCCTCCAGGTAAGAGATATGAAGATTCTCTTTTGTTCCACTCATATAAATCAGCTATTTAGTCTTGATTCCCTTCTTTCTCCTCACCCCTATTCAGAATAATTCAATTCAGTAAATTCAGTTTAACTCAGTAAACATTTATTAAACATTTTCTTTGTACAGAACATTTTAGGACATACCAAGTCAGAGTTCCTGACCTCTTGGTGCTCAAAGGATAGTAAATATTTTCTTTGCAACTGAAATAACTTCCTACTATCATCAGAAACAGCTCTAGTGATCTATGATGGAAGACAGAAGTTCCAACCAAACCAAGGACATGTTGTCAAAGCACCTCAGTTAACAGAATTAGCTGATTCTTTTGATGTTTTGTACATGTAGTATTAAAATCTATTTTGAAATTCAATTAGAAATTTCCTTCCATCTGCTAACTTAATGGCTGTCAGTAGTTAGGTGTCAGTAGGGGAAATTGTTGATGCTTCTCTGAAGTATTAAATAGTGAAGAACTAGTCACTGAAAGTAGATGGGGAACAAGAAGTCATCTTGAAAGCAAGCATATGTCAGCATGGCAGCTTCCTAAAATAAAACACTACAGGCTTTGATCCTGTAATCCCTCTGTTGATTGTAGGAGGTTGAAGATAGAAAGAAATATCCAACATCTACCAAAATAATCATAGCAGTACTTTTTGTAGTAGCAGAAAAGGGGGAAAGAAGTGGCCATTAATTGGACATCTTAGATATAGAGAATAGCTGAACAAAACATGATGTTGGAATGTAAGGGAATTGTATTATGGGGAACAATTGATAGGCACCATGGTAAAATGGATAGAGAGCTGGCCTTGGGGTCAAAATACTCTGACTTTAAGTCTTATCTTTTTCATATATTGACTATGTGATGCTAAGCAAGTCACTTAACCTCTTGGTGCCCCTGGAACTCTCTGAGATTCTAAATTGTGGAGCGGTTGCCAAATTGAATTGATAAATTGAATTAATTCTCCCCACCAGTAAAATGATAGGGAGGAAGTAAGGGAAGAATCAGGAGAGAGGAAAAGGTGGGGTAGAAGACACAAAGAGAGAGATGAGGAACAGGAAAGATAGAGACTGAGACAAAGAAATTGAGAGACTTAGGGGAGTTCAGAGAAACAGAGATTAAGAGAGAGGGAAACAGATGGAAAAAGTGAAGAGACATGAATGAACTGGTACACTGTGAAATAAAGAGAGCAGAAGAATATACACAATTAATTCAAATAAATAGGTAAATTAGAAGAATATTAAAATAAAATCAAACTTTGAGGAATTATAAAAACCAGTATTTGTCTTAGAGAACAGATAATGACACCTCCATCCCTCTCCTCAGCAATCGGGAGATCACAGGGACAGAATGTTCCATACATTGTCAAACGTGGTCACTATATTAGTTGTTTTTCTCAGCTATTTTTCTCCCTTCACAAAACATTTTCATTGGGTATTTCTGAAGCCTGGAAGGCTCTTCATCCTGATATCTGCCTTTTAGAATACCTGGGTTCCTTCAACATTCAGCCTCAAGTCCCACATTTTGAAAAAGGCTATTTCCAGTCCCTCCCCCCCCCCCAGTTTCTAGTACCTCCCCTCAGAAATCAGCTTGCAAGTACATGTGTGTGTATACATATGTAGATATAGACTATATAGATACAGTTATCTTTTATCAACTAGTTATTTACTCATTGTCTTCCCCATTAGAATGCATGCTCCTTAAGGGCAGGGACTAGGTTGTTTTGGGGAGTGTTGCCCTTTTTTTGTATCTCCAACACTTAGAACTGTGCCTGAGCCATAATAAACACTTAGTAAATGCTTGATACCTTGCTGACTGACTTTTCCTTTCCTTCCCCAGATACTTCAAGGGTTGAAGGATATACCAAGAAATGGTTATGATATCAAAACAAATGGTATCAACAAAACAACTTTTTTAAAAACAGAATAGGAATATAGTTGATGAAAGGATATTTGGAGGGAAGAAAAGAAACAATTGGTAGCATTAACATAAAGTAGAATTGGGGCAGCTAGGTGGCTCAGTGAATAGAGCACCGGCCCTGGAGTCAGGAGGACCTGAATTCAAATCTGGTCTCAGACACTTGACACACTTACAAGCCGTGTGACTTTGGGCAAGTCACTTAATCCCAATTGCCCTCAAAAAAAAAAAAAACCATAAAGTGGAATTTACCTGGTTTAGCTGTGTTTGGGGTAAGAAAGGCAGTCTGTTCAGACAAGTTATTTGAAATTATTAGATATTAAAGGGCAACTAGAATGTCATTTTAGATAGTATCTAAAATTAATTTTAGAATTAAAAAAAACAGGACCTTTGATCTATACTTGAAATAATTGGTCAATGATTACTATCAAGGATACCGTAATTGCTTGCTGAATTTCTTGAGGAACAAATCCCTTTATAATGGACTGTAAGAAATCTGGACAACGTTTTAATATGCTTTAACTGTTTAGAATAATGTCCTCTAGTAAAAATGTGGACTCTTCCGCATGACAAGCAAATCCTTGAGGTTAGAAACTGAAAGCCAGTTCTTATTTAGTGCCTTGTTAATTATTTTTTCATCAACATAATAATTGCCAAGTGTAATTACCAGGTAAAACAAGCTACAAGGAGAGCCTTGTGGTTCCACCTTCAGGAAACTGACAAATCATATGATAGGAACTTAGAAACCTAGTCTCTGTGTGTCAGATGTGTCCTACAGGAATAAATTTAATTTAACAATCCAGTAATTCTTTAAAGAGAAAAAATGAAATAGCTTTTATACCTCACAGTTACCACCTTGTCATCTTCCGCAGACACACTGTCAAGCCCACAGAATCATATTTCATATGTTGCTGAAAACTGGCAGATGAAAGGGCTGTTGTCTTGTTTTTATGGGCTGAACAATTACACCTACAGAAATCAGACTAAACAGCACCATTCAGTGGGCATAACATTGCTGCTGCTCTTTGTTTCTCCCTTCAATATATAGGAATGAATGAAAAACACGGTTCTGTTAGATGCAAAACTATTATTAAGGCCTACAGCCATGCAAGTTAAATTTTTTGCAATTTTTTTCTTTTTTTTTTTTATGATCAGGCCCCACTTTCTCTGATTCCTGCACCAGCTCTTATACAAAGCCATGTTTTCATATGCCTAGTCATTGGAAAGGGATCATTTAGACAGTCTCAAGGCAATGTTTGTGATTACCACTGAATCGCTCTAATATAATTTTTCTATCACTAACATACAAATATCAGGCAACATCTTGGGGGAAAGGAGGTTGTATCACAGATAGTGAGATGCCAGATAAAATGTTTATTATGCAATTACCGTGGGCTAAGCACTAGGGATACAAATACATACATGACAGAGAGAGAGAGAGAGAGAGAGAGAGGGAGAAGTAGATATATGTGTATACAAACACACACACAAATACATACATATATATGCATATATATATACATATATAATATGTATGCATGAGATATACATACATAACGTATGCACACATATGTGTTTATTGTATTTTGCCAATCTTAAAAGTCATTTGAGTTGTGTTTGACTCTCGTTGACCCCATTTAGGATTTTCTTGGCAAAGATACTGGAGTGGTTTGTCATTTCCTTCTCCAGTTCATTTTACAGTTGAGGAACTGAGGCAGACAGTTTTAAGTAACTTGCTCAGGAGAACATAGTAAGTGTCTGAGGTCACATTTGAACTTGTGAAGATGAGTCTTCCTAATTTCAAGTTCATTGCTGTATCCACAGCGCCACCTAGCTGCCCAAAGTACTGTATGATTGTTAGCTATTGTTGCATAGTCCCTTGACTTCAAGTATAAGATATAATGCCCCATTTATAACAGATTATGTTATCAGTGGTTGTTTAAAAAGATATTATGGTTGGGTGGATGATCTAGTTGGGAAGACCAGAATGAGTCATTAAAATTAGCTAATCTGTTTCAATCAGATCTATAACTCTTAAGGGTGTCATCATAAAGAATGGTTATGATCTTCCATGGCTCATTCCCAAATGTTTGTCAGACTTCTGGGCTGGCTAAACACATGAATATAACCCACTATGTCATATAAATTCAACACATTGAAAATTATTATTTATTATATAAATCCTGAAGGCAAAAATTAGGTGCATTTCACTGTTTTGTACATGGCTACTTAATGAATGTTTCATACTTAATAGCTACTCATCCAGAGTTTTCTCACGGAGTCCCTTCTGTTACTTTCCACCTTGTTGCCTTACTGTACAAGAATGTGGGGATAAGGCTAAGAAACACATTGCCTGGCATATAAAAAGTGCTTAATAAATTCTTTTTTGACTGATCAAAAAGGAAGGATAGGAAGAGGAGGAACAAATAAAGAGATTTTAAGGGAGTGGTGACAGCATGGGTTTGTCTGGGTTCCACAGGTATAAACACAGAGAAGTCACTGAGGAATCTGTCTTCTATGGGGATGACATGGTTCTGAGGTTGATTTGGTTGTCATGGAAACCAAGGCAACAAATGTTTTTGATTGCCAGGAGTACAGGGGACCTTTTGGATGATGGTGGATGGTAATAGTACCTTGAGATGGGTTGGGTGCCATGGAGACGGGACACATACACACACACACACACATACTAAGGGGATGTGGAGATGTGAAAAGTGAAGAAATTCTTTGGTCAACTAGTAAGAACTAGCTGACAGAGTAAAAGAAAAGGCATTTGGTACTTGGAGGCCTGGTTACCATAGAGATAGGACAAATGAGTGTGAAAATAAGCAACAAACAAAACCAGATTGTCATTGAGAGAAGCTTAGGTGAGGTGACTGAGGAAAAGCTCTACCTCTGTTTTCCCTCCTTTTTATGCTCCAAAGTATAAATGGAACCTGTAGACAACAAATAAAACAACTTCTTTTCTTCTTCTTCTTCTTCTTCTTCTTCTTCTTCTTCTTCTTCTTCTTCTTCTTCTTCTTCTTCTCCTTCTCCTCCCCCTCCTCCTTTTTCTTCTTCCTTTTCTTCTTCTTTCTCCTCTTCCTCATCTTCCTCTTCTTCTTCTTCTTTTCCTCTCTCTCTCTCTCTCTCTCTCTCTCTCTCTGTCTCTCTCTCCATTGATTAGCCCCTTAATGCTAAGAACTCAGTTCTTCTGGGGAACTGAATCCTTTTTTCTGTAGGCAATATACCAACTTTGGACCCTTGGTAGCCATATATATTGAGATTTGTGGTCCATGATGGAGTGTTGAGCCTTGCACATTTAGGGATTTCAGATCCCTTAACATTTTGGCCTGATGGAGAAACTCTTACCTGGAAATATATATGCCTTTGTATGTAGCTATAATTTTTTTTGGGCTTCAGTCTCTTTAACACACTTTTAGTTATATGAGCTGTACAAAAGACATTTATAAAATGTGATACCATATTAGAGAACTGATAGTGAATCTTATAGTTCCAGTACATGCTAGTTTAGGGCATCTAGCTTATTTGACTCTAACTCAAGTCAACCAACATTTTTCAGCTATCTTTAGAAGTAGTTTTAGGAACTCAGATAATAACCTCAAAGTCTCATGTGATGCCAGAAGTTGGAACTCTGGCCCAGGCTGTGAGGTTGCAGGAAGCTTTTAGAGTTAAAGGAACAAGGGTGTCACTCCTCTCCTTCTAAGGAACCCTTCTCACTGTTGTAGTTTTTAATTGAATACTTTCTCAAGGGCTGATTTAGTGATGATTACCACAGCTCCTGGAGCCATGGAACTATGAAAAAATACTGATAATCTTAACAAGAAATAAAATGAGAAATGAAGGGGAAAATGAATAATTCTCCCATACTCAGCTTACATGGAGAATCATTACAGCTGCATCCATATGGCATGTTTCCCAACAGAGTAAAGAGGAGATTAGGATAAATTAATCTTGTATCCTACAAGAGCTCCAAACAACTGCAGAGAGTCCTCTGGGCAAGGTCTGTAGCTGGTAGGCTGGGATAGGAACAAAATAGCCTTGGCACCAAAAGGCAACTTAATGAGCCAGTTGCAAAGTTTGGCTCCAGAGATGACACTTTGAGAGGCAGACCAAAGCATGACATCAGGAGAATGATTCTTGTCTCAACAATAATTAGATACTACCTAGAGCTTTAAGAATTGCAAAGAAATCTGCATTCTGAATCAGATTTGACTATTTGCAGGTATTATTATCCCCATTTTAAAACTGGGGTTGCTGAGATTGTGTGTGAGAACTGGTATTTTAATCGAAGTGTCTCCTGATTCCAACTCTGTTATTTTTTCAGCATATAACACATTGTACCATCTCACAAAACCTCATCTAATAGTAGGTTCTGGGGGGAAAAAAGTCTAATTCTTATGATATTACTATAAATACAGACTTAAAGTTAAGTTTTACAGACCTGATTCCTGGACGTACCAAATATTAGCTGTGGAATTTAATCGCTCTAAGCCTAGTCTTCTTAGCAGTAAACTGGGCATAATGATTAAACTATCTCAAAGAGTTGTGTCATGTAAAGGGAAATAACTTTTACAGACTTTAGAATGCTGTTCAGTGCAGTGTTGAATCAGAACTTCAGAGGACTGATATTAAAAAATGGTCTCCCTACGTCTTGGTGGAAAAGCTTTGTGAAATGAAGCATATACTTTCAAAAACAGCAAACATACTCATTTGTTTTGTTTAATTTTATTTTTTGCAATAAAGGTTTTGTTTTAGAAGAGGGAATTTCTAGGAAGGAATAGGATTTTAAAAATATCATCAATAAATTTGCTAAAAGGGAGGAGGGTTTGGAAAACTATGGTTGAAAGGAAAGATCTTTGTAAACCACAGAACAGCATGTCTATGATTTGTGAACCAATGGATTCTGTACTACTCCCTGGTTGACATTGGAAGCACTTTTATAAGCTGTATTAACCCTTTCAGGCTGTTAAAGTGCTTGTGAGTTAATGGTGCTTTGTGGTTGTTGTTGTTAATTGTTTTCAATCATGTCTGACTCTGTGACCCCATTCAGGGTTTTCTTCACAAAGATACTGGAGTGGTTTGCCATTTATTTCTCTGGTTAATTTTATATGTGAGGAACTGAAGCAAATAGAATTAAATGACTTGCCCAGGGCACTCAGCTATTAAGTATATGATGCCAAATTTGAACTCAGGTCTTCTTGACTGTAGACCCAGTGTTCTATTCATTCACTTTGCCACCTAGTTGCTTACTAAGTTCCATTTCTGAATTTCTGTTAATTATTAGGACAACTTTCTTTATATCAAGTTCAAATCTGGTCACCTGTAACTTTTTTCTTAACTATACATATCCCTGAAATTGTTTATAAAACCTGCCTATCTGTAACAAGTTAGTATAGGTCACATTTGGTTATGAGACCTTTTTCCAATAGACTTCTTTATGCCTGAGAATTATTTTGTGCCTTACTATCTAACCTTCCATTCATGATTTTTTTTTCTGAGCTTATACAACTCAGGTATCTTTTCACCTCTCACTTCCTTATCTCCCCTCCACCAAAAGAGCTCACCAAACCCTAATTAGATAGTAATCCCCATCATGCTGTTACTTAGTGATATAAATGATATTGTTATAATAGTTGCGATTGTTTTGTTGTTTGAAATTATGAAAAGTTCATGCCTGAAATTACTACCTTTAATCACTTCCATCTGAACAGTTGCTCATGGTTGGTAAATGGTTCTGCATGTCACAAAATCCAAGAATTTCAGAGTGGGAAGAGACCTTAGTGGTCATCTAGCCTCCCAAAAGAACTTTTACAACATATTTAGCAAGTGATTCTCCAGCCCTTTCTTGAAGACCTTCATTGATGTGAAAGCCATTTTCCAGTGGTATCTGATCTTTCTACTTTGACATTGCAGTAATTTTCAGGGAATGTTTCTTTACATCAAGCTTCAGTTTGCCACTTTGTAATTTCTGCCCATTATTTGTAGTCTTCCCCCTCAGTCCCAGCCTCTTTTCCTCGACAGTCTTCATATCCTTGAAGATAGTCACCATTTCCCTGCTATGTCTTCTCTCCTGCAAGATAAACAACCCTGTCCTTCCCAACTAACCCTCATGAGACATGATTCCAAGATTCTTCTCCATCCTACTTTTCACCTTTCCCCGTACTACTGAGAAATAATTCAAAAATGCATCCATAACTAAACAGAATACCCCAAATATAATTTTATAAAGGGGGGTAAAATGGCTCCCATACTGCTATGTATCCCAATAGTTAAAAATATTGGGAGTCAAGGGTTACACCGGCAGATGGGTAGTATGGAGGCTAGAACACTGAACTTGGAATCAGAAAGGCTTACGTTCAAATCTGCCTCAGAGATTTACTAGCTGTATGACTCTAGGCAAGTCACTTAACTTCTCTTGGCTACAGTTTTCCCGTATGAAAAATTAGGATAATAAGAGCACCTACTTCACAGAGTTGTGAGGATTAAATGGCATAATATATGTAAAGTATATGCAGAAGTAGTACTATGTAAATGTTAGCTATTATCATTATTCGTATGGTTCATACGTGGCTGATGATACATATGTTCACTTCTTGTATTCTTTTCTTAATAAACAATTAGGTTTAATCTAACTCCATGGAATGACCTGATAATTCTTGGTCATATTGACAAAATGCCTCAAATAAACCTATAAATTTACTATATTTCCCCACCAAAATCGATGGAAGAGGTTGAAAAAATATAGAATGGCTATGTTTCATAGTTGAGAGGACAGGGTCTGGTAACCTAAGCATCTTGGGTTTTCCAGAAGGCTATAGAAATTTTAATTTACTTTTTAATGAAATTTTCTTTTCTTTTAGTTAGAATGGAATAGTCAAAAAGAGTTTTATCACTGAAGAAGCGAGGATCTATTCTATGAAAACAATAAACCATCAACATTTTAATGTTATTTATCTCCTGCTTTTATCATCTCCAAAGTGCTTTCACAGATATTATTCCATGTTAAGTACACAACTATGTGAG
>CM053592.1:91040036-91062322 GCA_028646515.1 Pseudochirops corinnae | reverse complement strand
ACCTTAGGCAACGATCCTCCTCTCCTCACGCACGCAACTGCTCAGCGTCCAGGCAGCTTGGTCCCAGCAGCTCCGGCCCCTGGCAGTTCCTGCTCCAGGCAGTCCTCAGCAGGAGTCCTTAGCAGAGATTCTGGCCCGCTCAAAGCAAAAAGAGTTCGCAGGGGCAGCCACTGCCTCTGACGCAGCTTCCAGTCCGCACCGCACAGAGACTAGCTTGGCTCCGGTGTTCTCTTGCTCCACCCCTTCCTGCTACATCAGCAAGCTCAAGGGGCGTGGAAGATCTTCAAATCCCAGTATCGTTACAGGGTCATTCTTTAAAGATTCTAAATTTCTTCCCCTGTTGTTCTTGTTCAGTCATTTCAGTGGTATTCAACTCTTCATGACTCCATTAGGGTTTTCTTGGCAAAGATACTGGAATGCTTTGCTTTACCAGAATCCTTCTCCAGCTCATTTTATAGATGAAGGAACTGAGGTAAACAAGGTTAATTGATTTGCCCAGGGTCACACAGCTAGTAAGTGTCTGAGTCCAGATCTGAACTCAGGAAGATGAATCTTCCTGGCTCATGAGGGAAAGAAGTGAAAACTTCTCAGGCTATACTCTAAAATCTAGTAAGCCTTTTCATGGGAAACAGGCCCAAGCTCCCCTTCACCAGAAATCACATGACTTAAAAGGACTCAAAACTAACTCAGAATGGTAGGGAGTCACCCCTCTCCTCAGTGACACCTCAGCATAAGATATGCCAAATAAGGACAGAAGTGTTTTCTCAAATGTACATTGGGTGGTCTACTGTTTCCTTGTTCTGGTATTTGAGGTAGATTGCCACACTTAGATTGTGCACCTGACTTCCAGCCAATGGAAGAAAAGGGTCAGAAGGGGGCGGGGGAGAATTCCGTGTTACGACTTTATAACTTCACCATTTCCTTTTGTAAATTGCTTCTCTTCCCTGACTATTTGTCAGAAGATGGGGTTGCCCTTTCTCAAGATGGTAATAAACCATTCTTTTCTGCTTCGTACCTTGAGAAGCCTCTGTGTGTTATTTGGATAAGTGTCTCTGTGGCACACAGTTTTGGGGTGCACACACACAATAAGAGTCCTAGGTTTCCTCTTCTGCAGTGGGCTAAAGTATGAAGCTCACCTCAGGGAAATTCTAAACCCTGTAAATAATCAGATCTTTAGCTGATCTCAGGACAGAGGCCTCATATGTCCCTACTAGGTCAACTCTCTTTTAGGCAACTATGAATGTAAATCTATAAAGTTTAGAAAGAACCAGATTAAATTTAGACATATAAATCAGTTGTTACTTATAAAACATATCAAAGACTTATAGAATTGGAAATGATTGGAGACATTATCTATTAGAGTGCAACCGTCTTTGCTCCATACATCAAGACCCTGAAACCCAGAGAGAATGACTTTCCCAAAGTTATACAGCAAGACACAGGTGCACACAGACTTGAGGGTGCCATTTGCTGACTTCTCATTGTCATTCGCTTATATCACCATGTTTGTTTCAACATATTACATTCTCTTTTTAAATACCAAAAAAGGTCGTGTTGACTATAGGAAGTCTAAGAAATGTTGACAGCCATCCTTAAGCAACTCATATTTGCAAGTGTCACTAGGTATTATGGTTTGTCAGCTTGTTGATTGTGTATCTCCCTCTTCAGTAGTATAAAAATTGATTCTGAGTTGAATTTAGTATTTGAATTTTTTATCGTAGAATTATTTTATTTAACCACATTAGTTAACGAGTCTAAAAACGATTTAAATATCAAAATAAAAAGAGTAATAGAAAAGAGATATGGAATTTTTATATTGTATTCTTATTCACACTACTATGGTTTTTCCTAATGGGAACTATATGTTAAGGTTCTAAAAATAAATATCTTACAATCTGGACTTGTAATTAAAAAAGAATATTAAACATGAAAGCATCATAATTTCATTGAAACATCCCCCAGTTTGGATTGAGAAGTCACTTCCATGCTATACCTTTTTCTCATATCACTATATTTTATTTCCAAAGTAATCTTTCAGACCTAAAATTCTTAGATTTAATTTTTACCCAGAAATACAATTTCCTCATCTACATTTTTAGCCAACATTTCAATGAATTTTTCTACCTTGTTTTCTTTTTATTGTCTCAGAATGAAAATATCTCTTTTAATACCATCAAAATCATTCTAATGGGAGCATCTCAAATATGAAAATCTTGTTTGACATCAGCAATACCAGTGGTTTTTGTCCTTATTGAACTCATATGTATATATGTGGTATTGTTTACTGAGACTCAATAGAATATGTAGCACCAGACTACAGTCAGTCACTCAACAAATCTTTATTAAGCATACTATGTGCCAAGTGCTATGCTAATCAAGAAAGAAATGAAGAGAATGGGAAATAATAGAGATGTGGTGAAAATAGAAACAACAAGGCTTGGCAAAAGATTGAATATGTGGAGTGAGTGCCAGTGAAGTACTGAAGATGACCCTAAGATTATGAACCTTAGTCACAAGGAGAATAATAGTATCTTTGAAAGTATTAGGGAAATTTGGAAGAGGGGAGTGCTTACAGGGAAAGATGAGAACTTTTTCTTTAGGTCCAGAGAGTCAGAGATTCCTGCTTTCACATGTTAATGATGTGAGACTAGAGTTCAGGAGGGAGATTAGGACTAGACAAAGAGATTTGGGAATCATTTGAAAAGAAATGCTAGTTGAATCAATGGAAGATGGTGAGATCATGATGAAGTATGGAGGAAGAAAAGGTCATAGTACAAAGCTTTGAGGTATATCTACAGTTAGTGAATGTGGCCTGGATGAAGTATTCAGACAGGAAAAGAACCAGGGGTGAACAGTGTTCTGAAATTTTAGAAAGAGAATATCCTGGGGAAGAAGGTGATCAACAGTGTCAAAGATTGAAGAAACCTTAAAAAAATGAAAATTGAGAAAATGCCATTACATTTGGAAATTAAGAAATCATTGGTGACTTTGGGGGGACCACTTGTCAGTTGGATGATGTCAGAAGTCAGACTGCAAAAGGTTTGGAATGAATTGAAGGAACAAAAGCTAAAACAGTAATCATAGTTTTCTCAAAGAGTTTAGTCAAGAAGGGGAAGAAAAGCCTAGGATGATAGCTAGCAGGGATAATAGGATCAAATGAGATATTTTTTAAGGATGAGGATTGCTAAATGGGGTGCTTCCCTTCCCAGTGGAACTCTAGTGCATTTCTGTCTAATGGTAGCTATTGTACTTAGGTAGTCATGGTGGATATGAGGAGGGTATGACCTTTCTTTACACTCATTTCTCTCCTCAATAATGTCTGTCAGGGCTGGACTGGAAAGAAGCTAGTGGGTTGGGGGCAGTACTCTTCCCAAGGCTTTGGTGTGGAAGGAAGAGATAGTAGCAAAAGGTTACTGTTTAGTATAAGATGAGGAGACAGAGGAGGGAAGAAAAGAAAACTTCCATTGTTGAATGGTTTCATTTTTTTTTTTTTGGTGGAGTATGAGGAGATATCTTCAATTGAAAGGGTAAAGGAAGGGATTGTCATAGCAGGTTGGATGGAAAGGTTTGGAATAGCCACTATGACAAGTGGAAGACTGAGTCAATTAGGAAAGAATAAAAGGATTGCCTTTCTCATTGAGGGTCCAGTGACAAAAATTTGTAATGGAGTGTCAGCATGGTTTTGTGATTTTCTCCAGCTTGGCTCAACAGCATTTGAATAGGAGTGAAGATGGTAGGGCCAATCTTTCATAGTTCTTTGATTTTGCCAGTATGGGCAATCCCTTCACTGGTGCAGATCACAATCCATTTGTCCTTATCCAATGTGACCCCTGCCTTGTTTTCTCATAAACCCTCCACAGATGATATAAGCCATGTACTCTCTCTTCCCTTCCCCCCATATGTATATGTATATGTATATATGTGTATGCATGTATGCATAAGTACATATACATATATAGTGCGAGAATCTATGCGTATACATATATACATATAAAACATGACATTGTAGTCTAAGGACTTAAAACAATAAAAATAAAAATACAACTCTAGATTTTTCATCAACAAAAGTACAAGTCTCATACCCTTTCTCTATCCACATACTAGAAAATTAAAGCAATTGCCTGGTTAAATCGGCATAAAGCGCCCACCTTCAATTATAAGAGGTAGTATGAGGTAGTAAAAAGAGTACTGGTTGTGAAGTCAGAGAATCTTAAATTGAAATCTTCTCCTTGGTCACTTATTACTTGTGTGACCCTGAGTAAATCACTTGACAATCTTGGGCCTCCTTTTCCTCATCTACAAAATGATGGCCTCTGAAGCTCATTCCAATTCTTGATCTCTGATCTGAAGACCCTATACTTCTACTCTACAGTCTTGCAGGGTTTATTTTTTTTTTTTACATTTTAATATTCCAGTGTTTATTTTTGCCTATAAATTAGTAAAATTAAAGTTACTGCTAGGAAAAAAAAAAAAAAACAACTTCAATCCTAAATCTAAATTTTAATCTGTAGTAAGTTCAGGGGATCTTTGTCATGATGAAAAGTGAGTGATGTACTAAAAAAATAAAAAAGAAAATTCTCAGGGTATGCTGGGTTCAAGGATCTAAATTGCAGAAAGTTTTGACCATGAAATGCCATATGAAGGAAAACCATGCCAAGTTTCCTCTCCTTTTATTTCCTTGTTAATTTTTGGCTGTTTCTGTTGCCCCAAAGTGACCTATGTATCTAAACTGAAATGAAACTCTCTAGTGCAGCAGTTCTCAAGCTGTGGGTTGTGACCCATTTGGGGGTCGAACGACCCTTTCACAGGGGTGGCCTAAGACCATCGGAAAACACATTTTTCCGATAGTCTTAGGAACCGAGACACCACTCCTCTATCTGTCTCCAGGCAGGTCTGCCCACATGCAGATATGCCCACAGATGAGTGTTAAAGGGTCCCGGCATTAGGAAGGTTGAGAACCATTGCTCTAAGGGTTCTAACTCTCTTTTATATGTCATGAGCCTTATTGACAACTTGGTGAAGCCTATCTATCATTCTCATAATAATATTTTAAATTACATAAAATAAAATAGGTAGGATTACAGAGGAAATCAATTATATAAATATATATAAAAACAAGTTAATAGACCCCTGTTCCAGGAGAACTTCTCCAAATTTGGATGACGCCTTAGATCTTGAGCACTCTATGGGAAGGGCCATTTAAGGCTCTCTGTTATGCCCTGAGTTTAGAAATGTAGAGGTCACCATAAAATGTAAAAGTTTAAGGTTAGGGATGCTCAAGATGCCAAAATACCAACATGCTGGGTCCTGCCAAATGAATTCAAATCAAGCCTTCTCTCAGCCAAGGAAAAGCAAAGTTTATTAAAGGTTCAATATAATAGGTAGACTCTTAAGGAGTCCCAGTATCAGCTTGCATTGGACAAGCAGGCCAGAATCATCTGACATAGAGTGAGTCTGCACTAGATAATTCTTGGCTTCATGGAGGTAAGATGGATCTTATATACAGAAAGGATGTGGGAGGAATCTAGGGGTGGTCTAGAGGAGGAGTTTGGGGAGGGTTTTCAGGAGGAGTCAAATGAGGTCAGACTCCAGTAATGAGAGATTAAGGGTGGGAAGTAGCTGGAGGCTACCTGGAGATGACAGACAATGGAGGGCTAGGCTAGTTTAAGGGTAACAGATTTGGGCATAGATATTTTGGGAGGATCAAGGGTGGGAAGTAGCTGGACAAAGGAGGGCTAGGCTAGTAACAGAGATTTGGGCCAGAGCTATAATGAAAGTCTTATGGCCTCAGGCAAATGCCTCTTGTGGAAAGATTCAAGGAGAGCTCAAGGAGGTTCCCAGACCCTATGCCTCACCAGGAATACAAACTAAAAATGACCCTCAGCCTGGAAACCTAGATATGTGTTCACATAGAAATGTGTAGATATCTGAACTTTCATGGCAGCAGCTTTCACAAGGTCTTTCTCAAAAAATGAAGACAAGGAAGGATAGAGGGAAAGATTTTTTAAAAGTTACTGAACTTGGAAAGGGACATCATCAGAGAAGAGCTAGTTAGGCCCTTATGATTGTAAGAAAATCAATATAGTGAGTCATATTTTTTCAGGTTCAAGTTTTATGATTTGCTGTCATCTGTGGCTCTAATTCCTCATATACTTTAATTATTATTCCTGCAATCCAAGGTGGTTTTTGGTTTTTATTGACTAAAAGTAACTGGGACGTTGATGAAGGACCTAATCTGCACCCTTTGATCATTAAGACAACAGTATGTGTACTCTCATAGTATTTAACTTCAGGCCAAATTTTTTTTTTTAAGACTGAAGAAAAAAAGTGTTTTGAATGTAAATTACAGCATACTTGGATACAGTTTGCTCCTATAGACCTGCTTTTCAGTGTTTTTATGATCATAAGCACAAATTGTGATGTGTTATATTTCTTTTATGTAGAAATTATCAAAGGCTTTATATCAAGAAATAGCTATGACTTCTATTAGCAATTCATTAATTCCACTTCTTTAAGAAATGATAGTTTTAGTTACAAAGATGTACAAAAATAGCATTTGTTTTATTTAAAACATTATTACTATAGAAATAGAGAAGTGTGAAATATGACATGGTATCAGCATATTATTATAAAATGTGGCTGTCACATAAAAAGGGATTGATGCACTGGGAATCTAAGTCTCAGTTAAATTTCCTTACACTTAGAGAGATAAATATAGGCATAAGTCTTTTGTAAAAACAATATTTAATGACTTAGTTGCTTCAGCTGTCTAAGAGCTATGTTAGCCTCACAGAAAGTATATTCATTTTTTTTTCAGTCAACCAAAGCATTTTTATGCATTGGGTTAACAGAAAAATAGCATTTTCCAATGAATTCTAATAAATTATCAATAATAGCTCATATTTATATAACAGCTTAAAGTTTACAAAGCATTTTTCCTCCTAATAACCTAGATAGTAGAAGTAGAATTATTCCTGAGATGAGAAAACACGGTGGAACCAAGCCTTGGACCCAGGTCTGGGTGACAGATTTTCAGCTGGATGAGTACTCATAAGTCATTGAAGTTCAACCTTATTATTAAATAGATGATGAACTGAAGCCCAGAGAGGTTACCGTTTCCGAGATTATACAAGTAGAAAGTTATATAGCTAGAATTTAGACCCAAGTCTTCTGATTTTAAATACAGAGCTCTTTCCACTATGCAAATGCTATGGACTTTTTCTACTGTATTCCCCTAGACCTTACTATATTCTTTGTGTGTATATGTATAACAATATAATATGATGTGACGTGATGTGACATGATGTGAAGTGACACAACGTGATGTGACATGACATAACATAACACAATATAATGTAATATATAGGAATAAGACAGTGTGGCATAGTGGATAAAAAGCTGGCCTGACATTTAGCAAAATCTCACCTATGCTACATTGGCAGGAAGCATTGTTAGGCAACCTGAGTCACAACTCAGTAACTTTGGGTTTTTGAGGAGGGAAGGGGCTGTTTTTCATTAAGATGGCTTTTGATTTTATAGCCTTTTCTATGTCATTTTTCAACCTTATATAAAGGTTTTCAGGTCCCACTTTTTGTGTGTGCTCCTTTCTCCTTTCACGGAATCCTTTGGGCCTTGAAAAATACCCCATAAACTAAAGAGACTCCCCCAGGTACTACTTTTAAAAATACCTGCTCTCATCTAGATGCTCCTTAAATTTGAAATTTCCTTTTGACTTTGGACTGTCCAAATTCAGGCTGCAGACCTTCTCCTAAGCCAGGGCAATCAAATAAGGATATGCTTTCCAATTGTGTACTGAAGTACTTATCAAGGAAATCCAGGTATGTTACCATGGAGAAGAAGCCTTTCAGGAAATTGTGTGAATTGTGAAGTGGACATTTTATTTTATGGGGGAAGAATTGAGTTTTAGTGAATTGCTTAATACTACATAATTTTTGTCCTGGTAATATACTCTGATTGTGGAGACCAATGTCCCTCGGTGAGAGGGTGGCTTTTTCTTCTCCTCCTCCTCAAAAAAAAAAAATCTGTATCATGAAGGTATACAGCAGGCAATAAGATGATGTTGGCAGTTTGTACTGATTTGGGAGGAAAAAACTCCCAAGTAAAGAGCAATTTCTCCTAGATTATCTAGATGTAAGCCAAGTTAGTTACATGATAGTGACTACTTGTTAAATTTTTTAAAAATTGCTTTTTAGAAAAGTGATATTTTTCTGAATCGTGGATTTTCTCATTATTTAGTTCAAACCAATCTTAAAAATATAAAGTAAACACATTCAATAATGTTAAACCATCTTAAAGAACAGAAAGCCCAGAGAGAGAGAGAGAGAGAGAGAAAGAGAGAGAGAGAGGGAGGGAGGGAGAGAGAAAACCCTTAATGGCTTACGAAGCCCCTTCTTCCTCAAACCCTAAAAAATAAATAGCCAAAGAATTATTGCTCACATTTTATTAATGCAGAAAGTGAGACTCAAAAGGTGACTTCTATAGCCAAATAACTAGCAAGTGGAAAGACTGGAACTCAGACCAAGTTTTCTGGACTGCTAGTGCAAGACTTCTCTGTGTCTCTTAGCAACAACCTGTCTAGGAATCTCTTGTATACTGATGAGAGCTAAACAGCCTGGCCTAAAGGAAATGGAAATAGGATGGAATGGTGCCCAGTGATGAGCAGGAAAGAGATAAAGGGAAGTAATGGACTATTTGATAGTTTGCACAGTACAAAATTAACAATGCAAATAATACCCTGATAGGACATTCCATTGAGGAGCTAATAGAAATCAAACCCTCAGCCATGCCTCATTTATTTGTTTTTGGTGTTATTTGTCTTCCCTCACCACCTTACCTCATTAGCTTCTGATGTTCTTTGTAGAAGTTTATGCCAAAATCACTGATCAACACTTAGCTGGTATTTACGTAGTGATAGACCATTGCTTGTGTGTTTTTTTCTTAATGGTGGAACTGGTTATGCACCATAAAATGCACCATGAAATCATTGCAAATCTTTGAGTTCTGCTTTAACAAGGGATAATTTCAAGGTTAAGCATCTCTCTTTCCATCCCCAAATGCCATCTAGATTTGGCTTTGGGTTAAAAAATAAAAATTCCCCCTAGACAAAGGAGTTCTTACCCCATGGTCTATGAATTATGTTTTCATTTTTATAATTGTATTTTTGAGTGGAAGAAAAGGTTTCTTTTGCAAACCTATGTATTTAAAAACTTTTTTTATTTTAAGGAAGGGTTCCGTGTTTTTCACCAATATGCCAAAAAAGTCCATCAAACACACACATACCCATTTAAGAATCCCCATCTTAAACATGACAAAGCCTTGTCATAAATAGAATTTAATATCTTCTTTTGTTTCTTTGTGTTGAAACATCTCATGCAACTACAGAAAGAGAAAAATAACATTTTCACCCCCCAAAAAACATTATAATTAAAACACTGACATTGTATTTTGTATTGCTTTCTATGACCTCAAACTGTTTTCCAGAGCAGCTTAAAAAGAATTTTTTTTAAAGATGAAAAAATAACAACAACTGTAACATGTTTTGGTAATGTATGATTAAGGATCTTGGAATTAAAGAATTACTTAATAATTAAAACCAGAAAACAATCCTTAAACAGGTAGAAAGTGAGGGAAAAAGGAAGGGAGGGAGGGAGGGAAGGAGGAAGGAAGGAAGGAAGCAAGGAAGCAAGGAAGGAAGGAAAGATTAATAGATGGATGGAAGAACATGCCAGGCACTATGGTAAGCAATTTACAAATTTTATCTCAATTTATACCCTCACAAAAACACTCTGAGGTAAGTGCTATTATTATCATTTAGCAGTTGAAGAAACTGAGGCAGACAAGGGGTGAGTGACTTGCCCAGGATCACACAGTTAGCAAGTATCTGAGACCAGACTGCCTCCCAGTATCCACTGTAACACCTAACCTGCCTATGAACAAGTCATTGTGTGCTGAGGATATAAGGATAAAATGAAAAAACACAGTTCTGGACTTCAAATAGCCTTATAGAAGAATATCACAATCCCTAAAGAATCATGAAATCACAACATCTTAGATCTAGAGGTAGAAATGAGTTCATCTAGTTGAGCCACTTTCAGAGCTCTTCCCAAAGTACCATTCATCACCACTGAGTATGACCTAGTGAGCTGTGAAGAGATGCTTAGTCTCCAACAGCATATTTCTAACACTTACATTTAAGAAATGGTACAAAGGATTTCAGTGAGGAAACGTGTGATCATAATGGAAAGAAGGGCAGTCATGAAACTAGAGGGAAAGATAACAGATGGGTAGCCCAAGTGCCACCCAGTCTAGCACCCATACAATGTAAGTACAGTGGTACCTTGACAAAGGGAGCACCAACTTACAAGATTTCCGAGATACAAGTTGTCACTAGATCGATGTTTTTGCTTTGAATTGCGAGCCAAAATGTGAGGTATGAGCTATTGCTAGTTGGGAACGCCACAACCCAACTCCCACCCAGCATCCCGTGCCTCACTGGTTCAGTCCACGTGTTTACCTTACCAGTGAAGAAAATTTAGTTAAGTGAAAGTAAAAAAGATATTGTAGCAATTAAGTTCATGGATAAAGTGTAGCATTAAGAATATAGTGAGTAAGTGAACAAAGGTGACCAAAAGAGCGCAAAACAAAACTCCTCTAACCTCCTCCATTTATCTCCTCCACCCTCCACCTCCACCAGTATCTTCTGTTAGCTCAAGTTGTCTGATATCCAAGGTAAATATACACTATATAAAACCAGTTTATTTCTTTACATTCTTTTTTATTATGTTTTATACAATATTTGTTATTTATAATTACTTTTTCTTATTTAAAAACACGTACCAAAAAAAATACTGGGGTGGAATTTTGGGGGCTGGAATGAATTAATGGCATTTCAATTAATTTCAGTGGGGAAAATTGTTTTGCTATATAAGCAAATTGATTACAGGCTCAGTAATGGAATGAATTAAACTTGTAAGTCAAGGTATGACTGTATTCTTAGAGGATAACTTCCATCACCTTGTGTCTCATCACCTTATGGGACAAGAATTGCCCAGGATGAGAAGAAGTAGTTAGGTCATAATCCTCACTGATGGTGGGAATATTCATTTATGAGATCATGAATCCACTGAACTATCATACAGAAAGACTAATACTGTCAAACCATCAATGTCTTTGGAATGAAAGAACCTGGATTCAAATCTTGCCTCAGATTTGTAAACCAAGGCATCATGTAACCTCCCTGAGCATTTGTTTCCCCATCTGTAAAATCAAAGCGTTGGATTCGATGATCTATCAGGTCCCTTTTGCAAGATATAGCATCCTATACTGCATAAATTTGACCTCGGGGTTCAGTTTTCTTAGTGAAAAGTATGTAGTAAGCCCCTCATCGTAAGAATGAAAAAATGTGTGATATATTTCATTCTTTCTTTTGTCTTCATGAATTAGGTAGATAATTAATGTATCTGAGTCATCACCCAAAGGTGGAAATGAGCTTTCTTTATTTTTCCAAAGGCTTCTGAGGAATAGCATATCAATTCTTTGCAAACAGTCTCATTTTGAAATCAGAATATTCCATACTTCCAAAATGTAGTTGTGCCCCCTTTCCTCCCCACAGTAAGTGACTTGAAATATGCTAAGAGGCTGAGAGACAGAAGAATGCTGGAAATATAGTTATAAAGGACAGAGCTAAATGAATCCTGAAAAGGAATGCAGGAAGGAGATACTGTCAGATGGAAATGAAGGTCTGTCAATGTGGCCAGGTATTCAGGAGACCTATTTATTATTACATTTTCCTTGTTTTATGTGCCAGCTTAAAGAGAGAGGAAGAGAGGGAGGGAGGAGGGAGGGGGGGAGAGAGAGAGAGACAGAGACAGAGAGAGAGACAGAGAGAGAGAGATTGATCCCTTCTTTTTATTCCACAAACCAATTCAGCTTTTCATTTTTTTGGTGTGTGTGATTATATAATAACTTTTGTCCACGTGAAAGATAAAACCTACTCTTCTATTCAGTCATCCACAGCTATCCTGCAGAGTTGGTAGCAGGGGAAATTTAGCCTTTTTTAGTTAATATAGCAGTTGTTTTTCATCCTGCCTTTTCTTCTGTTTTGTTTGGGTGGCATTATTACTCTTCCAGATCATTTGTTTCCCCTCGAAAATTACACCTCAAAAATGAGAGTTGATTTTTTTTCTTCTGAAGGCCCATATATCCAACTCAATGATATTGAATATGTCTCTTTTCAAGTCTTTGGGTTTCAGATGTTTGGTGTAAGACACAGGAAAGGTCAGAGCAGTTAGGTGGCAGAGTGGATAGAGTAACAGGCCGGTCAGGAAGGAGTCAGGAAGACTCAACTTTGTGGGTTCAAATCTGGCCTCAGACACTTACTACCTGTGTGACCCTGGGTAAGTCGCTTCACCCTGTTTGCATTAGTTTCTTCATCTGTAAAATGAGCTGGAGAAGGAAATGGCAAACTACTCCAGTATCTTTGTCAAGAAAATCTGAAATGGGATCACAAAGAGTTGGACACAGCTGAAGCAAGTTGCTTTTCTTTGTCCATCAATCAACGGGCTTTTATTAAACATTTTCTTTGTTGTAGGCTTCTCCTGTACTAGGTCCTAGGGATAAAAAAAGAAGGAAAACTATCTCCAGGAGCTCACATTCTAATTGGTAAGATAATATGTACATAAACTGGTACGTACTAGATAATTTCTGGGTAAACAGTTTTGTATTAGAGGAATAATGTTACTGTTTTATGGACTGAGGAAATTCTTTTTCCTGCTGTCTTTTATGTGACATTTACTTCTCCGTTCTGATCAATAACATGCACAATAAATAAATTTAATTTAAGTTCTCCTTAACCACATTTCAGTTTCCTCAGTATTAATCAACTCACTGTTCTCTTTGGTTACTGATTTTTTTTTTTTTAAATTTTCTTCTAAATATGATATAAACCTGCTGCTGGTCAGTCAAGTCCAACCTTTCATGACCCTATTTGCCATTTCCTTCTCCAGCTCATTTTACAAATGAGGAATTGAAGCACACAGGCTTAAGTGACTTGCCCAGGGTCACAAACTCTAGTAAGTGTCTGAGGCAGGATTTGAACTCAGAAAAATGAGTCTTCCTGACTTTGGGCCCTGCACTATCCACTGTACCACCTAGCTGCTCAGTTTGTGCTGTAAGCGTTAGTTTAACTTGATGAATGTCCAAAAAAGAGACTGTAGAGAAGTAAATTGACAGTTAGAGTTCTTTTTGTGAATTTAGGACTTTTAGAAATGTGAAGATACTTATTGATATTCATTGGGGGTTTTATCCATATTTATGATTCCTCCCATGAGTTAAGTCCTTTTACCAATAGAGATGGACTGCTTTTCTGCCACGTATTGTCTTAACGAATTGCCAGAGACCTTGAGAGGTAACAGCACTAAGAACATTTGTCAGAGGATGGATTTGAACCCAGATATTTCTGATTCTTAGGCCATGTTCTCTATTCACTAAATTACTGAAGCCTCTCTATAGGTATGTGGAGAAGGAAGAAGAAGGAAAGAAGAAAAAACAACAACTACATGTGTTTATGTTTTTATTAAAGCATTTTAGGTCAGTATAATTTTTTTTCAGGCATGATAACCCAGCTAATCTAAAAAAGAAGTGGTTTTTTAACTGTTTTTTTTTTCTCCAGCTGTAGTGATGGATTTGAGCTACTCTCCATACTCTCCCTATTCCCCACTGTGATCATAAATCAGGCTTTTCCAGGCATCAGTATAGTGATCATGGAAATGAGCAAAGTTAATCAATCTATGGAGGAATTGACCTTGTGATCTTGTTACCATTATATTGGTCTATATGCAATTGAGCCCAAGACATCAAAAATCTTATTTATAACAGCCCCCTTTTCCTGATCCCCTGGTAGAGTATGTGAAACACCTAGAAAGAAAGTGAGTTCTTCTAATTAATGTGATTAGGTCAGAGGACATTTCCAAATTCTTGGGTCAATTTTGTGTGTGTGTGTGTGTGTGTGTGTGTGTGTGTGTGTGTGTGTGTGTGTGAATACTGGCCTCTGGCTTCCATATCTGATATATAAACACTCAAGAAGCAGAACCTGGAAAATAATCTATACAACTAGTAGAAAAGAAAACTGTTTAGAAAATCTTTAAGATCCCTCATCACTGGAATGACCAATCACAACTTTAAAAATCTAATGATGAAGCAGGCTTACCGCTTCTTGATAGAGGGACTGTAGGTACAGATTGGAAAGCAGATTTTCAGGCATGACCAAAGGGCAAATTTATTTTGCTTGACTGAACTTTTTTCTTGCAAAATATGGGCTCTTATGGGAGAGAAAGAATTTGAGGTAGCATAAAGACAGAGATAAAATAAAAAAGGAAAGAGAAAAGAGTCAATGAATCATGTTAAAATACACAGAAGACAGCAAAAGGAGATTTAAAACAAGCAGGGCAGTGTTGGTACTATCATGTTGAATTGAATAGTTACTTTAAAAAATCTTACATTCATGATTTCGTATACAAATTATCTGTTTTCTTCGTTTATGGGGATATTCTTATTTATTCATATGTTTCAATTTCATAATCTTTATATAAGAACATTTGAAAAATTGCCCATGATAGTAATCCAAATTTAAATTGTGGGTAGCAGGGGACTTTGGTTTGGATCTTTCTGAAACAAGCCCTTGAGCGTTCTTTCTATACTCATAAACAAAAGCAAAGTGGAAATTTACAGCGTTCTTTGTGATCATTCTGTAAAAAAAATAATTTTAATCTATATTAGCTATATAATGGACACAGAACTCTTGCTATAGTTAATGTCTGTTTAATTGTTTTCTAACAGGTAGAATTATTGCTTCCATTCTCCATTCAATGTTGAGTGTGGAGAACAGTATTCAGTTGTAGCCTATTATTTTTGATGGGTTGGGAGAAGGAGGGGGGTGAATATTTTACTTTGTTTTTGGTCCATTCCTAATTGTGTGAATGACAGCTTCAGGTGCTCCAATCTGGATGGCAATATTTTGTTCACAAATGATTTCAAATAATAGGGCATCAAGTTCTTTCAAGATAATCTCTTACAACTATATCCTAGCCTGAACTGTTTTCTAACGTGGAAACATTTGTTGTAAAAATGTGTCCTTGAGTTTTCAATTCAAATTAAAGAGTTCTTCTTTTCTAACACACATGAGATTGAAGTGAAAAAAACTCAAAGTTGCCTATGTGTTGAAAGAAACTATCTCCTTTCCAAGTAATCTTGTCTTCAGCTCTTTAAAAAGCTTAATGTAATCTTGAGCTGGAGCTGTGACAGAAATAATACATGTCAAGGAGTGGACTGACAGTATTAGACAGTCCTTTTGGCTGCTAATGAAGAAAAAAAAAAGGAAGAAGAATACTGAAAAGTGAAGTAGGGGAAATGGTGCACTCTTGAGGTAAATATCCTTAAAACATCTTGAATCCAGCTCCTTCTCTCCACTCATGCAGCATCTGCCTGATTTCAAGTGTTGATCACTTCTCACTTGCATTATTGCAGTGGTCTCCTAATTGACTTTAGCTTTCAGCCTCACTGTCCCCTGTCCAATCCATTCTCCACTCCAAATTGTTATTCCTAAAAAAGATCTGATCAGATCACTCTGCTACTCAGAAATATTCGTTATGTCCCTGTTGCCTCTAGTATGAAAAGCAAAATTTTTGTTCTATCATCTAAAGCACTCTACAGTCTTAACATCCTACACCTGCCTTTCCAGTCTTTTTTCTTGTTTTTCTTTCATGCACCATTGATTTTAATCAAACTCGCCTGCTCGTTGTTGTTCCTCATATGTGAAATTTCATACTTGTTCCAGAGTCATTATGCCTTGTTTAGGATATGGTCCCTTCTCACCTTTGTCTTGTAAAAACCCAAGCTTTCTTCCAAGAAGAAAACTCGGGTAAAATGCTTTAGCTAAGCCCACCAGCTGTTAATGCTCTCTCCCTTTTGTAATTACTTCACCTATACTTTATATGCACACATATATCCTGCTCCCCAATCACCCTCACCTCCACTGACTCACCCCCCACCAGGCCAGGCACTATTTTGTTTTTGTATGCCCATTCTGCCAGAGTGCCTTGTACTTAGTCAAAATTCCACAAATGTCTATTATATTGATATGAATTTCATTATCCTACAAGGAGCAAGTATATGTTTTAATATAGTGAATCATTTTAATTTTGGTTAGTTTACAGATGTGAAGACCAAAAATATTCTTGGTCATGGTGATAGAGTAGATGCCATATTTCTTAATGCATGTGGACCAGTTGAATGAAATAAAAATGGCAGATGCAATCATATTCTTTTCAACAATTTTATTAATGCATTTTGTTTTTAATCACTTCACTTCCTGCTACATCCTTTCTCTCCTGCACCCATCAGCTAAGTTACACCATGTTCCACACACATTGACCCCCCCACCTCAAGAAAAAAAAGGAAAGAAATTGGGCATTGCTCTTAGAACAGGGTTCCACAATAGAGTAACAAAAGGCAAACAAGCTCTAATTCCCTTACCATTTAGCTTCTTCAGTAGGTAATTTTATACTTTATTCTTTTAATATTAGTGTCCTCCCTCTAAAATTATCCCCAAATATCCTACCTATATCATGTTTACATGTAGTTGCACAGCTGTTGTCTCATTTATTGGTCTGTGAGTTACTTGACAGCAGGGACTGTTTTTGCCTTTCTTTGTATCTCTGTTGCTTCACAAATGCCTAGCACATAGTACATGCTTATGCAAAGTGGGCATTTTCTTCACACAATACAATCAGACCAATTTTGTGGTCTTATAGATCAAATGGAATGATCATGTCGAAAACTGCAGAGAAATAAGAGGAAGTAACTCATTGTTATACAACTCTTTATAATGTAGATAGTAGGAGTATTATTAACAATAAATCCCCATTTTATTGTTAAACAAACTGAGGCTCACTCTGGAGAAGTGGTTTACCTAATATCGTATAGATATTGTTAGAATTGAGATTTGAACCAGCCTTTCCTGATGTAGAGTCTAGCATTGCTTCTACTTGCTGACTCTCAAAGTCTGTAGTGAAACATTTGCCTCCTTCTTCATGGTCTGATGCCCAGAGATTGTTTTAAACCTTTACTTGAATGCATGTATATGAAGAAATGATGCTGATTTCTCTTATGTTGCCTTGAAAGTTTAGTGTCTTTAATGTATGCTCAAAATAATTTCTGCTCTGAGAATTCTAATATCTTCTCTTGAATACAGTAAAACACACTTGTGTGATTTGAAAATTCTGCCCTTAAAGACACTACAGATTCTTCAGATTTTTTCAGTGTTTGAAATTATTACACAACCCAAAATGTGTGAGAATGCCTTTAAGGATTCAATTGGAGAGAGAGAGGGAAGAGACCATTTTTCCATTCAACCTTGTCAGGAAAACTCTTGGAATTGACATTAGAACTTATTTGGCCATATGCTAATTTGCTAGCAAGAGTCAACACCAGCAGAGCAATTGTGTTAAAAACCAAAGTCCTGTTGGTATTATTACTACTGTAAAGTGGAAAGTTTTTAAAGCCTTAGTGATAGGAATCAAGGAGTGAATCTCAAACCACTGATGTAATTTAATTGAAAATATATATTCTAAGCACCTGCTGACTACATAGAAAGTACTTTGTTATATACTGAAGATTCAAAGACAAAAAAAAAAAAAGACTGTTCCGGACTGAGAGCAGTTTCCACCATATTCTGCTACCATATTTTGCTACATACAAAAAAGAATGTGAAACAAGATAAAATGTGATGTGGCCAAAATAGAAATACAAAGAAATGTTCTAAGAAATTTTGAGGAAGGAGGGATAATTTCCAGCTAGTAGGTTCAGAGAAATGTTTATTGGAGTAGGTAACCCTTGATATGAGCCTTGAAGGAAAAGAAAAATTTTAGCAGGCTTGTAAGAAGAATGAGTGGATCCCAGGCATAGAGTGCAAAAAGGTGTAGAGGTGAAAATATAAAATGAGATTGGGGCCCATCTGATTAAGGAGGTTCAGGATTCGCGTAAATGGAACACTCGGCACTTCAGAAGATCCAATATAGTTTATTTGGAACATAGGCAAGGGGGAAGGAAGCCAGAGATAATAGAGTAAAGGCTTAGGAATAGTAAAATAAGAGCAACTATGATTTATATACACATATATATATATATACACATACATATCCATGATTATCACTGATGCGGGGAAGCACCAACACCTGACCACCTGCCAGGGTCCCACCTGGGACAGGCAGGGCCCCAACTGCATAGTAGAATATATCTATATGTATTTACAGTCATCACCAATGTGGGGAAGCACCAACACCTGACCACACAAGCTGGGGAATCCCAGGTACAGCCATCAGGATTCCACTTGGGAGGGTCCCAGGCAGGATGTCTTCCTCCATGGGTGAGATTCCAATTTGGGGTCTGAATATTACAGTTTAAGTAGTGCTGAGAACAAAGAAGGCATGCTGCCAGGTGTTTTTTCAGCAAGCATCATCTTGTGTGAGGCTGGGGAGGGAGGCCAATCCGTCCAAGGCTGCCCCCCAAGAACAATGTTTCCTTGGAATGGCTAGTTCCAGGAGTTGGGCAGTTAACCATATCTCTTCTCAAGGTCCTGGCCAGGGTCCCAGGAGAAATGCAGCCCTCATGTTCCCAGGATTTTCTGTTCCAAAACAACTTAGGGTAATAGAAAAGTCTTATTGAGTTAGTGCCATGGTTTGTATAATCTTATTCCTTACAGAGGGGCTTACCTTGCCCCTTCATTTTTGGGGTCTAGCTAGTAGACAATTTCAGTTAAAGAAGGGGAAGCCTTCCCACTGAAAGGAAACACTGTGAAATCAATCTAGCGAGGTAGATGGAACCCTGATTGTGAGACTCTTGAGGAATTGGCATTTCCAGTAAAGGTTTTTGAGCAAAGGAGTAATACGGTCAAGCATGTGCATTAGGAAACTTATTGTCATATAGCTGTGTGAATATGCAGGAGAGACTAAAGCAGCGAGAATAGTAAGTGATGACAATAGTTTGAGGGGCAGCTAGATGATGCATTGGAGAGAGCACTGGGCTTTGAATCAGCAAGACTCATCTTCCTGAGTTGAAATCTGGTCTTAGAGACTTACTAACAATATGACCCTAGGCAAATCACTCAACCTTCCCTCCTCATCTGTGAAATGAATTGGAGAAGGAGAAAGCAAACCACTTCAATATCTTTGCCAAGAAAATGTCCAGAAATGGGGTCATGAACAAACATGACTGAAATGACACAGCCACACAATAGTCCAAGTAAGAAGTGATGAGGGTCTGAGCTTGGGGGATAGCCATGAGAGTGGAGAGGAAGGGATGGTTGTCACCTGAATCAGGACAATTATCAACTAAGTTAAACATGCTCTAAGTTTTCCCGAGAACCTAAGGTGGTAAGATCTGGATTGTGTCCAAGAACAAGGACGTTTGCATGTTTATATCCTTTAAGAAGTCTGCATGTAAAGCTTCATGAGGGGGAGTGTTTCATTCATTGAGTTTGTATGCCTAGCAACCAACACAGTGTCTGGCAAATAGCAGAAGCTTAATAAATGCTTGATGCTTTAGTAGCTATATGATATACAGGCAAAACCAATGCCAGAAATTTGTGCACCCTAGATATTATTTGAAAATGACACTTCCCTACATCTGAAAAGTGAGCCTCCTGTCTCCCCAAGATGCTTTAAATATTCACTGTGTCACATCTGACTTGCCAGCCTTCAAATCAATACCTGTTCTTGGGGACAATGAAATATTCTGGCATTAAATGGATGTGCCTTTATAAAAGATAACGAAAGGCATCCCTCATTAGATAATGTACATTAGATCTAAATGTTGTACTCTATACAACAGGATCCTCCTATTCCCAGTTCTAAGTGGAGGTACTATATACATGCAAATAGATGTGGATATAGATATAGCTATAGACATATTTGGAGCACATGAAATTCATGTTATATATACAATACATACATGTGTATTTAAATGCATATTTGAATGTATATGCATGTACATGTACAGATATGTTTGTACACAAATATATATATGAAGTTTATGTTTCTGTGTATATATGTGTGTGTATATGTGCATGTGCAGTCATACATGTGTAGGTATATTTGTATGTATATACATATGTGTTTACATAAATGTGTACTCATGTACACATTTTTGTGTGTGTGCCCTCTACATTTCAGGGCCCTGGTGTTTTACACAAGGATATTTTCCCCTAGATTGAAATTGGTGACGTAGAATGTAGAAAGCAAATCATTATTACTCTTTTCCTACTCCCTAGAAAAGTGTTCCCTTCCTACCTGTATTCTCCAAACACACACTTGCTTGTCCTCTGACATTCAATGCAGAACACTCTAGATCTAACATTGAACTTGTAGTTCTTTATAACTACCTGTGGTCTAAATGAAGTGTAGGATGGCATTGCTGAATTGGGATTCTATTTTTATTTTTTTAATTATTTTTTATTGATTTCTGTAGTTATTTTTAAAAATAATGCTATTGTCCATTTTGGTGGCCTATTTTATAGTTGAAATCTAAACACTTGATTCCTTTTTTTTATTTTAAAGAATAGATATCACTGTAGCAGACGCGCCTTTAAGAAAGAGAGATGGGATGGAATATTATTCACTCACCAAGCAATTGTTAAATAAATCTTATATTCTAGGGATTATGCTGGGTGCTGAGTCCTAAGAGAAAAAAACAATCCCTATTCAGAAGAACTTGCATTCTACTGAGGAGAAACAATGTCAATGATGAACAAACACATACAAAATCAGTGGAAAGTCTGATGAGGGTGAGGGCATTTAACTACAGAGGGCATCACAAAAGACCTTTAGGAGGTAGCATCTGAGTTATGCCTTGAAACAAAATCAAGGAATTCTCATATGGTAGAAGTGACATCTGAGACAGTCTGTGCAAAGTCAGAATTAAAATGGAATGATATATAAATATATAGGGAAGAGGGAATGGCCCCATTGACTTGAACATCAACATCAAGAAGAATATGCTGTGAAAGGCTTTGAATGTCAAAGAAAGGAGTTCATATTTATCCTAGAGGTGATAAAGAGCTACCAACCCTTCTTGGATAGTGTAGTGGATGTTAGACCTCTACTTTAGGAATATCAATTTGAAAGCTCGTGTAGGGGTATCATTTGGATGGAAAAGAGATTTGCAGGGAGACCAATTAGCAGGATATTATAGTAGTCTAGTCTGCAAAAAGAGGTGGTAATAATCTGAGTTACAGTGGTGGCATTGTGAATCAAGAAAAGGGGGATGGATGGATGGATGGATATGTTCTAAGTTTGAATTGACAAGGCTTACCAATGGATTGGCTATAAGGAATGATGGAAAGGGAAGAATAGATGATACTGAGACTATGAACCTAGATGACTGGAAAAGTGATGGTTTTTGTTTTTGTTTTTGTTTTTTTGCAGAACTTAGAGAAGTTGGAAACTGTAGAGGGTTTATGTGAGAAGATAATAGGTTTTATTTCAGATGTATAGGATTTGTTTAAGATCCCTGTAGTGTGTCCACTTGAAAATATTCAGTGGGCAACTGGTGATGCAGGACTGGAGTTCAGGAAAGAGACTAGGGATGGTGTTATGGGAATCGGAAGATCTTCCTTGTCCCTAGGCCCTTTGATAGGCTTAAGTGACTCTGAGAAACTTCCCTGATTTGAAAATATACTCTGTCCCATAATAGGCTGAATGTGGTCACATAGAGCCTGTGGTGAGAGGCTTGTTCTTTAGAAATACCCATGCCTTATTACTTTGTGATTGGGCAGTGGGTCAAGAAGGCTGTGACATTCTATGATCCAAGAGAAGACTATATACACCCTGATGTGAGTTTTTGCTTTAGGACTCACTTTGGAAAGAGTTGTGTGATTTGGCCAGACGAGACTCTAGGTAGCCGTTGAGCACCCTGGCTTTGAAAACCCAGATGTTGTTGCTTCCCTCTCTGGTAACTAACTAGGTATGGATGTAATGGTCAGATAGCTGGAAGCCCATCTGATGATCTGTTTCTTTGTCTGCTTGTAACTTGTGTTTGTATTCTGTTTGTATTCTCTGAAGTTCAGGGTGCTGACTTTTCTCCTTGAACTAGATAAATGATATATGTTTGATTAAAGTAAGATTGTTAACCCATTTTGAGTTGCTTTCCTTTGGAAAAGCAGATCTAAGAACCTGTGCTAGCAGCCATCCTGGGTATGCTAGGGTGCTCGCTGA
>CM053592.1:91018460-91039536 GCA_028646515.1 Pseudochirops corinnae | reverse complement strand
TTCTCCTGGCTAGGAGAATGTCACAGCCCTCTAGACCCACTGCCCAATCACAAAGCTACAAGGCACGGGCATTCCTGGAAAACAAGCCTGGCGCCACAAGCTCCACATGACCACATTCAGCCTATTAGGGAACAGAGTATACTTTCAAATATCCAAGGGTCCTCAGAGTTTCATAGCCACTTTAGCAAAAGGCCTAGGGGCAGGGAAGATCTTCAGATTCCCATAACAAAAGGCTACAATCAAACAGGTTATCTTTTGGACCTACTGGGGTCCACGTAGACTGATGCCAACTACTAACATACATTAACTAAATGAAACCCTGCTGCATTCCATGCTTTACCAACCCTGGTAGGATATGGGCATTAAAAAAGATGGACCTTTGTTCCGGGAGAAGAATGAAGTCATTAAAGGAACCATACAATTTCCCAAAGGTAATTCGGTCTGTTTTCCATTTCCCATTTAGTTCTTTTTATTTTTTAGATGTAAAACATTTCCATGTTGGTAATTTCATCCAAGAAGACTCAAACAACAACAAAAGTAATGAAAGAAACTGAAAAATATGTTTCAGTCTATATTCAGACAATATCAGTCCTTTCTTTGGAAGTGAATAATATGTTTCATCATGAATCTCTTGGGATTGTCTTAGATCATTGTATTTCTGAGAACAGCTAAGTCATTCATAGTTTTTCATATAGTGCTGTCCTGGTTCTGCTCACTTCACTTTGCATCAATTTATCAAAGTCTTTCCAGGTTTTTCTGAAATCATCTTTGTCATTTTTTGAGAAATTTGTCATTTGAGAATTTGAGAAATTGTCATTTCTCATAGCATGCTAATATTCCATCACAATCATATGCCACAATTTTTTCAGACATTCCACAATTGATCGGCATTTCCTATTTACTTCTGAATTTAGCATAGACATCTATATTGTTTGTCCTAGATTTACATAATGATTGCTAATTTCTATTGTCTGTCCAACTACATGACATAAACCAGGAGAAAAAACCATAAACCATTCACTTGGTCTTTGGCATTACAATGTACCAGGGCTAGTTTAGAGTTAACAACTCAAATCAATTCAAATAAATCCAGTTCAATCAAACAAACAAATTAAATTCATTATTAACCATAGGTTTTAAAGAAATAGGACATCCATTTAAATAATAATAGCTAACATTCTATAGTGCTTACTATGGCACTATGCTAAACAATTATTTCATTTGTTCCTTATAATGCTGGGAGATAGGTGCTATCATTAGTCCTACTTAACATATAAGGAAAGCAGAAGTAACTTGCTTATGGACCATAAAGGTGATGTGTCTGAGTCTAGATTTGAACCCAAGTCTTCCTGACTACAGGCCCAGCACTCTAACTACCGTGCTACCTAGCTTCTTCTTCCATATTATACAACGAATGGAGTCCTAGGATTTTCAAGTTAGGTATAGTAAGGTCTGGTGAGATGTCATGGTGATGTCCCAGATTAGCAGAGAATTTTGGAAACTAACTGAAGGGCTGGATGTTCAAGATGAGAGAAGAGAAGAAGAAGAAATTGAAGAAAGAAGCAATGAAAAAAAAACCTACTGGACAATGAGGTAATTAAAATGGCTGATTCCATACTGAAATTTACCTCTTAAATTTACCTCTTCTTTACATAGGGTATGAGGTAACCACAAATTAACTTAATCATGTAATTACTTCAACTGACCAGCAAAATTCTCAAAGCAAACCACTCAGGGTTACAGTTCTGGTTACAGACAAGTGTGGTTCTGTGATGAGAGATGTGGAAAAGGGAGCTGAAGAATGTAGAACTGGGGAAGATGACAAAGATTTTTCATTTTAAAAAATTAAGTTTTTAGTTTTTAAAAAGGAAGGAACTTTTGACAACAAAAGTCTTGGGAAATGGCAGAAGAGATACACAATGGTTTAGTGTATTTATGCTAAATGATGGAATTTCAAGACCAGATCAGAGGGGAAATATTTTGGGGCTTATTGATCTCTTGACACATCCCAAGTTCTAGCAATGCTAGTTAGTGGGGGAAGAGGAATAAGCTTTTATATAGCACTTAAGATGTGCCAGACACTGTGCTTTTACAAGTATCTCATTTGATTCTCATAAAATCCCTTTGAAATATGTGCTATTATTTTCTCCATTTTACATTTGAGGAAACTGAGGTAAATAGAGGTTGGGATGACTTGTCCAACTGGCAAGTGTGTGACGCCAGATTTGAATGTAGGACTTCCCACCACCAAGACTGGTACTCTCTCCGCTGTACAACCAGCAGTCTCAGAACAACCCTGTTTCTATAGGACTTTAAGGTTAACAAAGAATTTTCTTCACAGTCATCCTGTGACATAGGCAGTAAAAATGCTATCATGAAAAAAATTTAGGCTTAAAACTAAATTTTGAGTTTAAAAAGTCAAGGGATTGCAGGAATTTAGAACTTTTATATCTAATAATCCAAGGCAGAAAGTTTGCAATCTTCTTCAGACTTCTCTCCTCTCAAAGCAAGAGGAGCCCAGACCAACTCAAAGCACTCAACCCATTCCAAAATGGGTTTTGGAATTTATTTAGAATTCAGAATTTATATTTAGAGGGCAAGGGCAAATACTTCATAGAGTCTAAGTCATCCTCATTTAGTCAGCAATATATCATTAAATGCTTTGCATCTGAGTTGAAGCACTGTCTTTATAGGAGCTATGTCAGTAATGAGTCATGTCTGCAAGTTGCATACTAATCTCCATTGATGACGGGGTTATGCTCTCTTCAAAGAAAAATGGTTCCATCACAATGGTGTCTCTGCTCTCAGAACTGGCAGGGAATATGAACTGTACTGAAAGATATCCCAGAACATTAATGATGTGCCCCTCCATTTACAATTATGTCATGATGAACTGGCTGTAAACTAACTCAACAAAATGACATTTGGTTATATATTTATTCATCTCTCCCATCTATGTGGGGGCAATGCCATTAAACATTATGAAGTCTTTTTCTTCTTAGGGGCATGGAAGCTGGTGTGCCATCGGACTTCATATGTAATGCACACATTATCATTATTCCAGGCATAATTGAAGGCTCTTGGGAAATCCATTTTTTTAATACTGTAGTGCCACCCAGTGAAAAAATCAAGTATTTTCGAAGAACAGAAAAGCAAGTTTACTCTTATCCATTATTGTTGCTTGAAAGATGTAGTAGTTTGTTTTCTGGGAAAGCTTCAATTATTCAAAGAAGGTATCTCAAACAATGCAAGTATATCCAATCATATGGTGTTATTTGTTCTTCAGCTGAATTTATCTCATGCTCCATGTCATTAACCCACATAGCACACGGGGAAATAGGAAGAACAACAGATGTTTTCTGAGGGTAGGATGGTCTTAGAGCCCAAAGCAATCCCTGACATGCAGCCTGTGTGGGCCCAATAGATGCACCTCTTTTACATCTGTGTTAGCAATATAAGTGATATGTGACCAACTTGGGGTTATCCCCCTCAGGGCCTCTAATATATTTTCCAAAAACTAAGTCCTAAAGTGGTACTGTGATTGCCCCCTCCCCATTATTTTCAAAAGATTCCAATTTATTCTCTTTTGGGGGATCAATCCCAGTATCTTCTTTGGGTCCCAGTTTTTTCACTGTAAAATTAGAGGGTTGGACTAGAGGGACTTTGTAGGACTGTTCACTTTGAAATCTATGACTGAAAGAACACTTCCTTTTTAAAGGATAGAAACAGAAGAAAAATCATAAATACACAAAAATGGGAAGAATTTGCCAAAATTTTTGTAACAAAGTATTTTCTTGGCCAATGATGGTACAATCACCTCCCTTGGGCCCTTACATAATAATCCGTAAAATGCTCCACAAAGAGGCAAAATATACACAATGAAAAACAAGCTGACTGGTTCAAATATACACAAAGAAGTGTGTCCTGGAAGCTATGAATTTTCAGAGCTTCAATGGAGTAAATGATATCTGACATGGAAAAGATGGTAAGATGTCAACCAAATACAAATAAACATTAATAGACTATTCCAAATTTCTGACCCCATACTCCTTCTTTTCCACCTTTAAAAAATTTTTATAAGACTAATCTGATCATCTTTTTAAAAAATTACACTGTTAGAGAAATGTTTGTTTTATTCCATGAATTAATTAATTTTTTTTGAAGACTAATCTATGTACATAAGAGTGGTACCTCTGATGAAAATATGATGAGGAAACAGGCAACGTTACTCATCAACAATATCAGCTGAAGACATTTTGTAATCAATCATCTTTACCGAAGTGTGCAGAAAATACAAGATTCTGCTGTGCTTGTTGCTTTTAAGTCTTTAAAACAAACATTTGATTTGGTAGAGCAAAATGCTGCCTTACAGGCTTTCTTTCAACAAGATACCTCCTATGTACATGCTAAGATCATAAAAGATTCAGGGACAGATATAACAATAGAGATTCATTTGTTAATCAAAGGAGGCAAGACAGGAGACGTGTTTGGTGAGGCTGTTTGCTCATCAAGGAGGATATCCAACAAAAAGTCCAAATGGAAGAGGGATTTTAAATGGATGATGTCCTCTAGATGAATCTGTTTGTGATTGCGATGAGTGTATTAAACTCCAGAATGCTACAGGGCCTTCTAAATGAGATTTAATCACTTTAAACAATTCAGACTAAGCAGGATCTTAGGCCAAAAATAAATGAAAAATGAAGATTGACTATTGCTGCAACTATGATATACAGTTGGATGAACGGACCATAGACATGGTCTATCAGTACACAAATCTTGGATAGATATTGCAGATGGATAATTAACTTGAACCAGAATTGAATAGGAGGAGGGAACAGCAATGGATGGGAGTTGGAAAAATGTGCTCTGCTTTTAATGGCCCTAAGCTTCTTCCAGAAATAATTTTTTTTTAAACTCCAACATTATTAAGATCATAGTATATGGTGGGAAATCACAGATACTGAAGGATTAAAATCTAGGATCATTCAAAGATGACAAATAGGCTGAAGGGCATTAGGAATAATAAACTGAGTACGAAAAATAGTTTAAGAGCTATCATGGAAGAGAACACAGAATCATAAATATGTAGCTAGAAGGAATTTTAGAGGCTAAAGAGGAAGTCCTCTCATTTTACATGTAAGCAGACTAAGAGCCAGGGAGATGAAGGGACTTGCCTAAGGGTACACAGAGGCAGAATTTAAACCCAAGTTCTTTGACTCCGAAAGCAACTCTGTCTACTTCTACAAAAAAGAAAATGAGCATGGAATAACAGAAAGACAGCATGTGTGCTACAGTGGTACCTACAGAACATTGGACCACCAAATGCTGGTTGTATTGTTTGTGGTAGATTCATGGGAAAAAATAAATTAGAGAAGTTTAATGTAACCAATCACAATTCCTTACCCGTGTGATTCTCATCAATTATATGATTTTTATTCTGTTCTTTGTTCTATATTTATAACAATGAGTTGCATCTTCATTTCAGGGTCCTTTGGTCAGAGGCCCATCCATTGGCCCATCCTTCACTAATGGGTTTGATGCCCTGTTAATAAATTGTTATTTTGCTAGGAGGATAGTCTCAATTTGCCTCTTTGTTGAATTTCACACGTGACAAACAGAAGTTCCTCCTTAGGAGGAATTTTTCTCCTCCTTGTCTCCATATTCTCCAAATCCGACTATGTCTTATATGCAGTAAGTATGTAATAAACATTGCTAAATAACAATTTGTTAAGGATTTGTTAAACTTAAGCTATTAAATCAGGCTTGAGAAATAGGTTTTTTGAAGTTATAATTCAATAATGAACCATTTCCCTCTCACTGATGGAAACTCCAAAACTTCAGTCTATTAAAACATTCTTTTTAGATTAGCTTTGCCAAAACAAGCTCCACCTATACTCATATTTAGTTCTTTATTATCCACCCCTTTCTTCCCCACTCAAACAACCCAAATCCTCAAACTCCCAGTTTTTTTTAAGTTCTATTAAAACAAAATAATAAAGAAAAACAACCTTGAAGGATTTAATTCTTATCAGTGGAATGACCAATAGAAATTCCAAAGGATGGAGGATGAAGCAACTCCCCAGGGAGTTGATGGATTCAAGATGCAGAAAGAAGCATATATTTTTGAGCATGGTCAATGAAGGAACTTGCTTCTACATGACTATGAATATTTATTGAGAGGATTTATTTTTTCTTCCTTCCTTCCTTCCTTCCTTCCTTCCTTCCTTCCTTCCTTCCTGCCTGCCTGCCTTCTTCTGTCCCCTCCCTCCCTTGGTGTCTCTCTCTCTCTCTCTCTCTCTCCTAATTGGGGGGGTGAGAAGCAGAGAAATGAAAGGCATTTATAAAAAATGAAAATATATGCTAAATACTGTTACCTTCAAAATTTTGTTTATATAAACAGAAGCAAAGTAATTTTAAAGTACCCTGCTCCTTTCTCCAACCTGCCCTCTCTTCGCTCAGATCCACTGTATAAATATCATCCTAAGTGGCTTAAGTTTATGTGTGGCCCCCCCCCCATAAAATTTTACAAAGCAACTTCTTTTCAGCCCCTCCCCTTTGAATACACTCACTTCAGAAATTTCTCTCTCTATGTAGGGCTCAAATAACCACTGTTTGAGAGAAAATGGTGCCAAGGTCAGTTACCTTCCTACCGAAAGACCCCTGATTGAATTCTCTGTAACAGCAGTTCTCAACCTGTGGGTTATGTTCAATTTGTAACAATGAAAATACATCCTGAATATCAGATATTTACATTATGATTCATAACAGTAGCAAAATTATAGTTATGAAGTAGCCACAAAAATAATTTTATGGTTACTGTATTAAAGAATCGTGGCATTAGGAAGGTTGAGAACCACTGCTCTATATAGTTACTTTATGGCTTAAGTGATGAAGCAAACAGACACTTTTCTTAGCCCAAGAAAATTGCCTTCAGCCTTCCTTGATTCTTCTAGTTTTCAGATCAGAGAGCTGAAGTGGGTTAAGGTCATTCTCTTGTTTGGACTTTAATCTGAAACATCCTTCCCTCTTGGCTACTACCAGAGATGTTCTTCCTCAGATCAAACTTGCCTCTCAAGTATAAATGTTACACTGTCTGTAAAGAAATTACATAGCCAAGCTTTCGGTAAAAGCTTCACGTACCAGCAAATGCTGTCAAGTCAGCCCATCTTGTTGGTGGAACTATAACTGCAACGTGAATGACACTATCAAGCAAGACAATTAAAGAGGCATTTGCCAAAGATACAAATGAGAGCAATTGTTTTCCCCTCACTATTTGGAGAAGCATGAATTTGAAGCTTTAGTTCTCAAATGAAATAAGAATATGAAACAATAGATATGAGACAAAGCTGTGATTACTTCAATTTAAGTTCGAAAACTTAATTAAGCACCTACTACATGCAAGGGACTATACTTGGTGCTAGAGCTACAAACATAAAAATGAAATAATTACTGCCCTCCAGGAGTTCACATCCTACTGGAATATTTTCTTTATTTTCCCTTTCAATCAACCCCAAAGTTGTCATGACTACAGTATCTTTTCTTCTAGAGGTGATTTCTTTTGGCCTAATGATGTGTAATTTTGAACTGTTTTGTTGAGGAGTTGTATTTGGCTAGTATTATCCAGACATATAGGTAAAGAGGAGAATCAATTCACCAAACATTCAATAAACATTTAGAAATCACACAGGACATACAAAGAGTGGTTCAGAGAACTCCTGGTAAGGTAATATACTTTATCAGTGTGGACTGGTACCATTTAATCAACTTATAGTCTTAGAGAGCTGCCTATGTAAGTGAAAGTTTTGGTGAATTGTCCAAGATCACATATACATTTCCTATAAGGGACAAGACTTGAACCCAGGACTCCCTGAAACTGAAGCTTGCTTTCTATCTGCTATGTCACCATGTTTACCCAGTTTTGGCACATTACTAAAGTCCTAGGATGCTAAAAATTGCAGAAATGATGTCCTCTATATCCTATAAATTATTGATATTATTTAATAAATATTAAATTTATTAATAAATAATGACAATTGTCAATATTAAAACCATAATGAAATAATTTGGTGAATCAGATACTATTAATATTAGTTAATAAATGATAAATAATTTGATTAAAGTATTACTGTTATTTAATAAATGCTTTTTTAGAGACGATAAAGTGTGGCTCATCTTAGAAGTAAATGGGATATTTCTGGTGTTTTATCAGGAAGACAGAGTTACATCAGTAGAGTTAAGTTGAGAAAGTAACATTCTACTTCAGAATGTCCAATACAGAACATATGGAAAGACATTTATTTGGAAGAATCAAACTTAAACTTAACTTGTTTGGATCCTACTAACCCAAAATGAACTATGAACTCTCAGATAAGAATGCTTGAAGTTTACCTTTCCTCTGTGAATAAAATCTTTTAAAACTTATTATGAAAAGGAGTCTGGTTCTTTAAGAAAATAAATTACTGGTTTTATGAAAAAAAAACCCAACAAAATAGATAAACCATTGGTCAATTTGATTTAAAAAAGGAAAGAAAACCAAATTACTAGTATCAAAAACAAAAGGAGTAAACTCACCACAAATGAAGAGGAAAACTAAGACAATTATTAACAGTTATTTTACCCAATTATATGCCAATAAATTTGACAATCTAAATATGAAATGGATGAGTATCTACAGGAAATAAAAATTACCCAGATTAACAGAGGAAGAAAAAATACTTAAATAACCTAATCTTGGAAAAAGAAAGTGAACAAGCCATCAATGAACTTCCTAAGAAAAAATCCCCAGGAGCAGATGGATTCACAAGTGAATTCTACCAAACATTTAAAGAACAATTATTCTTAATATTATATAAACTATTTGGAAAAATAGGTAATGAAGGAGTCCTACCAAATTCCTTTTATGACACAGATATGGTGCTGATACTCAAACCAGGAAGAGTCAAGACAGAGAAAGAAAATCAAAGACCAATTTCTCTAATGAATATTGATGTAAAAATTTAAATAAAATATTACCAAAGAGTTTATGGCAATATATCCCACAAGGATCATACATTATGAGCAGGTGGGATTTATACTAGAAATGCAGGGCTGGTTCAATATTAGGAAAACTATTAGCATAATTGACCATATCAATAATAAAACCACCAGAAATCATATGATTATCTCAATAGATGCAGAAAAAGCCTTTGACAAAATAAAGCACCTATTCCTATTAAAAACACTAGAGAGCACAAAATAGGTGGGGCTTACCTTAAAATGGTAAATAGTATCTATCTAAAACCAACAGCAAGCATTATCTGCAATGGGGATAACCTAGAAACTTTTCCAGTAAAATCAAGAGTGAAGCAAGGATGTCCATTATTACCTCAATTATTTAATATTGTAATTAGATATGTTGGTTATAGCAGTAAGAGAAGAAAAAGAGATTAAAGGAATTAGAATAGGCAATGAAGAAAGGAAACTATCATTGCAGATGATCTGACGTTATACTTAGAAAATACTAGAGAATCAACTAAAAAACGACTTGAAATTATAAACAACTTGAGTAAAGTTGCAAGATATAAAATAAACCCACACAAATCATCAGCATTTCTCTATAATACCAACAAAGTCCAGCAGAAGAAGTCGGAGTGAGAAATTGAATTAAAATAACTCTAGATAATATAAAATACTTGGAAGTCTACCTTCCAAGACAAACCCAGGAACTATATGAATACAACTTTAGAAACCTTTTCACACAAATAAAGTCATATCTAAACGATTGGAAAATATTAATTGCTAATGAGTAGGCTGAGCCAATAGAATAAAAATGACAATTCTACCTAAATTAATCTATTCAGTGTCAGATCAAGAAAACTATTAAAAATATTTTATAGAGCTAGAAAAAATAATAACAAAATTAATCTAAAGCAACAAAAGGTCAAGAATATCAAGGGAATCAATGAAAAAAATGTAAAAGAAGGTGATCTAGCCATACCAGATCTCAAACTGTATTAAAAAGTGGTAATTATCAAAACAATGGATCAGTGGAATAGATTAAGAACAAATTACATGACCTCAGTAATCTACTGTATGATAAACTCAAAGACACAGGCTTTTGGAACAAAAACTCATTATTTGACAAAAAATCCTGGGAAAATTGGGAAATAGTGTAGCAGAAACTAGCTACAGATCAACATCTCATGCTATATATTAAGACAAGGTTAAAATGGATACATGATTTTCATATAAATAGTAATACCGCAAGCATATTAAGAAAGAATTGGAATGGTTTATGTGTCAGATTTATAGATAAGGGAAAATTTTGAGACCAAAGAAGACATAGAGAGCATTATGAAATGCAAAATAGATAATTTTGTTTATATAGAATTTAAAAGGTTTTGCACAAACAAAACCATTGTAACCAAAATTATAAGGAAAGAAGAAAATGGGGGAAAATTTTTGCAACAATAATCCCTGATAAAGGCCCCATTTCTCAAATATATAGAGAACTGAATCAAATTAATAAAAATACAAATTATTTACCAACTGATACATGGTCAAACAGGCAATTATCAGAAAAAGAAATTAAAACTAACTATAGTAATATGAAAAAATGCTCTAAATCGCTATTGATCAGGGAAATGAAAAATTAAAACAACTCTGAGGTACTACTTTACCCCCTGTCAGATGGGTTAATATGACAAAAAAGGAAAATATGGATGATAGAGGGCATATGGGAAGACTGGGACACTAATGCATTGTTGCTAGAATTGTGAATTCATCCAGCCATTCTGGAAAGCAATTTGGAACTATGCCCAAAAGGCTATAAAACTGTGTGTATCCATTGATCCAGCAGTAACACTGCTAGGTCTATATCCCAAAGACATTTGACAAAAGGGAAAAGGACCTATTTGTACAAAAATATTTATAGCAACTCTTTTTGTGATGGCTAAGAATTAGAAATCAAAGGGACACCCATCAATTGGGCAATGGCTAAACAAGCTGTGGTATATGATTATATGGAATATTATTGTGCTATAAGAAATGACAAGCAGGATGATTAAAAAAAAAACCTGGAAAGACTTGAAATGGCTAGGAACTAGTTAAGTGAAAACTTCATGGACTTAAGATAGGAGTCAAGAAACTGGCCTAGGGTAATTTGTCTTTTTCTCCATTTTTCTTCTTGCTCAGTTATCATGCCCTGTGCCCCTCTGCATATCTTCACAATCCCCTGCTTCACCACCCCCCTTGTCTTAGTAACAGTCTGTTTGCACCTGCATAGTAACCTGCTTAGTAACAAACTATGTTCATTGGATATGTAAACATAACACTGTACTGTATAAAAGGTTCTGCAACCCTGAGCTGGGGGCTGCTCCCTTCAGATTGGCATAGGACAGCCCCAGCTGGCAAAATAAAGCTCCTAAAACTTTTTATTCGGACTCTGTGGTCACTCTGTTAAGACTTGCCACTTCAGACTTATGTTAACTGGTGCATAATGAAGTGAACAGAAACAAGAAAATGTTGTACACAGTAACAACAATATTGTTCAATGATAAATTATGTATGACAGCTATTCTCAGCATTAAAATGATCTAAGACAATCCCAAAGGACTAATGATGAAGAATACTATCTGCCTCCAGAGAAAGAATTGATATTGATTGAATACAGACTGAGGCATGGATTTTTTTTTTTTACTTTTTTTTGTTTTTTTCTTTCATTAGAGCCTTCTTATAAAATGACTAATATGGAAATGCTGTATACAACTGCACATGTATAACCTATATCTGATTGGTTACTGTCTCAGGAAGAGGAAAGGTAAGGGGCAAGAGAGGGATAGAATTTGAAACTCAAAACTTTAAACAAAAATATTAAAAAAAGGAAAAATCCTGAAGGCTATAAATTCTATCCAGTATTTTTTTAATAAAGCAAGTTGGCAGATTTGAGGAAGTGTCTGATAAAATGAATGTTGCCAAAGAATTTTAATGTTCATCATAAACCAACTCTTTAAGTTAAAAAAAAAGAAAGAAAAAAACTACTTTGAATGACTGTAGCCACACCTGTTTCCATACAAAAAGCAATAATTACAAATCATATTTATCATTCATTAAAATTATATAGAAAGGTCCATGCACTCAGTATAAGGATAGGGATCGGGATAGGGAGGAGACTACTCACAAGTTGTGTTTGTCCTTCAATTTTTGAAGAGGACCTTGACATCAGGGAATGATGACATGACTTGCAGTTGTCTTGGATTTGAGTGAGGGAGGGCTGTGCAAGGTCACCAGCCTCACTTTCTCCTCCAGAGCCATCTGGGTCCAATGGCCTGATATTCATCAGGACACCTAGAGATGGCCAAGGATGCAATGGTAGACCCTGGCCCTTTTAGGCTAAAGTCTTTTCAGGTTCTTACTTTGAGTGAGGGAAGGCCCACTCTTTAAGAATGCCCATTCAATGAATAGACCTCTTTAAGACTTGAGTCCAGGGGGGCAGAACCAAGATGACAGAGTAGAAATAAGACTTCCATGCAGCTCTGGCTTCCACCTCCTCCAATACATGTAAAAAATGACTCTAAACAAACTTTAGAGCTACGGAACCCACAAAGTGACAGAGAGAAACAAATCTCTGGCTGAAGGAAGCCTGGCAGGCTGGCAGGAAGGGTCTATCACAACACCCTGGGAGCAGAGCCCACCTGACCCATGGTTTTAGATCTAGGGCAGCCCCAACCAGCAGCAGCTGGAGCAGACTTCACCAGAGTAAATCACCAGCAGCTGTAGTGGTTTCCAGACTTCTCAATCCAGAAATGCCAAAGACAAAGTAAAAGGTCAGTGTGGGACTTTGTTCAAACAGGTGAGTGCAATCTGACTGCTACCTCTGAAGCAAGAAGCCACAGAGGTGTGGTGTCTACAGCCGCTGCCCCATGGCTGCTCCTGTTGCTCCTGGCCTGCAGATTGTAGGCGGACCAAGTGACCATTCAGAGGGTAATCTCTCTTGCTTTGACCTGCTTGGATCTGGATCACAGTCTTGGGTGGTGGTCCTGGGGTGTGTGACCAGTGAGCCAGAGCATGTGGGGGCTGTAGAGATGGTGTCCATCTAATAGCTCCGGCAGCTGCAAAAACCACAGTGATTTAGGATATAGTTCTCTCCATTTTGGAAGCAGAAGTCTACCATGGCAAAGAGCTCAAAAGTCAAGTAATTGGCTGCTAATATGGGCAAATAACAGAGGCACAAACAGATGATAGAATTCTTTTTTGGGGACAAAAAGGATCAAGGCATGGAGCTGGGGGAAGACAGTGAAGTCAGAACTCCTGCATCAAAAGCCTCCAAGAAAAATATGAACTGGTTACAGGCCATGGAGGAGCTCAAGAAGGATTTTGAAAATCGAGTAAGAGAAGTGGAGGAAAAATTGGGAAGAGAAATGGGAATGATGCAAAAAAATCATGAAAAGCAAGTCAACAGGCTGCTAAAAAAGATCCCCCCCAAATACTGAAGAAAATAACAGACTAAGTGGGGGGTGGAATAGGATGGAGGGAAATATAGTTAGTCTTCCACAATATAACTACTATGGAAATGATTTGGGTAACTATACCTGTACAATCTATATGGAATTGCTTATCTTCCCAGTGAGGGTGGGTGAGGAGGGAAGAAAGGAAAAAAAAATCTGGAACTCAAAGTTTTAAAAACAAATATTTAAAAATTGTGGTTTTTTTACATGCAGCTAGGAAATAAGATATACAGGTACTGGGGTATAGAAACCCATTTTGCCCTCCTAGAAAGTTAGACGGGTGAAGGTGGAGGATGTAAACAAGAACAAGTTGGGGGAAAGGGTATTCAGTAGGCTTGCTATTTGGGGTGGTGGGTAGGGGAAGGATAGGGAGAGAAAAAATTGTAACTCAAAATCTTGTGGAAATGAATGTTGAAAATTATAAATAAATAAATTTAAACATAAAAAAAGAAGCGAGTTCAGGATGGCCCCTTTAATTAAAAAAATATTATCCCTGTCCCTCTCCCGTTCCCTCCCTTCACCTGAGGGTTCTCTGCCCAAAAGAAGGTACATTTTGTTGGCTGAAAGCTGCCTCATTCACTTGGGGTTTACTGGCTAGATTTCTTTCTCAATTCACTCTGGCGCTCATAGACTGGCCAATAATAGGTCCCTGCCTGGTGGCCTTGCACCTCCCTCCTTCCCTCAGATCAAAGTCAATTGCATGTCATGTCCTCATTCCCTGATGTCATGGTCCTCTTGTAGAATGAAGGACAAACCCAATAATGCTCAGTATAGGTCAAGTTACTGTCTTTGAAAGCCACATTATATAATTCAAACTTTCTCCCAACTGAGACTGTTCCCTTCTTATTAGTCCAAGGTCAGATATCATTGTACTTGCCACTGGACAAAACAAGTTTCATCAGAAATTTTTGCATTCTGTTCAATTATTTAGACCTTTTATGTGAACTTTCCCACTCACCTAAAAACTGCTGCCTCTTCAGTGTTACAAAAGCTTACCAAGGAAAAGTCGAGGGGCAGTTCACTATTATTATCAGCTGATGATGACCCCAGGTGAAATGACATCTTGGTATAAATCCCATAATCAATGTGGTTGAACAGTAGGCTAAAGTGCTGGCTACCACTTAATGTTCCCTCTGCCTCAGGTTCCAGAGAAAATAATCCGGAAAAAGATGTCCTACAGCACCAAAAGTACCCTGCATAGTAGCTAGGACAGTGCTCTGCATAGAGCAGGTCTTAGTTAACATTTGTTGATTGAAGATACCATATGTGGCTGTGACTCTGAAGTATGCTTAGAGAGAAGAATAAGATTCTTTCTATGTTCCTGATAGGGTACAGGCTCTGGGAAACCCTTTGAACTCTGATTGAATCTTTCCACTTGAGGAGATATTTGCCTGAGGCCCTATATGCCTTTCATTATCACTAGACCCAAATCTGTTACTCTTAAAATATCCTGCCTCTCTATTGTCCAGCTATTTCCCACCCTTGATCCTATCAAAATGTCTATCACCAAATCTGTTACCCTTAAACTAGCCTAGCATTCCATTGTCTATCATCTCCAGGTAACCCTCAGTTACTTCCCCTTTAAGCCCATTCTTAAGAGTCTGACCCAGTCCCATCAAGATTCTCCTTAGACTCCTCCTCAAGACCTTTCCGAACCCCTCCTCTAGACCACCCCTAGATCCTTTCCACAATCTCTCTGTTTATAAGATCCATCTTGCCTCCATCAAGGTGCTGAGATTAAAGTAGGGCAGATTCAGTCTCTGTCAGATTATTCTGGTCAGCTTGTCCAATACAAGTGTCAGGAATACTTAGGCTCCTTAAGAGCCTAGCCATTATGGTGAATCTTTAATAGACTTTGTTTTACTTTGGTTGAGAAAAGGCTTGTCGAATTCATTAGAACCAATGTGTTGGTATTTTGGGGTCTTGAGCACCTCTAAAACCCCAAACCTCGACATTTCCACTGGTCATAAGCTAATCTTGAATGGTATACATCTTCTACTATGTTGACATGAGATCTAGACTTGTAAGATTCACAACTCTGGGATGTCTATTGGCTACAGGTATCTGGCCATGAGGAAAGGATGGTGAATCAATTAGTCAACCAATCAATCCTTCAAGAAGCATTTAGTAACCACCTATTAATACATGCTAGGAACTAAGTTAGTGGTGGGAATACAAAGTTAAAAAAATGAAGAAAGCTACCACATGCCCAAATAAGTATATGTAAGTTACTATAAGGTAATGGGAAACTAAGAGCTAGAAGGATCAAGAAAGGATTCCTGTTTATAGATGACATCTGAGCAAAGGAAATTAGGACTTTGAAGAGGTAGTGAATTCTAAATATAAGGGATAACCTGTGCAAAGGGTCATTCAGTGGGTAATGGGAGAGTCATAATGGTGGCAGTAACTCTACCTCCCTCCCATCTCTCCTCACCAACATCCAACACCAAAGCATCCCAATCAAACTGGGCAGGTATAAAGAAGGAGACAATGTAGATAAGTTTTCCTGAATAAGTAAAAGCCTTGGGCAATGTCTAAGAAGACACATATGACAGGAAAAATAGGTTGGGGTTAGATTTGAAGGACCTAGAACAGGGGTGGGGAATCTGTGGTATCAAGGTCACATGAGGCCCTCTAGGTCCTCAAGAGCTGCCCTTTGACTGAATTCAATCTTCATGGAACAAATCCCCTTAATAAAAGGATTTATTCTATAAAACTTAGACTCAGTTGAAAGGCCATACCCAAGGACCCAGAAAGCCACATGTGTCCCCAGGGCAGCAGATTCCCCTCCTCTGACCTAGAATGCCAGAATAAGGGATTTGCACTTCATTTTCCAGGTAACCAGAAGTTGTGGGGAGATTCTAAGAAGAGAAGGGACATAATCAAATCAATGATTTAGGAAAATTAATCGCTCTTAGAAATATATATGATAGATTGGAGGGAGGGAAGCTTAAAGGGGAGAACAGTTAGGAGGGTATTTCAGTAACATAGGCATCAAAGTGATGAGGGCCCAGACTAAGGCTGTGGCAAAGAGAGTTGAAAGAAAGGAACATATAGAGGAGATGGTGCGAATGAAGAACTGATAGATAACTAACTGACTGGCAAATAAAGGCAAGGAAGTCAATGACCACTCTGATCTATTTTCTCAACCACACTAATTTGTATTTAATACTTTGTAAAATGGATAGTTAGGTGGTGCAGTGGAAAGAGTGCTGGAAATAGTCATGAAGACTCATCTTCCTGAATTCAAATCTGATCTCAGACCAGACTTATTAGTTGTTTGAGCCTGGGCAAGTCATTTAACCCTGTTTGTCTTAGTTTTCTCATCTGTAAAGTGATCTGGAGAAGGAAACACCAAAACACTCCAGTATCTTTACCAAGAAAACAAACAAACAAACTCCAAATGGTGTAATGAAAAGTGAGACACAACCAAAATGACTCAACAGCAATAACAACAATTTGTGAAATTGTTTACTGGAATAGGACTTTTCTTCCTTTTGAGAACTCTCTCTCTCTCTCTCTCTCTCTCTCTCTCTTTCTCTGTACATCAGTGGGCACATAGCAAATACTCAATAAGTACTTCTTGATGGATTGATTTATATTTACTTGGACATCTTGGCAGCACTTGAAAACCAACTCTACATTTATCATCTTCAATCAATCAATAAACATTTATTAAGTGTCCATTTTGTGCCAGATACTGTACTAAGTGCTGGGTATGAGAAAGAGGTAAAAGGCATCCCTACCCTCAAAGAGCTTACAATCTAATGGAAAAGATTTGCCTAATGGAAAAGGAGACCCTCCCTAAATCTGGCTTTTCTCTTAGTTTCTTTATTTTTATTAATGGTACGACTAATGATGGTGTGTAAGCTCTGGCAATCCCCCAGAGTCTTCCCCCTTGATCTGGCATTCTCTTGAGGCCATAAGCTTTCCTTTATTGCTATTCCCATATCTGTTACCCTCAAACTACCCTTGACCTCCTTTGTCTGTTATCTCCAGGTAGTCTTCAGATACTTCCCACCCTTAATCCTATTCTCTTGGTTCCAGGAGTCTGACCTCTAGTCACTCCGGCCCTATCAAGACCCTCCCTAGACCCCCCCCCCCAGATTACTAGACCACCCCTAGATCCCTCCCACAATCTTTCTGTATATAAGACCCATCCCATTTTCATGAAGGTGCTCAGATTCCTTAAGAATCGACCCAATACCGTGAATCTTTAATAAAGTTAATTTTACTTTGAATGAAAGAAGACTTGGGTTGAATTCATTTGGGCAGGACCCATTATGTCCAAAGTTTGGGATCCTGAGCACCCCTAAATCTCAACATTTTAAAACCCCAACACTACTGTCCCAATTATCTAGGTTTGAAATCAGGGTATCCTCTCATTCTTCCCTCCCTCTCATCCCCAGCATCCATTCAGCTGTGAAATCCTATCAATTCTATTTCCATAGTCTATCTCACACCTATCTCCACCTCAGAACTTACGTAGCCATCACCCTAGTTGAGACATCATTTCCTCTGACTCATTATAATTGTCTCCTTACTAGTCTAACTCGTCTTTCCCCTCTTCATTTTATTCTTTACACAAGTGACAAAATAATCTTCCTAAAGCAGAGATCTCACCATTTCACTTCCTATCTGAAAACAACAACAACAACAACAACTTTTTAGTGATATCATATAACAATTATGATATCCTTACTCTGGAAAATTCCTTATCTTGGCATTTAGAGCATTCCATGTTAATTCTCATTATTTCCTCCCTTCATGTGTGATTCCCCATTCTCAAATGTACTGAAATGTCAATATGTTTCAGCCAGAATGAACTATTAGCTTCTCTTCTCACCTTATTCTACTCTCTCCTGCCTCCATGTTTGGAATATAATCCCTTCTCTATCCTACATGTTAAAATTCTCCCTTCTCCAATGATTAATTATGTACATATATATTTACATGTTGCATTCTCTCACCAAGTAAAATGAATATAAGATCTTTGAGGGCAAGGACTATTTTTCTGTTTTGTCTTTTTACCCTCAGTGCCTTATACAGAGTAGGTACTTAATAAAGGCTTGTTGGATTTTTGTATATACATTTATATGCACATTGTATCCCTCTATTAGAGTGCATGTTCACTGAGGTCAAGAATTATATACTTTTCCATGTCTGTATCCATAGCATCTCAACAATGTCTTGTATGTAATTGGTGCTTAATTGTTTGTATCAGTTGTTGAACTTTATATTGGCAGAATAGACACAGGCCCTGTAGGTCAGGAGAAATGAATATCTTTTGGGCAAAAAGTGGCTTAATAATGGTTCATGTTAACTGGCATGTGGACTATTTGTTTGTATCTGCATAGAGCTGCATTTGGACACCTTATTGTTTTGTTTTGCCTTGTTTTATGCTGTCAAAATTCTCAATAAATTTCATTCAATTGCTGCTTCAACATTATACAGTCTCTTGATGGAGCAGTGGTGAGGGACTTGATAGAAGCCTAGGAAAAAATGGAGATTAGTAAGTACATTTTGGGGAATGGAACCAGATGCTGAATGGCAATCAGGGAACATAATTTTGCATTATGCCACTAGTTCTGAAAATTTGATTTATACTCTATTTAAGTCCAATATGTACATGTGAAGTTCTGAGAACATTTGCTTTCAATTTCCAGCAGGTGGGCTCACAAAAAGAGAAGGTCACAGTATATACTGTTCTATGAGGTTGAAACCCTAGAGAACGGACCTTCAAATCTCCATGTAGACCTCTAACTAATTGAAATAATATTCACCTTTAAAAAGAACTGTCAATTCAAAATGCCACAAAATGCAGTAGGAATTAGCATATAAATGCTTACTACAATAGCACCTTGAGGCACTGGAAAAATATGAACTGAAAGTATTATTTGCATTTGGAATGAAGAAAATAATTTGAATGAAATTTCTATATAAGTCAAAATTTTAAATGATGCTCGAAACCTTGTAAGGGTGGTGGTGGGGCTTGTTTAAGAAGAATTTTCCAACAGGTGAATCATCAGGGTGAAAAGTTAACTTGGAATTTCAAAAAGCTAGAGGAAGAAGGAAAACAATTTTCACTGAGAAACATAGAATGGAATAACAGCAGAATTCCATTCAGCTTCCAAGTGGTGGTAATAGTGACAATGGCAACAATACAGGGAAGTGTGTTGAAAATCCATGGAATAATTTTTAATTAAGAAGTATGTAGAAAGAAAGTGAATTTACTATAGAAGAGGACCTTGCTGTAGTTATATAAATATTATTATTTTCCAAAATTTTATATTTAAATTTAAGCATTCAGATGCAGTTGATTTTATTCTTTAATTCAACTAAGTGAATATTTAAAATCTTCACAGCAATATATCTGTCACCTCTGCCCTCCACCATAGTTGAAGCTCTCATCACTTGGCCTATTGCATAGTATTCTACTTGGTTATCCTGCCCCAAACCTCTTCTCACTCTAATCATCCTCCATACAGCTGTGAAAGTCAGATTCTTAAAGCAAAGTGCATCCATGTCATTCCCCTACTCAAGCAACTCTTACAAACTTCTCTGGCATTTAAAGCCCTTCCAAACTGGGATCTGGTCTGCCATTTTACCCTTATTATGTATTACCCTACCTTCACACACTCTACAATCCAAACTGGCCTTCTTTTTGTTCCTCCCACATTACCTTGAATCTTCTGTTTCTGAGCCTTTGCAAAGACTGTATTCCATGCATGGAATTTATTCCTTTGTCATCTCCATGTCTTAAAATCTCTAGCTTCCAGCAAAGCTTGGTTTTAGCACCACCTTTACTGCTACCTTCCATTAAATTTGTAAATATTTTTGTATATTTAGCTTTTAAAATTTTAAAAAATCTTTTATTTATTTATTTGTAGTTTGTAATATTCATTTCCACAAGATTTTGAGTTACAAATTTTCTCCCCATCTTTCCCCTATGCCCACTCCAAGATATCGAGCCCACTGAATACCCCTTTCCCCAATCTGCTCTCCCTTGTATCCTCCCCAACCCCAATTTTCTAGAAGGACAAAATGGATTTCTATACGCCATTGCCTGCATATCCTATTTCCCAGTTGCATGTAAAAAAACCCAATTTTTTTAAACATTTGTTTTTAAAACTTTGATTTCCAGATTCCTTCCCTTCTTCCCTCCTTACCTGCCCCCACTGGGAAGACAAGCAATTCAATATAGGTTGTATATGTGTAGTTAGCAAAATGTTTCCATAATAGTTATACTGTGAAAGACTAACTATATTTCCCTCCATCCTATTCTGCCCCACCACCTATTCTATTTTCTACTTTAACCCTTTCCCTTTTCAAAAGTATTTGCTTCTAACTACCCTCCCCCCCATCTGCTCTCCCTTCTATCATCTCTCCTCTTATCCCCTTCCCCCCTACTTGCCTGTGGGGGAGGATACCCAATGGAGTGTGTATGTTATTCCCTCCTTAAGCCAAATAAAGTGAGAGTAAGGTTGATCCATTCCCTTTCACCTTCCTTTTCTTCCCCTCCATTGTAACAGTTTTCTCTTGCCTCTTTTATATGAGATAATTTACCCTTTCTATCTCTCCCTTTCTCCTTC
>CM053592.1:90997025-91017960 GCA_028646515.1 Pseudochirops corinnae | reverse complement strand
AGATCAAGGAGAAGGTATTGCAAGCTGCCAGGAAGAAACAATTTGAATATTGTGGAAACACAATTAGGATAACCCAGGATCTGGCAGCTGCTACATTAAGGGATCGAAGGGCCTGGAATATGATATTCCGGAGAAGACAAATAATTCAATATAGGTTACACACGTGTAGTTATGCAAAACATTTCGATAGCAGTCATATTGTGAAAGTCTAACTATATTTCCCTCCATCCTATCCCACCCCCACATTTATTCTATCTTCTTCTTGGACCTTGTCCCTTTTCAAAAACATTTGCTTTTTACTATCCCCTCTTCCAATCTGCCTTCCCTTCTAACATCCCCCTTTCTTATTCCCTGCCCCCCTACTTTCCTGTAGGGTAAGATACTCAATTGAGTGTGTATGTTATTCCTTCCTTAAGTCAAATCCAATGTGAGTAAGGTTGACTCATTCCCTTTCACCTCCCTACTCTTCCCCTCCATGGTAAACTGCTTTCTCTTGTCTTTTATGTGAGAAAATTTATACCCTATTCTTTATCTCCCTTTCTCCTTCTAATATATTCTTCTCTCACCCCTTTTGTTTTTTGGACATCATCCCTTCATATTCAACTCACCCTGTGCCCTCTTTCATATATACATATATATACACATATACATACTCATATATATATATACAGCTACATGTACACACATGTATATATGTGTTTGTGTGTATATGGGTATGTTTGTGTATACACAGATTCCCTTCAACCATCCTAATACTGAGAAAAGTCTCATGAGTTACAAATATCATCTTTCCATGTAGGAATGTAAATAGTTCAACTTTAATAAGTTCCTTATGATTTCTCTTTACTGTTTACCTTTTCATGCTTCTCTTGATTCTTGTATTTTAAAGTCAAATTTTCTGTTCAGCTCTGGTCTTTTCATCAAGAATGCTTGAAAGTCTTCTATTTCATTGAATACTCATATTTTCCCCTGAAGTATTATATTCAGTTTTGCTGGGTAGGTGATTCTTGGTTTTAATCCTAGCTCCTTTGACCTCTGGAATATCATATTCTAAACCTTTCAGTCTCTTAATGTTGAAGCTGCTAGACCTTGTGTAATCCTGATTATGTTTCCACAATACTAAAATTGTTTCTTCCTGATAGCTTGTAATATTCTCTTCTTGACCTAGGAACTCTGGAATTTGGCTATAATATCCCTAGGAGTTCTCTTTTTGGGTTCTTTTTCAAAAGGCAATTGGTGGATTCTTTCAATTTCTATTTTACCCTCTGGTTCTAGAATATCAGGGCAGTTTTCCTGATATTTTTTTGATCATGACTTTCAGGTAGTCCAATAATTTTTAAATGATCTCTCCTGGATCTATTTTCTAGGTCAGTTGTTTTTTCCAATGAGATATTTCACATTTCTTCTATTTTTTCATTCTTTCAGATCTTTTTTATAATATCTTGATTTCTCATAAAGTTGTTAACTTCCATTTTCTTTATTCTAATTTTGAAGCAATTATTTTCTCCAATGAGCTTTTGGACCTCCTTTTCCATTTGGCCAACTCTGCTTTTTAAGGCATTCTTCTCCTCATTGACTTTTTGGGCCTCTTTTGCCGTTTGAGTTAGTCTATTTTTTAAGGAGTTATTTTCTTCAATATTTTTTTTTGTTTCCTTTAGCAAGCTGTTGACTCATTTTTCATGATTTTCTTGCATGACTTTCATATCTCTTTCCAATTTTTCCTCTACTTCTCTTACTTGACTTTTGAAATCCTTTTAGAGTTCCTCTATGGCCTGCAACCAATTCATATTTTTCTTGGAGGCTTTTGATGCAGGAATTTCGGCTTTGTTGTCTTCTGGTTCTATGCTTTGATCTTCTTTGTCACCAAAGAAAAATTTTATAGTCTAATTTTTTTTTTTTCCCTCTGCTCATTTTCCCAGCCAATTACTTGACTTTTCAGCTCTTTGTCAAAGTAGTACTCTGCTTCTAGAGTGGAGAATGCTATATCCCAAATCTCTGGGGTACTGCACAGCTGTTGTCAGAGCTACTTCTAGATACCCATGCATTTTCAGTTCTTCTAAGGTGATACGGTCAAATGAGCAGTGTTTACTTCTACCACTATACTGTAGTCTCTGAGTGACCACAGGGACTCTTTTTTGCCTCAGAACTGTGATGAAGATTCCCTCTTACAGTTGTTACAAGTTCTGCCACACTAGTGCTCCTCCTCACCATAGGACCGCCAGCCAAGACTGCAACACAGATCTAAGCAGGGCAAAGCAAGAGCAATTGCCCTCTGATCAGCTACTTGATCTACCCCACCATCTGTGGGTCTGGAGCTCCAGAAGCAGCTGCCACTGCCTCTCCTGCTGCTGCTTTTGACACTCTGCCACTTCTATTGCTGCAGGGCTGGGGCCAGACTTTCCTCTTATCTCTCCCAGGTCCAATAGTTTCTCTGCTGATCTTTTACTTTATCTTTGGTGTTTGTGAGTTGAGAAGTCTGGAAATTGCCACAGCTGCTGGTGATTCAGTTCCCTGAGGCCAGCTCCCACTGGGTCTGTGGCAGCATAGCCCATGAAATACTGCGCTCCACTCTCAGCACAGTGTGATAGACCCTTCCTGTCAGCCTGACAAGCTTTCTTCAGCTGGAGATGTGTTTCACACTCTGTCATTTTGTGGGTTCTGTAACTCTAAAATTTATTTAGTTATTTTTTATAGGTATTTGAAAGGGTTTGGGGGGAAGAGCTCGATCAAGTTCTTGCTTTTACTCCACCATCTTGGTTCTCCCCCATAATCTTTTCTTTCAGTGTTATTTCCTGGCTATAATTTTTGTTATATTATAAGCAGTAAAGGTACTTTTGCATATATCATAATTTATTTATGAATTTTTGATGTTCTGGTGCATGGCTAGTTTCTGTAAAGGTACCAGACACAGTGGGAAAATATGTATATTCCTTTCTATTTTCACCCAGTAATCACCATACAGTGACTTTTCTAAAGTTCTTAACTTTTTTATTTATATATTTTTAAATTTTTCTAGGTGTAAAAGAGATATAGGACAACTAGGTGGCACAGCAGATAGAGTACTGGGCCTGGAGTTAGGAAGACTTCATTTCAATTCTAGCTTCAGAGATTTACTAGCTGTGAGACCTTGGGTAAGTAATTTAAGCTTGTTTGTCTCTGTTTCCTCATCTGTAAAATGAATTGAAGAAAAAGACAAACCATTTCAGTATCTTTGCTAGGAAAACCCTAAAATTTTTAAGTGAATTCTACCCAACTCTTATAATCTTTGTTGCCAAGTCATTGTCCCCCTCTGTGTCTCTCTTATTGTGACTTGTGGGGATAATCTCTTCTTCTGGTTTCATCTTTTTGGCATCTCTCGCTTCATAGATCTTCATTGTGCTTGGTGCCTTTTTCTGTTTACCCCTATCTTCATCTCTTGGAATCATACTGTCTGGAACTCTTAAATATATTTGGGAGGGTAGGCCTTAGTTGATCTTGCCCATTTTGTAACCTGAGTGTTCTGTCTGTCTCCTGGTAGTCCACTATGTGTCTAAGCCTCAGCACACTCTTCTTTCCTCTAAAGGATCTTCAATTATTAACATTCACTTTTCCTGGGAGTTGGGGTTTGTGTGGGGAAAGGTTGGAGAAGGCTTCATGCCTAGCACATATAAAGCACTTAACAAATATCTTTTGTTTATGATGATGATGAAATTATCTGAATTATATCTTAAAGGAGGGAAAGGATTTCAACAGATGAAAAAATTCATTCATTCATTCAATAAGTATGTACTAGGTGCTTAGTGTATGTAAAACATATAGATGTTTGACAAACCTAAATTTCCTAAGAAATTCCTGGTAATCTATACTTCTGTTTCATTTTTCCAATTTTTAATGAGTATATTTGTTTTTTCACATCACAGTCATTTCGGAGTATATTACCTAAATCCTCTTCCCCATACTGAATCCTGTCTTTTAATAAAATAGTTAATCAAAACAAATTGGAAAAGTGAACTGGGAGTCCCCATTTCTCTAAGTTTTGTCATTTTTGCTTATTTTACACACAAATATGTATATATATTTATACCCACATATATAGTATTATATTTTATTCTAAATTTTATTCTGTTTCACATTATCCAAAATAATAATTTCTTGCAAACAGTCTCAGTTTAGTTGTTTTTTTTTTTTTAACGTTGATTTCTTTTTGGCAATGTTCTAGTCATTGCAATATTGTTTTCCTAGTTTTGCTATTGTTTCATACAAATATTCCTACATTTTTCTGAATTCCTCACACTTGTTATTTCTTATTTTTTAGACTACTCTATTATTTTCATACACCAGACTTTATTCAGACATTTCCCAATCAATGGGCTTTCAGATCTTTGCTATCTCAAATAATAATTACACACTTTACCAAAAGAAGATGGAAGGATCAGCAGTGGCCTAACATTCCTGATCATTCTGTCTAGGGTAGGGGCTTGCTTGCAATCATGAGAATCTTTTCAATCTCCTTTTGATCTTTGCCATCCAACAAAAGGTTAGAAGGAATGTACAACCTTCCATAGGCACCAAGTTGTCAGGCATGTAAAGAGTTAATGTTTCTAGCCATTCAAATGCCAAGTTTTGACCTGACTGAACTTTAGTCTCAGTGGAAATTACCAAGTGTGAAGAAATGCACACTTCATGAACAAAAGGAACATGCATTAATGACTACTCCTTAAACTCATTTGAATTCCATTTAAAGTAGAAATAATCTATAGGGATAAAAGTAATAAAATAGGACCCAGATTATCTGCTGAGGAGCTGCTACTTTAATATCAGAAGTTCAAAAACAAGAAGACCTTTGACCATAATCAGATAATAAATATATCATAATGTATTTCTACCACATTTCCCTGGATTAATAAAAATCAGGACTGCTTAGATCCCGAGTTATAATGAAATAGCGTGGGGACTATTCTAGTTTCCCAAATGCTTACCCTTCACTTATGGAAGTTAGAAAATAGAGTTTTTTCTCAAGAAGTAACAGGAAGGATATAAACTGAGGTTTAGGCAGAGAATACATTATTAGTATTTCATCATTTATTGCCGACAAGAGTTGTATGGTTGTGTCATCAGTTTCTTTGAAATCCTTTTCAGAACACATCAGTTTCTCTGAAATCTTCTGAGAACAAAAAGCAGTAATCACTTTCCTCAAGAGTGACTTGGTTAAAGTCAGATTTTGAACTGCACTGAGGAGGTGAACACAGTTCAGATTGGGTAAGAAATAGAAGTAATGGGAAGTCAGCAAAAATCAGAGTAGAGTTTGTAGGAACACTTGGTTTCCATCTAGAGGAAAGGTTGTAGGTAATGTCTGTTAATTTCATTTCTAAACATGAATATCTTTGCCCACGGGCAAGACTTGGGAACGTATGCCATGCATTTGACGATGGGCATCTGTACTTTTTAATTTGAAAATAGCCTTTAGGATTGCAGCAAGCTGAAAACTTTCATTTATAAGAGAAAGTCCAATTCTGACTTTTCTAAGCTGATAAAAAATTTTTTTTTGGGTGAGGCAGAAAATGTGAACATCTGAATTACAGGTATCAAGAACTCCTGGTATGAAAACTTTGTTGATGCAGGTCATCAATTTTTCTGTAACTTCTGGTCTTAGAATGTTGAGAAAAGCACTGAAAACTAAAGTCATTTGCCAATAATCATTACATGGCAAGAATGTATAAGGTTTAGGACTTGAACTCAGGTCTTCCTAATGCCAAAGTGGACCACTGTCCACTGCATCATATTATCTTGTAAATTTAACTTATTCCTACCTAAGTGATGCAAAGAATGAAGTCTAGAGGTACTTATTATCTAACAATAGCTCACATTTGTACATCACTTTAAAGTTATGCACCTCATCAATGAAAGAAAAGCTCACAAAGTTTTAAAAAAGGTGCTGATGCTGAAATGAATTCCAGAATACCAAATAAAGGCAAAGGTGGGTTATAGACCAAGAGCCACCATAAAAAAAATGACTAAAGAAAACTTTTGAATCTTAAATGGCTCAAGGAAAGCCAGCCATTTAGTGAAAACAGATTAACTTGCTGCTCTTTATAGAGCTGAGGTCTGTATAGAGCCAAAGTCTGTAGGATACTTATTGTCAAGTTATATTACAAGATTTCTCTTAAGTCTCTTTTTGATTAAAGTTAAGCACGTATGAGTTACCAAGCAGTCATATGCAGAAAGGCTTAGTCCGATCTGCCTCTCTACTAAAGGAATGTGAATTGTATGACACTCTGAAAACTGGATTTCAATTCCAGAAATTCAGCAATAGTCGCTATAATGGGGATTCCCACTCAGACATTCTGAAGTCTAAAAGACTTCATTTCCAGGTAGATGTTAAATGGAACAGGTACATTTAAGGATAATCTTTACAAATCAAATCTTTTCAAATATTTTAATATCAATACTCCCTCCACTTCAGTTACATTTTAGGAATCTTGAAAACAATAGTAAGAATTTATTAAAGGTAAGGTGTATGAGGGAGAAAGTTGTGTCTTAAAGTAGTAAGACCAGGGGCAGCTAGATAGCACTGTAGATAGGGCACTGGCCCTGGAGTCAGGTGATCCTGAGTTCAAATATGACCTCAGACACTTGACATTCTAGCTGTGTTACCTTGGGCAAGTCACTTACTCCCAATTGCCTTGCCTTCCCCCCTCCAAAAAAAAAGCCAAAAAACAAATAAAGTAGTAAGTCCTAGGAGGACAAAGGGGCTATAGAAAGAAAACAGGAAAAGGATGGGTAGGATTAAAGGAGGAACAATATCTGTAGTTGATCACATTTGATTAGAGTACATCAGCCAAGTAATTGCTTTATAAAGTTAGTTTGGAGGGGAAAAAAAGGTGACGTTATACAAAATGACAAAATACAGAGTTGGAAAAAAGTCTCAATAGGCCATTTCCACTTTTTGATAGCTCTAAAGCAAGACTGGTTCTCAGATGACACACACATTGTTTATGACTGGGCCTGAAGTTGAAACCTTGCTCAGCTATTAGCAGGTCTTTGAGAACCGCTTTCCATCTCTATGACATGCTTTGGCACTGGCAAAGGACGTTATTTTCTTGTACCTCTAATTTGTATGATTTTCTAATTTGATTTGGTGCAGTTCTTATCCATTGTGGTGAAGGGGCAAATGATTTCAGTTTTATGTGCCTTACCCTCCCTCCATATAGTATTTCTATAGTTGGGGACATTTCCCTCTCCCACCCTAGCCCAATTACCCAGTTATCACCATGCCCTGGATTCCACTCTCCCTCAATTCCCACGCTGCCTAGCACATAATAAACACTTAATAAATGCTTGTTACCTTGACTTCTGGACATAACTCAGAGTCCTCTGACTTTGGGGGCCCACTATTCTCTGGTTATTAAATAGTATTGTTGTTAAACATTATTATTTGAGTTTAGCAATAGAAGGATCAGTGAATGAAGTTATTATCAGACTAGAGCCTTGGTGATTACTATGAATAATAATTGGCATTCACATAGCACGTTAAGGTTTGCAAAAAGTTTTACATCTATGACCTCATTTGAAGCCCAGATAGAAAGCCCTAATGGCACCCCATGTCCTTCTAAGCTCTTGGGCCCATGTAGTGATGCCATCTGAAATATGCCACTAACAGACACTTTGTGTCTCAGTTAATGAGGGCTTCTTTATTTTCATGTCATTTTGGGGTTAGAGAGCATTGATGATCAGGGAAGACAAGACGCACCTAACATCTGCTAGGCATTTGGATGGCCCAGAAAGAGAGTTTTAAATGTGGTTACCCATTTAAATTATTTATGGAGTACCTACTGTGTTCACATGACTGGACGGGTCTCTGTGTGGACAAAAGACAGAACAATCCCATAAAGGTTTATTATCAAATAAAGAATCAGGTTTAGGGAACTTCTAGGTCATTTAGTCCAACACTTTACCTTTAATAAATTCTTACTATCATTTTCAAGATTCCTAAAACGTAACTGAAGTGGAGGGAGTATTGATATTAAAATATTTGAAAAGAATTGTTTTGTAAAGATGATCCTTAAATGTACCTGTTACATTTAACATCTACCTGGAAATGAAGTCTTTTAGACTTCAGAATGTCTGAGCGGGAATCCCCATTATGGTGACTACTGCTGAGGTTCAGAGACACTGTGTGACTAGTGTGAGGTCACACAGGCCATAAGTGGAAAAGCTAAGATTTCAGTTCAGAACACAGGGCTCTCAATGCAGACTTCCTTTTCACTGTACCATGCTCCCCTCTCAGGAGGAAGGGCACACACACATTAAAAAATATATGTAAACTTATACAAACAAAACAGAACAAAACCCAACAGAAACTGAAGAGCTGTAGAGATAGGGATAGGCGCGGAACCCGTCATTTCACTGGCATTACAACCAATGTCAGTCAGTGCCCTTGCCACAAATTCTGGTTTGGGGGCTCCCAAGAGCAATGAGAGGACAAGGAACCTGCCCAGGGCCTATGGCCAGCATGTGTATATAGTAGTGAGTACCCTAGCACACCCAAGATGGCCTGCTAGCACAGGTTCTTTGGTCTCCTTTATAAAGGAAAAAGGGGTTAACAATCCTAATTTAATTATAGAGAAAAAAAAGTATAGAAAATACAAGCAGAGAAATTAGCACGAAGATCAACAGACAGGGCTCTAGTAGCCTGAACATAGCAATATTGCTATATATTTCATATACATTACTGGATCAAGGGAACACAGACATCTAAGCAGTCAGGGGGCTCTTAACAAATGGCCACTCAGAGTCTTGACCAGGAGGTCAAAAGATCCTTCTCATGAGCAAACCCCCAAAGCACAATAACAACTAAGAGTATATATATATATATACACTTCTAAGAACTAGAAGGCATCACAACCCTGGTGACTCAGTGCCTAATTAGGTTAGTACCTAAAGGTGTAAAAGTCTTCCTACAAGCAAGCCTCTCTCTTAAGTAAACTTCTCTTTAAGCAAGTTCTTCTCCCAGTGGGCTCTATGTGATTCAGGATGTATCAGAGCTGGGCACATATGCCCAATAATGGGCAGAGAAGATCTTCCTATTTCATTAACTTTACAGTGTAAGGGACAAAAGTTGAATATACAATTGTAAGATAGAGTGTGAATGCAGAGGTGATGATGAACAGATTAGTGTTGTGTTAGTCAAGGGAAAACTTTAGGTTTAAGGTGAACCATGAGTAAGGTTTAGAAAAAAAAGTTTAACAGCTTTCCAAATATACCACTTGTTGAAAGTTAAGAGCAGCAGACAAAATAAAATCCCAGTGCCTCCTCGTGTTGTACTCTAGCCCTGCTGATAATGCAACAAACCCATAGGGATGGTTTCTTTTTGGTAGAGGAACATGGGACTTCCTTTTTTCACTCAGTTCCCCACCTGAGCGAGCCATGGGACACCAAAACACCCATTATCTCCTTGTCTTGTAAAAATAGTGTTTGCTTGCCTATGTAATGTACCTGATTCAAAATGTATGCATAGGTTTGTGTCATGGCCATTCTGGCCAGCCCAAGCAAAATTGGTTTATTGGTTCTCATCCCAAGTTTATTAGTCCTGGCTCCAAACGATTCAGAAAAAATGTCATTTAAGGTGGCTGATTGTTATTAAGGATTTGTATCCACATAAGCAGGAAGAAGCCTAGTAATGACATAATAGAACTCTGCTCAGTGTTGTTTTTCATTATATATTGTACACAATTTTAATCACACCATGACTTAGTAAAAAAAAAAGTTCTGTTTTATTTCTTCCATGTTCACAAATGATAATTGTGGTCTACTGATTTCTCAGTAAACAGTAGCCAAAACAAACTTGGTATTGGGGGGTTGGTCCTAGAAATTATTATTAGGATACTTTACATATGTTTAGTTACCATCCCTATTTTACCAAAGCATTCCAAATTAACCTTTAAACCAAACGATGATATTTTCAAGTTACATTTGTGTTGCTTTTCTGTGACAAACTCAAGACAGGATGTGAGCAGTCCATAGAATATTGCCTTTCTGAAATCAGCAGTATCATGGATAGTGTACTGAACCTTGAATCAGGATCCAGCCTCAGTCACTTCCTGGCTAAATGAGCCTGGGCAAACCACCTAACTTTCCTAATCTCAGTTTTCATCTGTAAAATGGAGCGAAAATAGCACCCATCTTAAGGGGCTATTATGAGGATACAATGAGATAATATTTGTAAAGCACTTTGAAAACATTAAAGTGTTATATAAACACCAGCTTTTTTTTTTTTTTTTTTTAGTATTATTAGAATTACAAAATTCCAGGGTTGAAAGACTTTCAGGGGCTATGTAGTTTAATTTCTATGTGACTAAGAATCCCCTATATAATATCACTAGTGGTCATCCAACTGATCCTTGAAGACTGCCAGTGTAAGAGGAACAATTACCTCCAAAGGTGGCCCAGTCTGCTTTTGGATCAGTCAAAAAGGTAGCAAAATTTTCCTTACATAAAGTCAAAGTTTCTTTCTATAATTTCTACCATTTCTGTCATCTGGGGTTAGGAAGAACGAATCTAAAGGCCCTGCTCTATGAGTGCCCTTGAAACACTTACAGGTAGTAGTCATCCTTCCTTTTCCTTCTAGCATATGGTCTCCAGCCCCGCAACTCCCCACCCCGTCTTGTAATGGCTATGCCAAAGATCAATTTTACAGCCTCCCTTAGCCAGCCTTACTACTTAGTTGAGATCAACATGGCAGGTATTTATCAGGCTAATACACTTTAATGTTAAGTTATCATGTGCCTTGTAGTTAAGAACATTTTAGGACAGCGGGGGATCCCAAGTCCACCTAAGGACATAGTGACCTTACTACAATCCAATTTCTCCTCTGTAGGAGCTACAGAAATGCTGGCATCACTGAAATTGGGCTTGTACATATCCATAGCAAACATCCTTCAATAAAAACTTTTCCATATCCATACCATGTTCATGTGTTGCCACATTTTTATCACTAATTTTCATTTGTATTATATGTTTCAGAATCTCCAATGACTTTTTGTATTTGTCATCCTATCTGATGCTTGTAACATCAGTAAGTGGTCAAAACAGGTATTATGACCTTCATGTTGCCAATGAGGCAAGGAAGCATACAGCAATTGTTACCTTCTCTGAAGGAGACACAAATGGGAAGTCAAAGACCCAGGACTCAATCCCAGGTCTTCTGCCTCTAAGTCCAAAGTTCCTTCTGTAATAGCATGCTTCATCTCCTGTCATCAGTCTCAACTGATGATGGTAAGGTAGAGTGGAAAGAACACTGTTTGGGGTCAGAGGACCTGGGGTCAGATTCTGGCTCTTCTATTTACTACTTGTATGACCTTGGGAAAGTCACTTAAGCTGTCTAGGTTCCAGTATTTCATTAAATGATTTAGTGACCTCATCAGCTCTCATGGTTCATTTATCATCTCTATACGAGTTGACTAGGCTTCACTCTCTTCAGTTCTCCATCTATAAGACATTTCAAATCAAATATCCTATATGGATCTTAAACTCAATATGTCTAAAATAGAATCCATTTCCCATCCAACCCCCAACCTCTCTTCAAAACTGTCCTGTTTCTGCAAAGGGTGCCACCATACCTCCAATCACCTCAGGTTAATGACCTTGATATCATCCTCAACTCCTAACCCATACCTATCCAATCATTTACCAAATCTTATCATTATCTCCAAAATACCTATTACATCTGATCCCTTCCTTCCACCCACACAACCACAACCTCCATCCATCAAGTCATTCATTGCATCTCATCTGGATTACTGAATCAGCCTCCTGATTAATGTCCTTGCCTTAAATCTTTCCCTACATGAATTCATTCTCCAATCTATCAAGCAAAAAGCCTTTATTTAGTGCTTGCTATGTGCCATGTATGGTGGCAGGCTTTGGAAAAACAAATATGAAGAATAAATACAGTCAAGAAACTTATTTTCCTGAAGGGTAGGCATGACCTTGTCATTTTCCTATTAAATAAATTCCAATAGCTTCCTGTTGAACCTAGGATCACATAGAAATTCCTCTGGCATTTCAGTTACTTTGCAACCTGCCCACAGCTGTCTTTCCAGCCTTATGACTCATTAACCCTTTTCACATAACCATACTGGAATTTTTTATTGTTCCTCATACATCTTACTCTATCAACCATTTCTGTGCCTTTACACTACCTGGCCATCACTCCTGGGTCATTCTTCTCACCTTTGCCTCTCTGATTCTTAGTTTCCTTGGCATCTCCCATCACATGATACTTTTTGTATCAGACCCTTTCTGATCTCTCTAGCTGCTAGGGACTTTCTCGTCTTTGCCTCTTCTCTCTTCCTTAACTTTGTAGTTACTCTGAATGTGTTTAGTATGTACATATACATATATGTTCTATTTCTTCCAAATGAACGACCCAGCACAGTAAGTAACTGCTTTCTAAATACATATTGATTAGTTAAGACTTCTAGGGTCTCTTCTACTTCTAAATATTTGATTTTATAATTTTATATCTAAAGGATGTGAGGAGCACATAAAGGATTGGCCATCAAATTCTTAGCTTTGTTTGGGTCCTAGAATTCTTGAAGGTTGAAGGTCAGGCTTGGAAAGATGCTCTGTTTTCTCTGTCACTTAGCAGGAAATTATGACTTTCAGCAACAGGGTTCCTGAAGACATAGCTAAAGATCAGGCTGTCAGACTTCTCTTGGGATGTAGCAACCCATCTGGGTAGGAAAAATCCTTGTATGCAATAAGGACTCCGTGATAGTATGTTCAGACTCTCTTGGGATAATGATAACAATCACTCACATTTACATGGCATTGTAAGGTTTACAAAGCACTATCCTCAAAACAACTCTTTGAGGCAGGAACTAAATATATTAATAGTTCCATGTTAGAGATGAGACACTAAGATTCAGATGAGTTAAATAACCTGACCAGTTTCATACAACAACTGTCAATGCCAGGGTCCAAACCCAAGATTCTTGACTTTAGAACCTGTACCCATTCTGCTACATCATCTTCTCTCTCCAAGTATTGAAGACAGTATTTGTGTGTACCATGGTGAACCAAAGGCACTGAAGGGAGTCAAAACGAGTGGCCAGACTACATAGTCCCCTTAATAAAAGGACTTGTTCTATAAGACTTGGACTCAGTCAAAAGGCTGCAACGAAGGTCCTAGAAGCTCATGTGTGCCCTTGAGGCCACAGTTCTCCACCCCTGAAGGATGATTCTCCCCTTCCAATAGCCATGTTGACCAAATTTTACCTTGTAAATAAAAGTAAAGGCAGTCTTGGCATTTATCCTGTTAATCTGACCAGTGCAGTCTACTAAATTATATGAGTTGTAATTTAAATACTCAAATGGATTTTATCTGCCCTAAATTAGTTTGGTTGAAAAACTAGCTTTTAAAAATTCATTTCAGCTCAAGTAATATTCACCAAAATCCAACTGTGGATCCAACTGTCCTCATATTTAGCAGAGTTCTAGGCTCTGCAGGGAAATTTAAAAGATATATGGGATTGTCTGACAGTAAGGGCTTTAAAGTGCTGTTAGTGAGGCAAGGCTTATTAGGGGAGGGATGGTTCTGTACTGCTATCAGAAAGGTAAGTCTTTGGGGGAAGGAGAACCTGAAATAGTCTTTGGGAAAAAGGTTTGAATTTAGAGAGGCAGAAGGGAATGCTTATAGTCAAAGGATAGGTATGGCTTAGGCTGATCTGTTAGTTTAGATTTGAGGCTGGAATGAAATGAAACTTGTAGATCATCTGACAAAGTGGTTTTTAACCTTCCTTGTGTCATGGATCATTTTGAAAGTTCAATTAAGCCAATATATCTATTCTCAAAATAATATTTTGAAATGCATACATTAACATGATAAATTTGTTGTGTATTTGGAGGAAATAGCAAGTTGTACATGGTAGATTTGCAGTTTCATGTGCAATCATCTTTTTTATTTTACTGTGTTAATGGAAATGCTTGTTTTGTTCCCTGAATTAAAAATAAGGTAGATTAAACGAAAAATAAAATACATAAAGAAACAAAATATATAGTATCACAAAGGAAAACAATTAAATTGACATATAATTATAAAAACATTAAAAAAAAGAATGCTTTAGCCATAGCAGGGAAAGGATACAGTATTGGTGCTAGTAGGCTTGGGTCATCATCATACAGAAGCAAGTCTTTTTAGTAAAATATATCGACTCACCCAGAAGTAATTCTAAGAGACATTGACTTCTTGTCCTTTTTTATCAACTTAGATGAATGGGAAGCATTTTCAGTGTTTACAGTCTGAGCCAATTAAAGCTTGATGAGTCTGTCAAAGGCTAGACAGGGGCCTAGGAAAAGCTAATTCAGTCCACGTGACAGGAACCTAGAGATACATTGCTCCTATTATACTTGAACAAAATAAATAAATAATTAATTGTTAGTCAAATAATAGCCATATCTCTACTTCATTTTGTGTTTCCTCTAATAATTGAGTTTATCTCTTTTGACTATGTTTTTCATAGAGTCTTTTAGTTCTACAACCTCTTACAGTGATGCTAGCATCACACACAATTCATAAGTATACAAAGATAGTATAGCAAGTCTAAATAGCTTCTCCTGTTGGTCTATGTGGAAAGTGCAAAAAAAATAATCTTGACAAAGGTAGTGTCCAAAGTTAGAGATATTGAGGGAGAAGCCATGATGGCAGAGTAAGGCAGAAACTTGCCTGAGCACTCTAAAATTCCCCTCCAAACAACTTTAAAATAATACCTTAAAATTAATTCTGGAGTGGCAGAAACAACAAAAGGAGAGGGTGAAGCAATTTTCTAGCCCAAGACAACTGAAAAGGTCCACATGAAAGGTCTGGAAACTAAATAATCTAATCCTAAAGAAGGACTGGGTCAAAGATCAAATCCTAGAAACAACCAATGATTTCATTAAAGAAAATGACACCAATGAGACAACTTGCCAAAATTTATGGGAGGCAACTAAAGCAGCACTGTGGGGGAAATTTTTACTTTTAAATGCTTATATAAATAAAATAGAAAAAGTATAGACCAATGAATTGGATATGCAACTAAAAAAAATAAACAACTAGAAAAAGCAAAAATTAAAAATCCCCAGTTAAACACCAAATTGGAAATCCTGAAAATCAAAGGAAAGATTAATCAAATTGAAAGTTAAAAGAACAAACAAACAATAACCACTGAATAAATAAAACTAAGAGCTGGTCTTGTAAGGGGAGAAAACCGAATAAAATAAATAAATCATTGCTTAATTTCATTTTTTTAAAAAAAGAAAGGAAAAAAAAATTACCAAGCTCAAAAATGAAAAGGGTAAATTTGCCACCAATGAAGAGGAAATTAAAGTAATTATTAGGAGCTATTTTGCCCAATTACATGCAAATAAATCTGACAATACAAAGTGAAATGAATGAATATTCATAAAAACAAATTGCTCAGATTAACAGAAGAGAAATAGTATACTTAAATAAGCCATCAGTGAATTCCCTGAGAAAAAATCCCCAGGGCCAATTGGATTAAAAAAAGTGGATTATATCAAACATTTAAAGAAAAATTAATTAATAAGTATATAAAGCATTTGGAAAAATAAGTGAAGAGGGACTCCTATGACATTCCTTTTATGACACAAATAGGGTGCCAGTACCTAAATCAGTAAGAGCAAAAACAGAGAAATAAAACTATAGACCAATTTCCATAATGAATATTGATGCAAAAATTTAAATAAAATGCTAGCAAGGAGATTATAGCAACATGTCATAAAGATCACACACTCAGACCAGATGAGATTTATACCAGGAAAGCTTGGCTGATGCAACATTAGGAAAACCATCGGCATAATATAAAATGTCAATAACAAAACCAACAGGAATGATACGATTCTCTTAATAGATACAGAAAATGTTATAACAATTCCTGTTAAAAACACTAGGGTGCATAGGAATAAATGCAACTTTCTTTAAAATGATAAGTAGCATGTATCTAAAGCTATCAGTAAGTATTATCTCTAATAGAGAGAAACTAGAAACCTTCCCAATAAGATAAGGTGGGAAGCAAAGATGCCCATTATTATCACTATTGTTCAATATTGTACTAAAAGTGCTAGCTATAACAATAAAAGAAGAAAAATTAAATGAATTAGAATAGACAATGAGAAAACAAAACTATCCCTCTATGCAGATTATATGATGGTATGGTTAGAGAATCCTAGAGAATAAACTAAAAAACTAGTTAAAATAATTAACAGCTTTAACAAAGTTGCAGGATATAAAACAAACCCACATTAAGTCATCAGCATTTCTACGTATTACCAACAAAGTCCAGCAGGAAGAGATAGAATGAGAAATTCCATTTTAAATAATAGTAGACAATATAAAATACTTGGAACTACATGAACAGAATTACACGCAAATAAAGTCAGATCTAAACAACTGGAAAAATATAAATTGCTCATGGGTAAGCTGAGCCAACTTAATAAAAATTACAATTCTACCTAACTTAATTTATTTATTCAGTGCCATACCAATCAAATTACCACAGAATTGTTTTATGGAGTTAGGAAAAAAATGAGAACAAAATTCATCTGGTAAAAGAAAAGATCAAGAATACCAGAGGACTCAATTTAAAAAAAAAACAAACTGTGGAGGAAGGTGACGCAACTGTACCAGATCTCAAACTAGATTATAAAATGGTAATCATCAAAACAATCTGGTGATGCCTAACAAATACAGTGGTGGATCAGTGGATATAAAATACATAATAGTAAATGACTAGAGCAATCTAGTATTTGATAAACCCAAAGACCCAAGCTTTGGGGCCAAGAACTCATTTGACAAAAACTGCTAGGAAAACTGGAAAGCATTTTGGCAAAAACTAGGTATAGAACAATATCTCACACTGTATAGCAAAATAAGGTCAAAATGGATACATGATTTAGACATGAAGGAAGTTATCATAAACAAATTGGGGGAGCATGGAAAACTTTACATACCAGATCTATGGATAAGGAAGCAATTTATAATCAAACAAATATTTATAGCAGCTCTTTTTGCTGTGTCAAAGAATTGGAAATCGAGGGGATGCTCATCAATTGGGGAAAGCCTGAACAAGTTCTGGTATACAATTATGATGGGATATTGTTGGTTTACAAGAAATGATAAGCAGGACAATTTTTGAAAAACCTAGAAAGATTTATATGAATTGATGCAGAGGGAAGTAAGCAGAACCAGGATAACACTACACATAGTAAACAATATTGTATGATGATCAATTGTGAATGACTGCGCTATTCTCAGCAATTCAATGACCCAATATAATTTCAAAAGACTTGTGATGAAAAATGCTATCCAATTCCAGAGAAGAAACTGATAGAGTCTAAATTCACATCAAAGCATATTATTTTTCACTTGTGTGTGTATGTTTTGTCTGTTTTTTTTCCACAACATGACTAACATGGAAATACGCTTTGCATGATTGCGCATGTATAACCTATATTGCATTTTTTACCATTTCAGAGAGTGGAGGAAAGAGAGAATTTCAAACTTAAAATTATTAAAAAGGAATGTTAAATTTTTTTGCATGAAATTGGAAAAAATAAAATAGTATTTAAAAAACAAAGCAAAAAAACAAAAAAATGTTAGTGCTATCATTTTAAGGGAAGAAAATCTAGAGTTTTGAAGATAAAACAAAAAGCAGAGTATCTACTTTATGTTCAAAAATAAAATTAATAAAAAACTAAAATTTGTCTGCTAAAAAGTCTTATTTTTGGGGTTCTTCTTATTGGTTAAATCTTTGATGATCCTACTATCTCTTTAAGACAATTGTCTGGAATATTAAATACAAGGAGTAGGCAGCACTGAAGATCAGCAACCTCTGAGAGCAGGTCAGTACTGTAAACTAGAGGGTCTCTACCAGTGAAACTCCTTATCCTAGGATACAACTTGCTAGCAACTATACTCAGTAAATGAGAGTGATTTGCAATATATTAAATAAGGGCTGGGTAAGGAAGGTATGCTGGTGAGAACAATGGGTCATTTATTCTGCTTAGCAGAATATATACAGTTTTAGACCCTATGAGGGTCTTGTGGTACAAGGCATGGAGAGAAAAGAACCTGAGTAGGCTATTTGGGACAGTTAGGCTGTCTTCCCTTCTGTGGTTATGCCTGTTTCCTTTAAGCACTCAGTTACTGATTAAGCTCCTAGAAAGAATTTTCTTTCCTTCTTTTCCTGCCCCACACTCTGTTCCCCAATCTTCCACTACATTCAGGTAGTATTTTTTAAGTTTTTTTTTTTCCAACTAATAAAGATTCTCCATTCATTCCCTCCTCCCAGCTCCCATTGGAAAAAAGAGCAAAATCTTTGTAACATGTAGAGTCAAGTAAAACAAGTTTCTATATTAGTCATGTTCAAAAATGCGTATCTTATTCTGCATCATCTCTCATTTAGGAGCTGTGTGGCATGCTTTACTATTGGACTCCTGGAAACATAGTTGGTCATGGTACTGATTAGAGTTCTTATTCTTTAAAGTTGGCTGTTTTTATATTGTTTTATTGTATAAATTTTTCTCTCAGTTCTGCTCTTTGCACTCTGCATTAGTTCAAAATACAAATCTTACTAACTTTCTCTGAAACCATCCCTTTCATCATTTCTTGTGGCATAATAGTAATCTATTATATGTCATAGTTTATTTATTGAGAAGGAAGATTTCACATCTGTTCAAAGTAAATGTTGGTGCTGTTTTTACTGCTGTCTGGATCTGGTGGAAGTAGTCAGGGTAGGGTAATAGGGCACCATTTGTGATCTGGGAACTTAAGTGTAGTGCAAAGGGGACTTCATACTTGGTGTTTCTATTTGTTTTAATCCCTTCTTCCTGACAATGAAGTTTTGTTTTTGTTTTTTCAGAGTCTAGGCCAACAACTTTAGCAAGAGGGCCCCGGTTTCCTGACCTAAGAGCTAAGAAGTTCAGAAGAGAGCTAAATAATAAGCAGCATACTATTAAAAATAGCAATATAATTTTGGAGCTCCAAGGAATGTTAATGATTCTCTTCTCTCATTTTACAATTGGTGTCATTTATTCCCCAGTTGAAGAAGCTCCAGTGACTCTCTATTGCCTCTTATTGGATATTTAAAGTCTTTTTCAATCTATTTGGCTTTAACCCTCAGTTCAGACTTACTGTATTTTGTTCCCTTTTATTCACTCTCCCTCCTAGCCAAACTGGCCCATTTTTTGCTCCCCATACATCATCTTCCATCTTCCATCTCCTGGCCTGGAACAGGCTGTTTACCATGCCCAGAATATGCTTCCTCTTCACCTCTATCTCTTAGAATCACTACCTTCCTTCAAATCTCAGTTTGAGTGCTGGCTCCTACAGGACTTTCCTGATCCTCATACCCCCAGCCCCACCCCAATTAATCTGTATTCACTTTGTATGTACTTGTATTAACTTTTCTGGGTAGGTTACCCCAATAGAGCAGGGATGGCTGTTTAATTTTGGCCACTGAATACTCATAGGGTCTGGCATGTAGTTGAATAGGCATTTAATAAATAACTACAGGATGAATGAATTTAAGGCAACTGAATCGTGGAGAGATAAAATAATTTGTTTCAAGTCAAAAGGCAAGTTCAGTAAGGGTGAAAGTTGGAACTAGAAACCAGGTGATGTTCTCACTTCCCTAAGTTCCTTTTCAGCTACTTCTCCTGTAATTTTCTGTCTGAATCTGAGTAGCACACTGAAAAAAAAAAATCAAATGGGACTGTTCTTCAAAGGCAAAGGGACCTCTTAATTGTTATGTCTTCCTTCCAGAATAACACACATCAAAATCCATAAAGAATTTAGAGATGTTTTCTGAATTAAATCTGACACAGATCAAAACCAACATCTGTGAAAATATAAATGACAATCTTTTTTTACAAATCCCATCCTCTTTTTTTCAATCGGGCCTACCAGAGTCTGAACCTTGGCAGCTAAGGTAGTCCTCTAGCCTGGTCTCTAGAAGACAACCAGAGCCCCAAGGACTGAGGAGGCATTATACCCCTTCTGACCTGGCAAATTGTTCCATCTTCCCAAGGATAAAACACTATCTAGTAAGCCTGACTCAGTGGACTCTTAGGCTAAGGAAGCCCAATATCCTTCAGTGTCGCTCCCTGGAAGGATACAATCTACCCAATAAAAAGCAATACCACCTAAGGAAGCTTCACTGACTCAACTCATCCTCTACTGACCTTGTGATACAGGGGAAAGATCGCTTGACTTGTAAACAGGAAGGATCTGAGTTCAAATTCAGTTTCTATCACTTAAAAGCTATGGGACTTAGAACAAGTCACCTAAACTTTTTGGCTTTTATTTTTCTCACTGGGAAACTGGAGATATTAATACCTACAAAACTTGCCTCACAGAGGTGTCCTCCAAGAGAGGAGAGGCAGGGTTGTGATTGATGGACCTTGCTCTTATCAGCTTAGGAAATCTCACTGTTAAATATTCAGTGTTGGCAAACACTATGAATCAGGGCATGATTTATTACTTTGTTAATTACCTACACTTAATAAAGTTATGGTGAAAATGCTAATAGTGCAGATTAAAGTGTACTGTGTTTACTCAGAAAGCTGTTTGTTACACTTACTAGCGTGCTCCTAACTATAAAGGGCTTTATATCACTTAAAACACTACAAAAAGAGAGACTAGCCTCTTCTTCTAAATTTTCCAAAATATTCTCACTCACTTCCTGACAGAGAGACAATGGATTTATATGAAGAATGAGACACATTTGTGGACATGGGTTTTGCTTAACTATACAAATAGGTAACTGTAACAGCAAGCACCCTAGCATGCCTAGGGCAGCTACTAGCACAGGTTCTTAGATCTGCTTTTCTAAAGGAAAGCAACTCAAAATGGGTTAACAATCTTACTTTAATCAAACATATCATTTACCTAGTTCAG
>CM053592.1:90965245-90996525 GCA_028646515.1 Pseudochirops corinnae | reverse complement strand
GGAGAGGGAAGGGGAGAAAAGCGGAAACTCAAGGGACTGTGGAACTGAATGTTGTAAACTAAAAGTAAATAAACCAAAGGACATACCACTTTAAAAGTAAATTAAATTAAATTAAAATAAAGATACAAAAAGAAAAAAGAAAACAATGGGAACCCTAAAAGTTCTTGTACATGGAGGTAAAATGTTCAGAGCTGTTTTAAGAATCTAGATTTGACAAGTGTACATATAACGGATTAGACAAGGGAATGACTAGATGTAGAGAGACCAGTAAGGAGGCTATTGCACTAAGTCAGGTAAGAAGTGATGAGGGTATGAACTTATTTGATTGCATTGTGAATAAAAAGAGGGGGACAAATACCAAAGAAGTTGAAGACTTGGAATCCACAAGACTTGATGACTGATTGATTTTGGATGATGAGTGAGATTAAAGAATCAGGGATAATTCCTAGGGTACAAACCTGGACACATGGTGGAACCTTTGATAGGAATGGTAAAATTAGGAGAAGGGTTGGTTTCAAGGAGAAAATTAATGAATTTGCTTTGAATATGTCAGTATTGAGGTGGCTGTGGGACCTGCATTTGGAGACATGAGACTATAGGAGAGAGTTCAGGACTTGAAATGTACATTCAGGAGTAATTAGAGGCAATGAATCTTAGATCACTGAGATAGAGGATGAAGAGATAAAAGAAGAGAGGTAGAGGAAAGAAGTTGATGATTCTCCAAAGGAAACCAAGAAGGATCAATCTTACATTTAAGAAGAGAAGTAATATTATGCAGTGGCAGGAAAATACAGAAGCAAGTGTATCCTGAAGGAATGATCAACAGTGTTCAATGATGCCAATAGGTCAAGAAGGATGACTACTGAAAAGGGGTCATTAGGGGCAGCTAGGTGGCACAGTGAATAGAGCACCAGCCCTGGATTCAAGAGGACCTGAGTTTAAATCTGGCCTCAGACACTTGACAGTTACTAGCTGTGTGACCTTGGGCAAGTCACTTACCCCCAATTGCCTTGCCTTCTCAACTCAAAAAAGAAAAGAAAAGAAGTAATTGGATTTGGACATTGGAGAGAGAAGTTTCAAATTAGTAATGCCTATGGAAACCAAATTGTAGAGGGATGAGAAATGAGTGGTAGGTGAGAAAATAGGCAGCAAATATAGTAGTTTTTTTCTAAGAGGTTGGCTATAAAAAGAAAATGATGGCCTAAGGGAATGGTAAAGGTCAAGTGAAAATTCCTTAAGAATTGGAAAGGTCTGGGCATCTTTTAAGGCAGTATGAAAGGAATCAATGGATAAAGATTGAAAATTAGTAAGAGAAAAAGAGTGATTGATCAATGAATTTAAATGGAAAATAACATAATTAATTGAGAACTGGAAATTAATTAGATCATCCCATGAATCTTCAAATTGGCTGCAACAAGTACATTCAGGCATCATACCAACTAATGTATATTTTAGCAGCACACATTTGAGCCCATATATACATTAGTTCAAATATAGGCCACCAAAAATGCAGGCCACATTCCTCAAATTAGATTTCTTTGAAATGAAAACAAATCACACATGTACATGATGAAAGATTAGCACAAATTTATATTGTATTTAGGCTTTGTACAAAGCATAGTTTGGGGCCTGCAAATACTATATTCATTCAAATATAGGGATAGGGACTAGACTTTCAATTTTACTGGTATAGGAAACTCCCAGGTGAGAAATTCTCCCAATGCAGGATTACATCTCATAGTCTCATCATCTTCTTCCTATCTCATAGTCTCACAACTCTATGACACTAAAGGATGAAGGAGTTGTGTCACTCGTTCAAAGTTGCAAAGCCAGTATGTGCCAGAGGCAGACCCTGAAACAAGTTTTTCTGGCTTTTAGGCCAGCTCTCTATTGACTCTGCTATGCTTTCTCTCATTGGTTCAGATATGGGCCACCAAGAATATAGGTCATAGGCCTCAAGTGAGATTGCTTTGAACTGAAAACAACTCACATATGTACATAATGAAACAATAACACTGATCTTAGATTATATTTGGGTTTCATACAACTAAAGTTTGACAGAAAGTGTGGCTTATATTTAGAACAATACAGGATTGTTTCCTACCATATTCTTATAGTTACAGATTTAGAGGTCAAATGAAACTCAGTGGTCATCTAGTCTAAAACCCTCAGTTTATAGGGTAATGAAATTTGGGCCCAGAGATATTAAATAAATTGTTTGTGGTCACATAGGTAGTAACTAGAATTCAAACCCAGTGCCTTTCTCTACTGTGCTACTTTGAATCTTCATGCTCCACAATACTCTGAAGAAATAATGCAGCCTATGTGACCTGTCTTTAAAAAAAAAAATAACAATCACTATGCTTCAATCTGTACTCAGAGTTTATCAATCCTCTATCTAGAAATAAATAGCATTGTTCATCATGAATCCTTTGGAATTGTCTAAGATCATTATTTTGATCAGAGTAGCTAAGTCTTTCACAGTTTATCATCATTACAACATTGCTATTACTATGTCCAGTGATCTCCTGGCTCTGTTCACATTATTTTGCATCAGTTCGTACAAGTCTTGCCAGGTTTTTCAGAAACCATCCCCCTTGTCATTTCTTACAGCACTTTTCTATAATCACAATCACAATTACAACCTTATATCACAACTTTGTTCATCCATTTCCCAGTGGGAATGTCCTCAATTTGTGTGATATGTCTTATTTCTTCTATGTATCAACAGTGCCTAGAAGTATGCAAAGCCTAAAACAAGCAGCTTTCCAGAGGACTGCTGCTGTGAACAACCTCAAGGTTCTGATTATATATTTATTTTATGTATATGTGTATGTATATATATTATATGTATATAGTATAATGTATATATAGTATATATATATAGTATAGTATAAATACATCCATATTTATGTATACGTATATTATATGTTTATAGCATAGTGAACTCTCTATTTATTCAGTAACAAACTAAGACAAAATATTGACAGAAACCAAAGTACAGCATTCACAATGCTATGACATAACAACTTATCACTAAAGTGGCCACATGTTGGTATAGGATGTAGTAATAGGTATAGTGGCCACAAAACATATCATTCAGTGAGTCCTTAACTCAATCATCCTTAAGGAGCAGGCCTTCTTAAGGGACAAAAAGTACAAAGGTCAAAGTTCTCCACCCCTAGGTCATAGTAAATCATGATCTTCTCAGTCAACATTAAGTAGCCAAGAAGAGATCTTTTCATCTTGACTCGAGGTTGGCTCTCAGATTCCATGGTTCCTCTTCCATGATCCCAGCTCCTGCCCAAATCTATCCAACTGTCACCTGGATTCAAAGGCAGGCAGCTCTCAGCTCTTTGTCCAGCTCCTCGTCCAGTTCCTTGTCCAGTTCCCATTCCATATTGAAGTTCAGTGTCCAATCCACCTCAAGTCCTTCACAGTTCCTGTTTCTGGGAAGACAAAGCTTAACAGAGCCACAATAACATTCATGCACATTGGCAGCACCATCATCAATTCACTATCTTCCTGTGAAATCAATACAGACCCACCAACAAGGTCCAAGAGGTCAACACAAACCATCAGCATAGAAATCAACATAGACCCACAAACAAGGTCCAAGAGGTCAACAAAAATCATCAGCATAGAAATTGACATAGACCCACAAACAAGGTCTGAGAGGTCAACACAAATCATCAGTAAAATCTCAAGACCTCCAAAAACCCTCCTCCAGGACTTCTGTAAACAGACAACCAGAAAGTCCTCTTTCAGGGCTTCCAGTAAGGTCCCAGGCCTTCTGCACAAAGTATTGCAAACAAAAATCAACACAGACAGAACAGACAAACAGAGTGCTAGAATACCACAAGCTTTCTCCTTCTCAACTCTACCACCATAAGAGTTCTCTTCTCAGTTCTGCTCTCTCCAAGCTTGGGCTTCTCCTTATATGTGGTCTTGTGTTCCTCCCATTCCTGTTACATTGGCAACAAGGGTTCACAAGTTGTGGGGTTCACAAGCTCTGTTTCTTAACAAAGACTTGATATAATCATGGGCAAGGCTTAAAAGAAAGCTAAACTGAAACTAGGTGCTAAATAATTAAATAGATGAAACAAGGCACTGAGTACCAAAAGCCAATGTTCATCTAGTTCATTCCTACATATTCTTCTATGAGCAAAATACAATTATAGTAGAAATGTGAGTTGCTCAAATTTAGAAATATCTCTACTCCAAATGTTCATATGAACTATTCGTGCCCAACCTATGGCAGAGCCTTCCAAGCATGTATTGGTCTGATCATCCAACATGCTGATTGTTTGATCTTCTTCAAGCAGGAAGGAAAACAACCACAACCATCTTCTATAGGGGAAAATATTCCCTTCAAAGTAAGTCTGATTTTACTTAAGATAGCTTTTCACTCTGTCAGATGTATATGTACTGAATGCAATGAATTACTGGTGAGATATGAGCATTAATTGCTGATATGTTGACTTAATCAAGGTCATATTCAATTGTTTATCCACTCTCTGGGCAGCTGTCCATTTTAACTGTCAACACAAGGGATTAACTCCTATCTATTCATACTGTTGAGACAGCTATGATCCCCATCTAACTAGATTACTCCACCTAAAATGAGATTCTTAAATTTAACTCACATTGTATTGGGCTGATTGCTTTCTTTGAATATTGGTGAGTTCAACCAAGTTCAGCAGGTTTCTTTGGGGTATAATGTTTTTAGAAGCATTATTTAACTGGGAGAAGGATCATAGAATTTTAAGCTCTCCTCTACTACTTGCTAGCTATGAAACCATAGGTAGCTGTCTTCACTTCTCTGAGCTCCCATTTCCTCATTTATATTCTAGTGTGAAAAGGATCTCCAATTTTGTTCAAATGGAATGCTCTCTTTCCCCATGCAGATCATAATCTCACCTATGCCTCAATGCCCAGGCACTAAGAAGTTCAGAGACTAGTCCACAGTCATAGTTAATAAATGTCAGAAACTGAATTTGAAGGCAAGTCTTCCCAATCCTCTATCCACTACATATTGGTGCCTCCCTCCTTTGAAGTGAGATTAATAACATTTATGTTACTTATTTGTAAAAGGAGTTGTAGTAGGGAGAGCACTTTGCAAACTTTGGGCTAGAAATACGTAAGTAGTTCTAATTTACAGGTTGGTGTCTTGGGAGACTGTTGATTGCTGAAGCTATCAATGACATCTAACATTCAAATAATTGGCCCTTGAAAGGAGGAGTTAAGGTTTCCATATCATGGTTGGTACTTTAGATTCTTCAGATCTCAGTATGGCCATATAAAGTTGCAGAATCCCGTATTCCTTCAAATCCTATGAGATTTTAGCCTTTTCTAAAATCTTTTTTATTATTTTTTTATTATGAACTTAACATTCACTATAAAAAAACCGATATTTCAATATACAAATGGAACAAAAAAGGGGAATCATATAGGAATCTATGGGCTTTTATTTGCTATTTTAAGTGTGTATTAAGTAACAAAGTAGTAACAAATTTGTCTGACTTTATCCCTTTCTGAAATTCTTTTAGTTTTTTTCTATTTCTAAATGTTTTGATTTTTTTCTATACATACTCACTACCTTACACACACACACACACACACACACACACACACACACACACACACACACATGCACACATCCCTTAGGAACCATTGTAACAACAAAAAAAGTATCATCAAACGAAACATCTTATGTACGAAAGTATTTATCTCATTCTTCACCCCTAGTTCATTATTTCTCTGCTAAGAAGTAGAAGATATGTTTCATCATCAGTCTTCTTAAACATAAATTCTTCAAAGTGCATCTGCTGAACACTCCCAGTCATTTATGATTGTATTAATATTTCACATGTTTCAATATGGCTGTCTAATTGTTCCCTCAGGATCACTACATTTCTAAACCACTTCCTTTTCTGATCATCTTTTTCCTCATTTTTTAATACAATTTATTGTGCCCATGTCATCTTGGTTCATATATAGTTTAATCCCACTACCACACATTTCTCTTTGTCCTTTCAGTTACCTGTAATTTTTATTCCAGATTTGTGGTGTTCCATGATTTGCAGTCATATAACATTACTGGAATGATACTGGTTCCCAAAAGATGTACTTTTGTAGCATGAACATCTTAAGATGATTGAAAGTATCACTCAATTACCCTCTGCAATCCAGTCTAATGTCTTCCTCTTATTCAGTCCTGGGACCAACTTATTGTCCATCTGAAATGCCTATCTAAAACACATACAATTTCACATTATAGAGTGACCTTTATACTTCATAATCAATTTTGTTTCCCTGACACTAATGGTTCAATCTCTTTTAAGTGACCATAGATTTTATTGAGGATGCTTTGCACTTTTGAAGAAAATTTACACAATGCCCTCAGCCAATGGAAACATTTGGATCAAAAAGGAATCCTACTGGGAACCTGTGACAATGACAAATAGCCTAGAAATATGTCTCTTTGGTCCTTGACTTAGTGGATGTTGATACTCTGGATTATTAAAAAAAAATTCATAGTTTCATAAGATAATTGATTGTGCTCACTAATTTACTATTAGACCTTGGTCTACCCCAAGCATGTGAAGACATCCTCTGGCAGAATGGGTAAGAACAATTTGTTCAAACAGCCATGAAGGTAGCTGACATAGGTTCTGTGGAACACTTAGAGCTTGATCAGGCATCAAAGATGCCAAAGTTATCTGCTACATCCCAGGCCATTGCCAATTGTCCTGACTTTTGTCTTGCCATTAGACTTCAATTGCTCTGGAAGAGAGAGTGAGGCTGACCATTTTGTGGAACTCTGCTTCACTTAAATTCACATGAGTCAAGACATTGTCTCATGATGTCTTTAGTCCTCTTTGAAAAGGAAGGACAACAATATTAGACCTTAAGCAAGTTACTTCCCCACGCTTGACTTCAGTTTCCTCATCTGTAAAATGATGGGTTTGAACAACTTTTTTTGTTTGACCTTTTATCCAATGCAAAAGTATAGGCTTTATTCTATGACCCAGTACCTTGATAGTTTGCACTGACAACAACATTATTACATTCTCCTCTCACTGATTCTAATTTAGAGATGTCATTAGTTCTTCCATTTTGCACATTTTAAAGGTTTTTTTTCTCCCTTTCTAACGTCATAGGCTATATTTAGTTCTATTAGATGTAGAATTAGAGCAGATACACCAAGAGAATGAACATATTTTGGTTTGAGTACCTCAAACAAAAATCATAATTGTTGAAGACATTGGAAACTAAAGAAATTTTTTCCCTTGGTCATTGTAATGGTATTTCAAACGATTGATAATGATAACAATTTATTCTTGTTATCAGATGATCTCAAAAGGTTTTTTACAAATTTATTTCTGTTTTTATCACTTTTTCTTATCTTCCCTATGTCACCTACTTTTTTGGGGGGGGAGAAGGCAATTGGGGTTAAGTGACTTGCCCAAAGTCACATGGCTAATTTTGTGTTAAGTGTCTGAGGTCAGATTTGAACTCAGGTCCTCATGACTCCAGGGACAGTGCTGTATTCACTGTGCCACCTAGCCACCCCTGTCACCTACTTTTTAAAAAATATATATATATATTTTTTGTATATCCATGTTTTTATGTGCATATCTTTATCCCCCTCTCCCACCTTCAATACTTTGTAGGTTTCCTATTGAGTTTGGGATTTTTTGGTTTCTTTTGATTATTCCGCTTGATTCATAAACTTAATGTTTTCTTCTAAATTTAAGCTTCATTTCCTTCTACTTTTGGTCTCTGTCTACACAGCCTAGAACAGTGGTTCTCAACCTTCCTAATGCCGTGACCCTTTAATATTTGTATGTGGGTGTATCTGCATGTGGGCGGACCCGCCTGCAGATGGATAGAGGAGTGGTGTCTTGGTTCCTAAGACCACCAAAAATATGTGTTTTGCGTTGGTCTTAGGCGACCCCTGTGAAAGGCTCGTTCAGCCCCCAAAAGGGGTTGTGACCCACAGGTTGAGAACCACTGGCCTAGAATGAAGTGGAGATTTGAGAATTATCTAATTAATTTAATTAAGAGAGAGTCAAAGTGAATAATCCAGGCCAAAACAAATCTGTTATTAGACATAAACTATTCAATTAGCCTGTCTTTGTTGATCAAATTAACTGAAGAATTTCACATTTCTACTTTGCTAATTGCTACAGAGACATGTGTTGCCACTTATCATCTTATCATTTTATAGCTGAAAGAAACAAACAACAAAAACTCTGGAGGAGTGGTCTAAAAATATCAGTTATGTAAAGTGATTATAGAAATCATTCAGGTTATTTCCCTTGTTTCCTGCTAAAATGAGGAATGAATTTCAGAAAGATATTTCTCTTGTTGGCACCCCAACAGGATGAATAAATTAAGTGGATGCCAGGACTTTTCTAGCTGCAGTCAATAACATAGCTTCTTCCCTGGGAACACCTTTGAAGACTTGGTCCAATCCAATCTAATAAATCTTTATTAAGTGCCCACTTTGTGCAAGACACTAGTCAAAGTGCCAGGGATACAAAGAATCATTGTCTTCAAAGAACTTGCATCTCTTTTTTTGTCATTTTGTTTTGGATGGTGGTGGTGGTGGTATTATTTTTGAGAAAGGATTTCCCTTTCTTACCTAGGCTGGAAGTTCAGTGGCCACTCATAGGCCTGATCCCAGTATTGATCAGCTGGAAAGTTTTTGATTCCTCCATTTTTCCAATCTGACCCAGTTTTCCCTGCCTTAGACAACCTAGTACTCCTCCATTCCCCAAGAAGATCATCATATTTGTATCTACTTAGTATGGACTCCCAATCTAATTTAGCCCTACCTACTTCAGAATTTACTTTTTTGAGAGGGAATGTGATCTGGTAATACTGGTTTGGGAGTCTGAGTGCCAAAGCAGAAAACTAGAGTTCAGATTCTGGCTCTGCTACTCGCTAATTGCTTGACACTGACAATTAATTCCATTTTTCCAAGACCCTGTTTCCTCATCTGTAAAATGAGGGGTTTGGACTAAATGGATGGTCTCTAAGGTTTCTTCTAGCTCTAAGTCTCTGAGCCTGTGATACCTGTGATAGGGGAATCAGTTAACAAAAATATACTTGGCAATTTGATCAGAGAAGATAAACTTTCAGAACTTCTTCCAAGTTCCTAATTACTACAGCAGCCCATCAGAAAAGAAAACGTATAGAAGGTAATCAGAACAGAAGGATGCTCCCAGGGCCTTACTTTACTCCTCCTGGTGATGACTGTGATGACAATGACACTATTCATTTATGCTGCCTTCCTGCAATGCCCTCCCTCTTTATGTCTTCCCCTATCCTGGGTTACAAAGTTTAAATAAGTCATATTCCTTGGCCTTTTAGAACTTAACAGTCCTGGAAAGGGATAAGACATAAAGTTAACTAATATATATCCTTGACTTTTTTTTATTTTGTCTCTCTAACAAGATCATGATTTCCTTGAGGGCATAGACTATCACTTATACTTCTTTGTATGCCTTGTTGTACCTAGTCCATTGGTGGACTCTAGCTCAGGGGTTTTCTTCCAATAAGGGCCTTAACTACCTTCCTAAATGATGGTTTGCTGTAGTGACCATATCAACCCCATTCATCATCTCTGACCCACATCCTTTGAGCAGCACATTTTCACATGGTGGCTGCAGTCCCAAAGATGGGCAGAGAAATTCATCAGCAGTAATTGATACATTAGTACCAGTAACAGAACAGAAACAATTCTGGTAATAGAAGGAGTTAATAACCTTTTCCCAAGAGCTTCTAGTACTTATCCAGAGAGCTGGTTACATATCACAAAAGCCTCTTTAATTCACTGAATTCTTCCCCTAGGGAAACCTGCCCATTTAGTGGGAGGAGGAATTTAGGAATTCCTTGCAAATAGGTATTTCTCTTCCCCACCCCACCTCCCCATCCCCCCACCACCTCCATCTGTGTCTTTCATTAGCATAAAAGACTTTTAAAAGAGAATAAATACTTCAATCAAATGTAAACCTTGAAATTTTCCACATTTGCTCACTCTGAATTTTTAAGGGTCTTTCTCTTTTTCATACTCTGATATGGGCAATATTATGCAGAGCACTTCAGACACATTTAGTGAGGCATCCCAAATAAACGTATTTGATATCTCCTTGCTGATGATAGTGTGTTAGGTAGCAATTGGGTATATAAACTCATATTGGGGGAAAAATGGACCCCAAGTTCAAGTCAAAGTATTCTGGAGCAAGGAAAGTTGGCACCTGAATAAGTGTATATTACAAGTCTGGGTTTTTTGTTTGTTTGTTTGGTTCATTTGTGTTTTTGTTTTGTTTTGTTTTTGGTTTGGAGGTTTTAAATGCCAGATGTCCACTATAATCACAAAGTCAACCTGTAAAATTCTTAGAGGATGAGTTAGCCCTGAGGAAGAGAGATTCAGATTAGAATGGTAGGTAGGAAATTAGAATAATATAAATGGACTAATATATACTATATTTATTACCAGGGAATACTTCATGAAGGTATTTGTAACTCCCTGAGTTCTTCACCAACTGACTTTGTGAACTTGATTTAATTCTGCCTCAGTATCCCAACATGTCACAAGTAGCATTTCAAAAGATTTTTGAAATGACATTATCATGTTGGCCAGATGGTCTAAACCAGACTGGGTAGCCATACCCCAGTAAAACCACCTTGACAGATGGGCTAAACCAGGTTGACTGTAACTGATAAGCTTCAAGCCTACCAATAAGTTAGGGGGCTGTTTAACCCCAAGCATGTGAAGACTTCCCCTAGCACAGTGGTTCCCAACCTTCCTAATGCCTCGACCCTTTAATATTTGTATGTGGGCATATCTGCATGTGGGCAGACCCACCTGGAGACAGATAGAGGAGCGGTGTCTCAGTTCCTAAGATCTTCGGAAATATGTGTTTTCCGATGTCTTAGGTGGCCCATGTGACCCCTGTGAAAGGGTTGTTCGACCCTCAAAAGGGTTGTGACCCACAGGTTGAGAACCACTGCCTAGCAGAATGGTCAGATGAGAACAGTTTGTTGCAACAGCCAGGAAAGTGGCCAAAGCAGACTTTGTGGAGTTCTTAGAGGTTGATCACACATTGAAGATGCCAAGGTCATCCACTGCATCCCAGACCATCACCATCCATCTTGACTTTTGTCTTGCCTTCATTGTCTCTCTGGAAGAGAGAATAAGGCTGATGACTTTATGCAACTCTGCCTCACTTAAATCCTATTCATTCTCAAGTCAAGATATCATTCCATGACGTCATTGGTCCTCTTCAAAAATAACTATTAACAATATTATTTTTAATGGGTATCGTCTATTAGCAATGAGAAATTCAGCATACAGCTCTTGCCCCTTGAGCACCTTCAGTTGCTCAGACATATTCATCTTTACTATTTAAGGTAAAGTAAAAGATGAGGAAATGGGAAAGGAGATGGTTCAGGAATAACTGGGCCTTGACCTAGTCTAGCCTACTCTACTTTCTGTTCTTTCTTCCTCAGTGTTAGGCTAGTCCTCTGAGAAGTTTAAGAGTTCAGTATAAGATTATGAAGGTCCAAATACTAAAAGAGCTACCCTCCTATGCAACTCTTTTCTGAAAAGAAAATAATAATACTTGAGGCGGCTAGGCAGTGCAGTGAATAGAGCACAAGCCCTGGAGTCAGGAGGACCTGAGTTCAAATCCAGTCTCAGACACTTGACATAAAAACTAGCCATGTGACCTTGGGCAAGTCACTTAATCCCAATTGCCCTTCCAAAAAGCAAAAAAAAAAAAAAAAAAATATTAAAAAAAAAAGAAAATAATAATAATTCCCTATATCTATACAGGGTTTTGTACTTTTCAGAATGCTTTTGTTTGTGCTGTTTGAATTGCTCATCGCAGTAACCCTATGACATAGGCAGGACAGGTGTCATCATCAGAGGTAGTGTAATACAATGGAAGATGTTGGATTTGGAAGAAGAGGAACAGAGTTTGCTTTCTAGATGCATTTATTACTTGAGGGACCCTGGGTAAGTCACTTAAACTTTGTTAAGCCTCAGTTTCCTCACTGAGTACAAAGTAAGTTTGTTTCCAGGTTAAGGACTAATTTCTTCTTTAGCTTTGATTCACTAGCACAATTGCCTGACACAGAGAAAGTCTTTAATAAGTGTTTATTGGAGCAACTAGGTAGCACAGTGGATAGAGTGGTGAACCTAGAGTCAGGCCAACCTGAATTCAAATCTGACTTCAGGCATTTACAAGGTATATGACCCTGGGCAAGTCACTTAATTCTATCTGACTCAGTTTCCTCATGTAAACAATGGGGAACAATTACAGTACCTACCTCTCGGTAGGTATTAAAAGTACCTTACAAGGTAGCTTGTAAGAATCAAATGAGATTATATTTGTGAAGTGCTTTGAAAACCTTACAACATAATATAAATGCTAGTTATTATTGTTGATATTATTACTATAATATTGAATCCAATAGCAGGGAATTGGACTAGGAGGTCTCTATCAGCTTCCCCAGTGACTAGCATAGTACCCTGTCCCATTGTAGTTTGCCAATGGCCTCATCATGCCATACATGGTCATCTTATATAAAGATTCATGTGCTATAGGGGAGATCATTTCATCTTGCATATCCTATATTTCTTTTTCTTGATTTGTCTTCCACAGTATGTGAATAATTTAAGACATAGTAATAAGAAATAGACCCAGCGGACACAATTTTTTCTGATATATAGTCATTCACTGGAACAAATCTTATATTGGTACTATAATTTGGTGAGGATATATAAAAGATAATATTAAGGGAATGAGGAGAAAAGACAATAGAAAATGGGATTGGGGGGCCTTTTCTTAAAGCCATGAGATTAACAGGAAGGTCTCCAAAATGTAGAGGTCTCTGTTCATCAAATTTCTCCCTTCCACTGAAGAGTCACCCATCTGCATTTTATAGCATTTATTCTGGTTGAGGCATTTTATATAGATATAGAGATAGACAAATATAAATGGATTCTGTCCCTCATATCCCTTACTGTCTAATTAGAGAGAAAAAATAGTACTTGGAAACATATTCTTAAATGTGGATAATAAAGGAGGAGATCATTCAAAAATAACTTCAGGTTTTTTGACCTGGAATACTTTAAGAATCATGATGGCCCTAATGGAAATAACAAGGATATTGTGAGGATCAAATGAGATAAAGAATATAAAAGACTTGGCAAGCACTAGAAGTCTATATAAAGGTGAATTATTATTGTTCACAGGGAAATAAAGTAGTTGATTAGCAGAAATGATTTTTAGTGGTATTAGAGAGGACTCCTATTCTTTCAGTTCATTTGAACAAACTTTTATTAAGTGCCTTTTATCTATAATATGCTATGCTGATGGATCTTGAACTTGTTAATTATTTATTTCTGAGAGATATCAGAATAATCCAGTGGAAATGTCCCCAAGAAGGTTAGAAATAAACAACTAGACCCCCAAGGCAGGGTGCATGGCTTTGGCAGTCATCCACAAAAGGTGATCTTTGAAAGATGCCTATAACCAAAGTGAATAGAAAGAGAAAAGCAGCTGGCTGAGGAAAGAGATCTAGGAGATATCCCTTTTTGGAAGTAGAAGGATGAAGAGGAGTAGGATCCCATAAAAGAGAAAGAAAAGGAACAAGATAAAGGACACTGGCAAACGTAAAGTTATTTGAGCCATGGGAAGGTTTCCAGGCTGACTGTATAGAGGTTGAGGATCACGGAGACTAAGAAGATATTTGGCAAGAATGAAGTTACTTGTAACAACCTCTGAGAAGACAAATTGTGGTGGGTCCAGAGCCCATAGAGTGTTAATGTGGGAATGATTACATAAATAGAAAGTAGACTCAGTGGATGTCAAACAGTCAAGAAGTTTTGCAACTAAATAAAGAATGAGATAAGAGAGTATATGATTCAGGGAATAAGAAATGGTGGCACAATCAACCAAAAAAAACCCCAATTTTAAGACCAGGGTCAGCACATCATGTTGAAAAGCAAACAAACAGCTAATTGTATGAGTGGAAAGACATAAATGATAAAACCATAGGATTTAGAACTAGAAAGGGCCTTAGAAAGAATTGAGGCCAACCCCTTCATTTTACAAATAAAGAAACTGAGGCGCAGAGAACAGAAGTGACTTGGTCATGATCACATAGCTAACAAGTGGCAGAGAGACTTTGAGTCAAGGTCTTCCTGCTCCAAATCTTGAAATCTTTGGCTTAAGACATTTAATTCAATTTCTTCACCTGCAAAGTTGTTACAAGAACAATTCATAATTAACAAGAGGCAGACCTGAGTTTTACACCCAATTCTTTTCTTTAGTTAGCCTCCAATGATACAGCAAAAAGCAGAATGGGAGAAAGGAGATGCCGAAATAATATTCAAGCTCAGTGATCATCCTTTGAATCATGGAGGATTTATTATACTGATATGTTTGCTGAGATTGTTGGCAGGAGCAGAAAGCAGTTTAGAATAGAAAATTTGAGCACAGCGCAATTATATTTCTGCATAAAAAATAGGAATCACATTTTCTTACTGGGGAAAGAAAGACAGAAACTTTTCATACAACATTCCCTGCTTAGAAGTATATACCTCTTATTTCTCCATCCAGGAAAATTCAAAATCAAAAGGACAGTGTCATGTTGTGTTTAGATAGTGTTAACTTGTGGAGTTGAGGGGTGTTTCAGAGTAAGGATTGGCAGAGCAGGATAGTGGCTATAACACCAGTTTTGGGGTCAGGAAGACCTGCATTTATCTTGCCTCTAATATACTGGTGACATATACATATATTTATGACTGTGAGCAAGTCACTTAATCCTTCATTCTCCTCCAGGTAACTCTGAGATTATGTTAGAGAAGAAGTTGTGGATCTGTACCAGTAGAGAGCATAGCCATACCTGGAGGTCCTCACTTTGACTAAATTACAGGTCTGTACGAAACACAGTAACTTAAAGAAGGTAGAAGTTTTCACCTGAGAGAGAGTTGATGGGAGTCAGATCCTTAAGATCAAAGGCAAGAGGTTAATCAGAGCCTGATACAATCAGAACTAGAAAAGACCTCAGGGATCACCTGATATATATTCAAAAGAAGTTAAAAACATACATATGTAAAGTTATAAATGAATCTTCTCTCACATCAATAGAGATCCTAAAAAAGAGGCTAGTTTAAAACTTTATCCTAATGTTTACAGACCCTCAGGAAGTCTATGGATAAACTTCAGGATGCAGTAAGTTTGCATAAGAAAACAATTGTGTCTTTATTTCCACTAATCTCTCACTGAGATTTAGTATTTCCTTCAGTTATAAACACAAGTAAGAAACAGTCTTCTGATAAGGGTCCATAGGCTTTTCCAGATTGCCAAAGGGATCTACAACACACACATACAAAAGACTAAGAGCCCCTGATTTAAAGGTAATTAGCTCGCTGTTCAGTGGGTAAGGGAAGTGCAAATATAAAACTCACGAGTTTTAGAGTTGAAGAGGATTGTAGAGAACACCTATGCAGACCTCCCTACATACAATTTATGACTGAAGAAACTGAGGGCTTCCCCAGAGTCACACAGATACTTGGGAGGAGAAGTGGAATTTGATCCCAGCTGCTTTAGATCCAACAACCTTCCCACCGTCCCATGCTGGTCCATTGATCTTTGGAAGTCCATCCCAATACTGGCTTAAACAGTTCTTGATGTACATAGAAACATAGATGACAATTTATTTACAAAGGTGCTAACTGCTAATAGCTCAGCTCTGTACCTTAGTGGCCCAGGTAGTCATTAAAATAAACAAACAAAAAAACCCAAAAACAAAAACAAGAAAGTTGCAGAAAGAAAATGCTGATCATTTTTAAAGGCATCATTTATGACTGAATAAAATTGTGATGTTTATGAAGAGCAATGTTTACAGTTGACAAAACTACAGTTGTCTAGCTGATAAAGCCTCCTGACAAATAACGTCATTAATATCCGAGGTAAACAGTAAAGTGAAAAATCTTAACTCCTGTCAAACTTCCATAATTCCAGAAATCTGATACCAAGCAAAAAAAAAAAATTAGAGAGAAACAAGGCATCCCTAAAACATTAAGCAAGGCGTAGGCATAGCCTCCACACAGCCATGTTTGACGGATGGGTTAGGGTTGGCTTTTTTTCTGTTGGGCTCTCAAAAATATCTCGCTTTCTTTCTAGGATATGCTAGAAAAGATCTACTTCATTTTTATTCTAAAATCACTGAGGGAGAAACTGGAAGCATTTGTTTCCTTAAAGGAGACTACCTGACATTTGAACTCCCAAATGAAATTGCATTAAATATGTATCAGCTTTGAGGGCCTACCAAAATAGAATAATGTATTTTCAATTTAGTCTTGGTTACACTTGACCTGTTTTAAAGTGCTCTTCTTAATGAAATGGAGGATATACCAAAATTAATTTGATGCAAGATGCAGGGCAAATTCCATTTTATTTAATCATAATGCTTACCATCAGCTTTTCCTGAATGTAGAAACAATGCCATGACCGAGGCATCTATAATCAGGCAGGCTTGATAACATTGTCATAATAACCCAAAGGCAGCAGACACAAGTGGTTTGCTGACCTGATTGTAACACTATGTTTTACTGTAAGGAATAAAGGAAAGCAAGGAATTGCGGAGTTCCATTTGTGGATGTATTAGTTTATGACTGTATTGATGATTAGAGGAGGTAGTATGAATGGATGAAGAACGGGTTTTGGAATCAGAAAGACCTGTATTTTAGTCCTGCCTATGACACTTGCTAGCTGTGTGACCATAGTCCATGTAAGCCCCTCAATTTCTCAATGTCCAAAGCAATTTCCTAAGACTGAAAGTTATAAATGAATTTATTCTCTATATCAATAGAGGAAATTTCAAGAATGGAAATTCTTCATACTGATGAAAAATCACAGGTCTCTACAAAACAAACAAAATGATTCTTAGATGTATGAGGAAGGATGAGCTGTATATGTTAAAGGTGGCAGGGACTGAATGGAAGGGTATGATATTCACCTGGAAGCCCTAATTTCTTGTATTCCATCATCTCTAATTGCTAGATCCATTGACTATGAGTTTGAGAATTCCTGGAAGACTGATGACAGACTAGAAAAATTGGAAAAAGGAAAAGACAATGCCTGTAACTTCAAAGGAATGAGCACTAGAGTGGCATGAAGGACTAGTGATCTCAGGAAATTTTAAATCCATGAAGTTAACATAATACTGGGAAAATATTAATTTATGAACAATGAGAATGAATATGAATAGGTGAATTAGGACCACCAGATTAATTGAATCTCCTCTGATAGGATGAAGTACTCATTATATCTAAAAGTTATTAACCCTAGTCTTTCTAAAATTTAGGAAATTTTTTCCTTTTGACTCCATATTCTGCCTACTTCTTCATGGCCCTTTGCTTAGATGACATAGCACAAATATCCTTGAAGTTTGTTGATTGATTTGTACCTAACAGGAAAATTTATTTCCTCATGTAGCTTCTAGCATAAGGCCACTCTCCAGCAGTACTGAGCCCACAGATGGTCATGGGTAGCTAGATCTTCGATGTTGTATGAGGCAGCATTATACTAGGACAGAGCATGACACAACTGAAATATTTATCCATATTCCAATTCTCTTCAGTTTACTCAACTCCCTCATGGCCATTGTCATACAACTTGGCTACCTTCAAGCCAACTCATTATCAATGTACTGGAATAATCCCAAGGGTTCTATAAAATGTACAAAAAATAAGTCACATTGGCTTATCTCCCTTCTGTATTTGGAAAACCACCTAGCATCTCCTGGGTGAAAAATGACAAACCAAAGTTTAAAATACTAGAAAACTATGTATTCAATAACAGAGCTGTTAAACAAATGAAACTTGCCTGAAGGTTATTTTTGCAGTAGTGACTCACTAATGCCAAGAAAACCATGATTTTCCTGGAAAACAGCAAGTAATGTACCAAAGCACTTTCATTACAACAACCCTGTAAGGTTGAGAGTTCAAGGATTATCATGCCCATTTTATAGTGGGGGAAAATTGAGAGCCAGAAAGATGAAGTAAGTTGCCTGGGGTCAGAAAGCAAATAAGCAGAGACAGGAAATGAACCAAGTTTCCTGATACCAAGTCCAGGAATCTTTCCACCAGAGGATACTTCTGGGACTGTGTCTTTGGACTCAGTGGCACACAATCAATAAAATAAACAGTGGCATGGAGAATGCCATCCATGTAGGCAAATATCATCTTCCCAATCTAATAGATTCCTATAGGATTCATGTTGATTGATAAATTCTACAAGACAAGTCTCTTAGACTATATTGGCTATGTGGTCCAATCATTTTCTTTTCCCATGCGTTCTACAAACTTTACCTCAAGAACAGAACACTGAAGATGGAGATACTGTTTAAAAAAAAACAAACTAGAGTATAGTAATATTCTTTATTTTGGCCCTCAACCAGCAATGCCTTTGATATTAATTAAGCCATTACCCTCATTGGTATACATACAAATTAACGGAATATAAAATATTGTGTAGTTATAATAGGAAAGAATGCCAGCCACTACTAAAGCTGTTTTCCAAAGAGATCAAAGAAAAAGGACCCATATGTAAACAAATATTTATTGCAACTCTTTTTGTGGGAGCCCATAAATTAGATAATGACTGCTCTAAGAATGTAGTGGAATACTATTGTTCTATAATAAATAATGAGAGACAGTCTAAGAGAAACCTCAGAAGACTTACATGAACTTGTACAGAGTTAAGTGAACAAAGAGAAAGGAAAACAATTTATTCAACGACAAGAACATTGTAACAACTTTGGGAAAGACTTGTGCACTCTGATCAGTGAAATCACAATCCCAAGTACTGATGAAGACATACACCATCTTCCTCCTCACAAAATGGGGAAGAACTCAGAATGCCGATTGAGACATTTTGGGGGTAGGTTGCCAGTGGAGGCTTTGTCTTACTTGACATTATGTGTATTTGTTGCTAGGGCTTTGTCTTGCTTTTGCTTTTTCCTTTGGTGGGGGTGGGAGATGAAGGAATGTTTATTAATTGAGGGGGAAAAATTTTTCAAATAGTGAAGGATGGTAACCAATTGAATAAGATGTGGATCGTAGTCCTCCTTACTCACATAAATGACACTATGACCAGAACCAGGACGTTCATGACAAATCAACTTATTCAACACAAAAAGATGATTATAGATATCCTTCATCCTGACAAGGTCTCCAATGCCTAAGACTGAAAAACTGACCAAGTGTTACCAGACAATACCAGATGTCATTTTTGTCTTTGGATCCAGAATGCATTTTGGTGGTGGCAAAACACAGTTTTTTTTGGTATGCAAAGAAAACTATGCAAAGAAAAAGGAACCAAAGCACAGAGCTGGGAAGCATGGCCTGTATGGGAAGAAAAAGATGTCAAGGACCTAGCAAAAGGTAAACAAGAATAAAATGAAGAAAGTCAGGGGTACTGCAAATGCAAATGTTGGCCCTGGCAAAAAGTGAGCTGGAAATTATATTAGCAGAGTGTTGAAGGCACTACAGAGATGTTTATCTGTGAGGAGAATATAGATTTTTCATCAGAACATAGGTAAAAACTTTTTTTTAAGTGGAAATGACTTATAAAATCATTTAGACCAAACCCCTCATGTTACAGAAGAAGAAACTGAGACTCAGGAAAATAAGATGATTTGCTCAGGGTCACCAGGATTTAAACCTGTCAACCTTGAGAACAAATGAATAAAGATTCACAGAGGTTTTGCAACCACTATTAACTCTAAAAATACCAAAGTATCACACAGGTTATCACAACCACAGTTAACTCTGAAAAAAAAAAAATGAAACCGCAGAGATAACAGTGGTCATAAGGAAAAACTTTCTTTATTCCATTAGAGGAGGAAAACTAGACACACGTGCCTCTAGTAGGAAACTCACTCTAGTTTTGGCAAATCTCAACACCAGGGGCTATACAGTGAGCTGTAGCCCTGACAATGAGGGATAACAGCAAAATTGAGATAAGTTTGATTCTTAGCAGGACAGGTACCACAGGTGCTCATCTGAGCTCAGGGACCACCTAAAGCTGTTGTGAAGCAATTCTGGGATTTTGCCATGGCTAAGATTGTCCAGAGTGTGAGCACAAAGGATTGTTCTTGTACCAAACTCAGGACATATCTGGCTTGCTAGGTCTTAGCTCTGGAAAACAGGTTGTCCCCTAATAATAAAAAGAGAGGGGTGGTTTTGGTACAGGAATCCTGACATCTCAATAAAGCTAAAGCCATGTAGTACAAGAGGAAAGGACATTGGATTTAGAGTCAAGGGACCAAATATTGAAATCCTGGCTTGGTACCTTAGTACCATGGTTAATAGGAAGCAAATCACTTAAGTACTCAGGGCCTCAATTTCCTCATTTGTAAAATTAAGATAAAAATAGGACATATCCTACAGGATGATAGTGAAAATCAAGTGAGAAAACATAAGTAAAGAATTTTGCAAAACATAGGAAGCTATATATAAATACTAAATATTATCATTAGATTACCTTTAAGATTTGTTCTGACTCAAATCTGTGATCCCATGGTTTTTGTCCTTCAGAGGGTTATAGAAATTTAGTTGAAAAAGATTAATGTACTTACAGTATTTTTAATATTAAAGATTATATAGCTGTAAGCTACTACTGCTATTTTATTATTATTAATGTATATAGGTCCAGCTATATCTAGACCAGTGGTTCTCAACCTTCCTAATGCCACGACCTGTTAATACTCGTATGTGGGCATATCTGCATGTGGGCAGACTCTCCTGGAGAAGGATAGAGGAGTGGTGTCTCAGCTCCTAAGACCATCAGAAATATGTATTTTTCAATGGTCTTAGGTGACCCCTGCGACCCCTGTGAAAGGGTCGTTTGACCCCCAAAGGGGTCGTGACCCACAGGTTGAGAACTGCTGATCTAAACTAACCTTGATAAGTTTGAAGAGGCTCAATACTATGTTGGCTTCAGATTGTTGAATTTTTAGGCCACAGGAATCCTCAAAGACTACCATTGATCGAGTGAATATCTATGATGACAAAATTCCAAACCCTTTTTATAACAAAAGTGATCTAGTGATACCTAAAGCCATAATCCTCTCTTTGTCATCTCTGACAGCTGGTTATGAAACTTCTACTTGAATATACTTACTACTGCCAGGCTCACTATCTTGCAAGGCAGAACATTCTATTTCTGGATAGTTCTTATTGTTAAAGAAACTTCTTGTTTATAGTGAGATAAGATATGCTTTCCTGTAACTTTTACTTAGTTCTGGTCTCTGGAATTACTCAGAATAAGTTACTCAGAATAATTTCCTACTTTTTTGTAGGAAAGCCATTCAGATCTGTAAAGAAAATTGTTGTGGTCCTTTTGAGTCTTTTCCAAATCAAATTTAGCTGCTTCATTCAAACACGGATGAGACTTCCTAGGTCTAGCCAATACCTAAAGCAGGAGACTCCTTTATAGCATTTCTGCCCAGAGATCATTCAAACTTCAGAGAAGGAAGTAACACTACCTTACAAAACATATAACTTCTGTCCATTTTTCCTAGTTTTATGCTTAGAACCCAAACTCAAACAAATTATAATTCATCTTTTATTTGCAACCCTTTTGAATGCTTTAAAACTGCTATTATATATTCTTACCCTATAACTCCTCTTCTTCAAGCTTCAGTCCCCCTATCCTTCAAACAATCTTATGGCAAAGTTAAAATTCCCTCATCATCTTATCACTGTATGTGTAAATGTCCTTAAAATTTGATGCCAATAACTCAGCACAAAACTCTGGAGGAGGCCTAGTGAGTACAGAACCCTTTTTCTGGTCCTGATACTTCTATTAATGCACCCCAAAGTCATGTTAACCTTTTTTAGCTATCTAGTTATACTTTTGCATCATGTTGAACTTGCAGTCAACTAACCCCACCCCTTGCCCCAAGGTCCTTTGGATATGTACCTTTGTCCTGCATCCTATAATTGTGATCAAATTTCACCTAATTAAATTCTACCTATTCTTCCAGTCTGTCAAGATCTTTTTGGATACAAATGCTGCTATCTAATGTATCAACTATCAAAAAAACAGCATGATAATTACTTCATTTATTCATTCATAAAAATGTTGAACAGAATTGGGACAATGACAGCCTAGTGGTACTACCTTCCAGACCTCCTTCCAGATTGGCATTAATTGCCACTCAGTATAGTTGTTCATCCAGTTGCATGTTCTCCTAATAGTATTATCTTTCAACCCATCTTATCTTATTTACAAGGACATCATGAGACAATGAGTTATATGCCTTACTGAAATTCAAATGTGCTGCATGTATATCATTCCCCTTATTGCATTCCCTTTAGCAGCAGGTTGAGTTGCCCTATCAAAACAGGAAATGAAGTTAATCTGACATAATTTGTTTTTAATGAACACATTATAACTCATAATGATTACCATGACTCTTTATGAATTCTTACTAGCAATTCCTTTAATGATAGTATCCAGAATTTTTCTAGAATTAGTATCAATTTTATCAATTTCTAGAATTAGTATCAAACCACTTTAATAGCAGGTCACATCCAAAAAGACAGCTGTGTGCAGAGAGAGAGAGAAAGAGAGAGAGACAGAGAGAGAGACTGAGGGAGAGAGAGAGAGAGGCAGGGGGAGAGAGAAAGAGGGAGGGAGAGAGAGAAACAGAGAGAGAGAGAGAGAGAGAGAGAGAGAGAGAGAGAGAGAGAGAGAACATTTTTATAGTTTCAGGCACTCTGCTAAAAATATCCAGGCAAAAATAAAGTACTCTGAAGGAGCTTACATTCTAATGTGGGAACATAACACACAAAAGAAAGTTGGAAAGGTAGAAGGGAGAAGTGCTGGCCCAAGTTGGGAGAGTCAGGAAAGGAACTGAGAAACGAGCCTGGATGGCCTGAGAACTTAGTGTAGGTGTGGCAGGAGCTCATTACTTAAAGGAATAGTCTTGGAGGCAAACATCTCTCTAAGGTGAGAAGGTTGTTGGCATGGAGGTGGAAAGGTCTGAAACTTTAGTGTCAGGGTTCTCTTTCAGAGTACCCTAACTTGCCAGCAGGGGCAACCAGTTACTCACTCTACTCAATGACGCTAGTGTACCTTTTAGAACAGAAGAGTTACAGCTCTAAGGTCCAAACAGAAAAGGTTTATTACGTTCTCTCTATGGGGAAGCCTTAAAGCCATATCCTAAGGAAGGCTTCAAAGATAAGTCCAAGGCTTAGGTCTTATAAATACCCCAGATCCACATACCACACATGACAGAGCCCAGCTGAACAGAATTGTGAGAGGAGGAGTGCAATTACAAGGGTATGAAGGCCCCAGAGTGTGGAGACGCGAATCAGGAACATCGGGTAACCTTACCACGCAAGAGAGTCTTGAGCAATGCAGTATTCACTGGCTGGGGACAGTGCAGTATGCTCTGACCTCTACGTGACCCAACTGATTCCTGAGCCTCAAACACTTCCCTGTGCCTCGACATAACCATTTGCAATCTTGCACATATCTTTAATCCTCACACTTTAGGACCTGAGACAGAAGAAAAGATGCTAGCCTGTGCCTTAGTAGTTCTGAAAGGTCACATTGTGAATTTGGTTAGATGTGCCACGACATTTTAAATGTCACATTATAACAGATAAAGAAAAATTTGTAAATAATTGCTTAATGTATTCTTTTATTTATCCAACATATACAAAAGAAAACCATAGGTAGTCTAAATAAAATATTCTCCAAAAAAAATGGCCTATTTCAATGTATACTTTAATATCAAGACATTCCAGACCTCAAAATTATGAAGAGCTCAACAAAAACGTCTGTTCTCATTAAAGGGAAATCTCACATGCACACATCTACTGTCTCCTCCAACTTAAACATTCAGCATATCACAATTCCTCACAGCAAAGAATGCACAAAAACAAAAACAAACAAAAAACCTTGAGAACCCCTGCTATGGACTGCTGTTTGCCCACCCCAAATCCCAAAGCACATCTTTCTCAGTTTTTCTGAGTTCACCAATAGTGCTTAACAACCACTTTTATGCACATTCTCCCTTCACCACCCTAGCTGCTTTTCTAGGAAAGTTTCTATGTTCGTGAATACCCTCCTTATGAAGAGACGCTTGCTAGAGTTATGCACATTACTCTAGATAGTGTGATCAGTCCAGACTATGGCAGATTTATCTCCATTCCTCAGAATATTATATTTTCACTTTATGCCATGAACTTGGAATTTACTAAAATACCTGTTTTGTTTTGTTTTATCAAGAACTGCCATTAAAGTGGTACTTTTAATATACTTGATTCTTTAAATGTAGATACAGGGCATTATATCCACCCCTGTTGAATTTCCTTGTGTTCTGCTCAATACTGTATTCCAGAAATCTTCTAAAATCTTGGCTTGGTCATAGAATAGATTATCTGTGTCTCTCAGCTTTAGGTTATCTTTGAAAATTTGATAAGCATGTATTATTTTATGACTTTGAGAAATTGATTTTTAAAAGAAGGTTAGACAGTACAAAACTAAGATAAAATTCCAGAGGTTTCTGTCAAGGATGACATCAATAAAAATTCTTTGCATGAGGTTGTCCAGTTAGCTATGAAGCAACTTGATTGTACTATAATCCACTTGACAATTTCTATCTTGTATGTAAGAGTGCTATAGAGATATGAGAATTTGTTTATCTTGACTATACTTAAAATACTGTAAAAAGCAATTTTATTTTTCTTTTCTTTTTTTCCTCATTGGGGAGGGGATAGTGGGAAAGAGAAAAGGTAGATTTCCATGAATTGAAAAAATAAAATTCAATTTAAAAAATGTTTATGGGAAACTTTGTCAGGTGGCTTTCATGAATTAAAATACATTGTTTGTTCTAGATTGATCTTCCAGTTTGGCAATCACATTTTTTTCTTTTTTTAAAATGAGGTTAGTTTGTCTGGCAGTTAGGTGGTAGAGATGTAGTTCTGGAGTCAGAAAGACTCATCTTTATGAGTTCGAATCTGGCCTCAGACAATCACTAGTCCTGTGACCTTGGGTCAGCCACTTAATCCAGTTTGCCTCAGTTTCCTCAACTGTAAAGTAAGCTGGAGAAGGAAATGGCAAACCATTCTGGTATCTTTGCCAAAAAAGCACCAAATGTGGTCACAAAGATTCAGATACAGCTGGAAAAAAAATTAAACAGTTTAGTTTGCCATGATTAAGTGAGTGAACTTCCTAGTGAACACCTCTTTTTATCTTTGTAGTGATATGAATCATCTGTTTAAAACTCTCTTTTAGAATTTTGTTGGGGATCAAAGTTTAGGCTACAGATCAGTCATTTCAAGATCCACCTTTTCCATAATTTTCAAAATTAGGATATTTATCTATTGTAAGTCTTTTGGAATCTCTTCTATATCTATGATGTTTTTGTTTTACTTTTTTTTTTTGCTTTGGAGGGGGTAAGGTACTTGCCCAAGGTCATGGCTAGTTTTGTGTTAAGTGTCTGAGGCTGGATTTGAACTCAGGTCCTCCTGACTCCAGGGACTCTGCTCTACTCCCTGTGCCACCTAGCTGCCCCCATATCTATGATGTTTTAAAGATTACCGAGAGTGGATTCTGCATTCCACACCAGCAAATTCTTTTGTTACCCTTAGATATGACTAGTAGTTAGAGGTTCTCATCTATCATATATTTCTGTTGCTTCTTAACCATGATCATTTAGCTGTTTCCAGTTTCAAGGTCATTCCCCTTGATAGAGAAGACAGAATTGAATAGCTCTGTTTTATCTTTGTCATCCTTGATGATTTTTTTAAATTGTAAATTGTCTTAATTGTCTGGCCATATAGTGCAAAAAATAAAATGAACTAAATAATCCTTGTGGTTATGTGTATGTATATATATGCATATGTGGATACACACACATATATATTATTGGGCAATCATTTCAGTCATGTCTGACTCTTCATGACCTCCTTTGGTGTTTTCTTGGCAAAGACACTGGAATGGTTTGTCATTTCCTTCTCTAGCTCATTTTATGGATAAGGAAAGTGAGATACACTGTGTTAAGTTACTTGCCCAGGGTCACGCAGCTTGTAAGTGTCTGAGGACAGATTTGAACTCATAGAGATGAGTCTTCCTGACTTCTGACCTGACGCTTTATCCACTGTGCTACCTATATACCAGGGTCTGTAGATACAGACCATAGCTTATAAGAGCCTTCTATGAACTCCTAATTATGGACTCCTTGCAAATGATGTCCAACTACCTTTCTGAGACTAGGTTTTACTTCAAAAATTTTGTGTTTTCCAGGAAGCATTACAACTCTTCACCTGTGCCTATCCTCTGTTCCTATCATCTGTCATGTATGAACAACTAATGGGTGACTATAAGTCACTTGGAATACATAAAGGGATTTTCAATTTTTTTCAAAGATGGCAACTCTTTCTCTGATCAGAATAATTGAACACGTTTAGGGACCTTTTTTTAAAAAAAAAAAAAAGGAGATCAAAGCAATGTTTTAAATAGGCTGCCTTGCTCAGTTATGTCACTTTATTTATAGTGAGAAAATTACAGAAATGCTTCCATCTGTTCATTCTTTGCCTTGAGAAATCTGATGCATCAAGCAAGGAGCATAGTTGGAAGCCCAATGTTCTGATCAATGGGCCAGGGAACTCCAAGATGCTCAAAATTCTAAAAAAATAAATAAATAATTTAGCATGCCAAAAATATATTTAGAAATAATTGAGCATGACTGGGTAGCTTACATTTTGAAAATGAGTTCCTGGTTTCTTTCAAACAATTTTCATATAGACCTCATGCAAATATACATATATAATATATACTTGTTTACTTATATTTACATATGTGATATTTATATGCTGTGTAAGATCAGGGTACTTCAGTATTATATGCAACCCAAATTGGCTTTTGTGCTGCCTTCTTTAAGCCTTTAAAAAAGGTAACTGGATTAATTTTCCATTTGAGGGTATGTTATCTGAGTTGTCTAACAGAAGATTTTCTATTCAACCACATGGTCTTGTCAGAGTCTCTCTGGTATATTCTTGGGAAAAACTCTCAAACTGTCCTCTCTGGCCTGTCTTGAAACATTTAGATTGTGCCTTAGTTAAATTCCAAACCTGTCCTGGACAATTGCAATAACCTCCCAAACGGTTTCCCTGTCTCAAGTGATTCCCCCCTCCAATTCATTCTCCACACACCAGTCAAAATGTTTTCCCATGTCTCTCCCCCAGTTGGCTCATTATTGCTTCTACCATAAAATATATATGCCTCTGACTTTTAAAGCCTTTGCCCACTGGGCCTCAACCTATCTTTACAAGATCATGACACATTATTCCCCCTCCTGAATTCTGTGGTATAGCCAAACTGGCTTTTTCTCTGCTATTTATGCATGTCTCTTCATCTTCGAGCTCTGTCTATGGCTTTGCATTGGCCATCCTACGTGGCCAGAATGTGCTCCCTTCTTGCCCTTCCTTCACTACCTTGTACCTGTGATTTATTTTTGCATATTTATATATTTAATTTAATGTACTACTTAATATGCTATACTTTTACATATTTTTAAAAAGATGTTTATATAGTTATATATGTACATCTTATCTCTGCAATTAAATATCATCTCTTCAAGAGCTTATTTCATTTTTTAGTTTTTGTATCCACAGAACCAAGCACAGAGTAGGACTTTAAGGTTCATAGGAAGAGTCATCCACTTCCAGCTGTCTCCCCAAGATTTCTTCCCATTTGCCCTCTCAGGCCTTTGGGGTGATAAGGAAAGTTTCCAAGCTCCACATACCTACATATTATGGAAAGATAACAAAAAGGTAAGTATGGGTATGTCATGAACCAGAACTTCAGGTCTAAGATTGTACAAGGGTAAATCCCATTAAGTGCATCAGGAGAAGCAGTCCTTTCTCCACTTCTCCAAAATGACAGGAATCATGGTATTTGCCAGTCTTACTCCTCCAATCTCATTTCTGATTTAATACTTGACTCACCCCTACAGCACTGACTTCCATAACTCTAGCCAATTGACTGTAGCAGTAGTGACCTCTATAGCCCAAGATCCTGGTCAGTTCTAGTTCATGGGAGCTCTATTTTGTCAGTCAGATTACAGTATCAACTCACCCCTTGTGCCTACATGGTAAACAGTAAGTCTAGTTCTTAAGTACAACAGAAAGAACCAAAGGGGATCATTCTTAGACATCTTGTTCCCATCTGTGGATATTTGACCTAGCAACTGCTGCTAAAGGAACTTTGCCTCATCATTAGACATGGCTACCAAAGACCCAGATAAGAAAGTTACCTCTACCAAAGTCCTTGGGATCATCAAATTGTTCATTATCAAAAGGAGATATGGTTTTATCAGTGAAAATGACATTTAAAAAGACACAATTCCATCTGCTTTGCTGCTCTAGCCTTTGAAGCATGAGACTTGCTCCTGAAAACTTCTCTATGTGTTGTCAACCCATATCCCATTGGAATGTAAACTTTTTGAGAGCAAGGACTCCTAACGTTTAGCAGAGTGCTTTGTACATAATAAGCATTTAGTAATACTTTATCATTAACTCATTCATTCATTCATTCTATTACATGACTTCTTGCTTATTACAAGCATGAACGCTCTGATTTTCCTGGTCAAGTACTATGTAATCAGAATGCCCAGGCTTTGTTCTTCTCTTAGTCATCATCATTCAGGACGTAGAGGTAAATGAAAATTCAAAAGATACTTTGAGTAAGAATAATAAGATTAATTTAACTTCTCTGTCACAAATTTGAACATTTTCTTTAACAGTTATTGGGAATTTCTGGAGTTTTCTCCAGCAAATAGATAAATTCTGTAGCTTTGCATAAGATACAAAAATGAGGTGTACCATGGCCTGGCAGTTGTAGTCCTTGGAGTCAGGAATTTTGGATACAGAACACAACTGATACTTATAACTTGCTGCTATTTCTCAGGTTTTTGGATTACCCCTAAGGAGTTGGGGGGCAGAAGAAGAAGTGTAGTTGACAGCCTCCTATTTGTATATTTCCTCTATTGGCTTTAAATTCACGTCTAAAACCTAATTAGCTTCTAATTACTTAATTAGCTTAGGTAGCTTTTAGAAATAAGTATTTAGTATAGTGATATAGTAAAAATAGTTTGTACAAATATCTTACTACAAACTGAAGAGACCTATTCTCTTCTTCATCTTGCATCTTTAGTGAGACTTCTCAGAACTACTACCATCCAAATTCACCTTCAGACTGTCAGTAGCATCACCACCAGGGTCTTCTCCTCACCAACATTTTTTCCCCTATTCCAACAAAAACAAAATAAAATAAAACAAAAACCAACTTTTCACTTATAGCTACGCTTATACCCACCAATCGCTTGGGTAGAGGTAGAATCAAAATTACAGTCTCTTTAAAGAGTTTCATTCTCTTTGGAAGTAAGGCACTGTATAATCACAGTGTTATTGTTTTCATTTTACTGGTCTAAACTGTTTCCAGTCAGACTTTCATAGCCCCATGAGTGGTTTTGGATTTCATTGTCTATTAACTACCAATGTGGCAATGCTGTGCTGTTGATTTCTTTTTCAGTATCCTAGACGAGGCCAGGTAATGCAAATCAGTGTCTCTAGGCTGATTGCTTTTGTCACAACTCTCATGGTTTTTACAATCCTATTTGGGCAAATACATTGAAGCCATGACCTTGCTGTGTTAATAGCCCAGGGTTTTGATGAGCCATCTAGTAACAATATGCTATTAGAAGAGATAAAAGACTCAGGGAGGAGAGAATGTGTGTGTCTGTTCAAGTCACTGAGTATGAGAGCCTCAGGATTTTAAATTTGATAGATACACTGGGTTCAGAAGCATTTCTGAGATACTCCGTATTCATTTCTGTGTGCTTCCAGTATATAGCAAGAATTGGGATATCATCATGTTGCATGAAAATGTTGTAGAACAGGGAGAAAGTTGAAGAAAGTAACTAGTTATCCCTTCCACATCACAACTTTCCCCATTACAGTTTCAATATATCATGGGTCAGCATAAGAAATTAAATGGGAATTTGAGGGGAGTTTTACAGAAGCTGTGGATAACCCACAAAGGCCAGCAGATGACACAGAGCCTATGACTAAATACTTAGCCCAAATTTTGCTATAAGGTACCGTAACCACCTTATAAATGAAAAAGAAAAAAATAGACTTCTTCTCTCGTGCAAAGAGAAGGCCAAAATATTTTATGCAGATTTTCCAGATCACAGGGGGCACTGGCCCCCAATCCCTCCAATATGGAAAGGATAACTGTAGTTTGTTCCCCTCTCCAAAGACAGGACTTGATTTGATCCTTCCCAAGGTTGATCATTATTTACTTGCTATGTAAAAGCCACCTAAAAGGAGACTTCAGGCCTTGGCTTGATATTCAAATTCAGCATTTACTGAGGGACTACTTTTGTGTAAAATAACTGTTATAGCTACTCGAGGGCAGTAGACAAAGTTGAACAAGTTAAACAAGGAATGACTTCCGTCTTCAGGGAGTTTGCAATTTATTTAAATAGTAATGGTTGTTGGCGGAGCCAAGATGGCAGTGTAGGAGCAGCAACATATTGCAGCTCTCACATAGCCACCCCAAAATACCCATAAAATATGACTCTAAACTAACCCTAGAACTCCAAAACGAACCATATCAGCACTGCGAACCGAAACCAGCCTGGCCTGAAGCCCTGGCTGAGCCCCAGGGGCGTCTGGATGGGAGAAGCCTCAGAGCCTCGGATTAGCGGGAGCTGTGAGCAGCATTCAGAACTAGGTCAGCAAGACTTGCGAAATCAGGGGAGAATAGCAGTCCGGCCGAAAGGCCTCCAGGGCTGGAAAGCAAAAGGCAGAGGTTTTGCACCCGTCTCCGCATTGCAGCTACCGCACCCGTGGCCTGCAGACAGCAGGGGGACTAAGCGATTGTTCAGAGGCTGAGTGCTCTCGCGTTGAGCGGCCTGGATCCTGATCGTACTCTTGGGCCTCAGTCCTGGAGTCTTCATTATCCAGTGAGCTGGAAGTAAGTAGGAAAGGGATCCAGCACCTTCCTGAGAGCTATGGCAGCCAGGAGGATCCCAGCAATTTGGGACAGAGCTTTCCCTTCTGGAAGCAGAGCCCCACAGAGATTTTTTAAAAAATCGCGGACTGACCAACCATGAGTAAGAATAAGCATAAGAAGCAAAGTAAGAACAGCAACCAAACCCTAGAT
>CM053592.1:90939211-90964745 GCA_028646515.1 Pseudochirops corinnae | reverse complement strand
GAGAGAATAGACTGGGGGAGGGGCGATACACTGGGATGGCTGTTTTGGGGCGGTGGGTAGGGGAAAGATGGGGAGAAAATATGTAACTCAAAATCTTGTGGAAATGAATGATGCAAACTAAAATAAAATTCAAAAAATAAATAAATTTTTTTAAAAAAAAAGGAAAAAAATTAGTGATGGTTGTTGTCCTTGGTGCTGGAAGAAGACCAAACTGACATCACTATGTCAGGTACAATGTGTCTGACCGGGGCTGATCAGACCAATACAAGCTTGGAAGGTTCTACCATGGGTCAAGTACAAATAAGACCTTATTTTTACACGCATAAGTAAGCTATAGAGGAAAGTAGAAAAATGCACAAGAAAGATACTTAGAGAATTTAAAGAAGGGGAAGGAGAATTTCTACATCAGCTGAGGAAAGATCACATGAAATTGTATCCTAGTACTTCATAACCCTGAGAATCTGGAGGGAAAAGGCATGTCACAAGGAAAATCAGGGCACTGGGGTTCTTGCCCTAGCTCTTCCTTTAGAACAGGGTGTGAATCATGTCCTTCCAAGGGAGCCTACAGAATATCCTTCTTTGAAGATATTTGAAATGAACTGTGAACTGTAAAAAAGAACTCTTTACTCAACAAGGGAAATAAACAATTACAGAAGATAAAGTGGATAATTATACAAAACTAAAAATCTACTGCACAAACAAAATTATACTATCAAGGATAAGAAAACAAGCTTTTAACAGATTCTTTTCTTATCCTTGATGGCATAATTTGAAATCTTTGTATAAAATTTCTCAGATAAGGTTTAGTATACAAGATATATAGGCAACTCACTTTAAAGACTGAAATCCATTCCCCATTATATAAGGGGTCAAAGGATGGACAAACAATTCTCAAAAGAAGAATTGTAAATATTTAGCATCCATATGCAAAAAAATGTTCTATCAATAATATGGGAAATTCATATAAAAACAACTCAAATATTTTACCTCATATCCAGTAATTTAGGAAAGTTGACAAAAGAAAGTAAGAGTCGGTGTTAAAGGGTTGGAGAAGGATAGGTTTATTAATGCATTGTTGGTAGAGCTATGAATTGGTACAACAGTTTTGGGCAGCAATTTGGAATTATTCAAATAAAGTAACTCTAATTTCATAATTCTTTAACCCAGAGATACTCCTATTAGGCTATACTTCAGAGAGGTCATTGATAAAAAGAAAGATCCCATATGCACCAAAATATTCATAGTAGCATTTTTTGTAGTAGCAATTTAAAAATACTAGAACCAAAGTAAATGCCTATCAGTTGAAAAAATAATTGAACAAATTATGGTTCTTGAATGTAATGGAATATTATGGCCAAAAGATGAATATTGAAATGTATGGACTTAGATAAATTGATGAAGATTGAAATAAACAGAACCAAGAAAACAAATAATATATACAGAGACTACAACTAAGTAAATGGAAAAGTATTAAATAAATTACTGTTGAATGGAATTTGAAAAAAAAATGAATCTTTCTCAGATAACTTGATTTCAAATCTAGATTTGTCACTTGCTGGCTAGATGACCTTATTTGGACTTAAACTTAATTTCCTGGGGTTCAGTTTTCTTATCTATAAAAATGAGAGACTAGACTAGATAATTTTACAATTCTTTTTTTTTAATTTTACAATTCTGAAGTCTATGAACTTCCTAACTTCTCATTGCCTCAGTTGCCTCATTCATCAGGTGATGCTCTGTCTTAAATTGTTTTGAGGATCAAATTAGATTTATAGAAAATACTTAGAAAAGATAAATAAAATGTACTAGAAGATAGTCTTTCAAAGGTGTCAAAACACCAAGACAGAACTATGTTCGTTTAATAGAAGTAAGCTATGATGTTATTGTTAAATATTTACCTATTCTCTCTTTCTCTCTTCTGCTCTCTTCCTTTCTCTCTCTCCCCACTCTCTCTTTCTCCTTTCCTTCCTCCTCTTCCCCTTTCCCCTCTCTCCTCCCTTCATTCCTCATCCCCTCTTTCCCATTCTACCCTTCTCTCCTCACCCTTCCCCTTCATCTTTTGTCCTCTCTCTCATCTTTTCTCTCTCCCACTTCCTATCTTCCTTTATCATATCCTCCCTCCTTTCCCATTAGTCCTCCCTCACCCTTTCATTCTTTGTCTCTCCTCTCCACTCCCTTCCTTCCTCCTTTCTTCCCTTTCTTCTACCTCTCTTCCTTCTCCCTTTCACCTTCTCTCACTTTCTCATCTGTCTTTCCACTCTCTCTTTTATTCTCTCTTTCCTCTTTTTCCCCTTTTCCATTTCTTTTCTCCCCTTTTCCCTTCTCCCTTATTTATATTTCTTCCTCTCTCCTTTGTCCCTCTTCTCTTCCCCTCTCTCCTCTACATTTCTCTCCCTCTCCCTCCTTTCCCCTCTCCCTTTGCCCTTTCCTCCTTCCTCTCCTTTTACTTCTCCTTCCTTCTCCCCACTATATTTTTCTATCTCTCTCCTCCTTTCTACCTTCTTCCTCATTCCCTGTCTCTGCTCTCCCCTTTTTCTCTGTATTCTATCTCTCTCTCTCTCTCTCTCTCTCTCTCTCTCTCTCTCTCTCTCTCTCTCACTCTCTTGCTCGCTCTGTCTCCCCAACAAGCGGTTATCTAGCCTATCCTTGAAGATCTATAGTGAAATAGAACTTACTATCTCCCAAGATAGCTATTCCACTTTAAGATAGCTCTAATTATTAGATTTGTCCTTTTGTCCACTCCCCATAACCTCAGCTAGCATTTGGTAAAACCATGAAGTTATTAGGGACTGCGGGAAGATATTTAATCTGTCTTGGTCAGTTTTCCTTGGCCTTCAGTTACACAATCTTACCTTTAAGGTCCCCAGGCAATGAGACTTGGTAAGTTCTGGCTTCTTACAGCATTGACCAACAAAATATGTTATTTATATGCATTCATATTTCAGCATTGTTGACTTATAATTCTATGTTATCACTTCTAATATGCCCTAGGCTTAAAAAGTTTATTCATAAGAAAAATAATAGTTGAGTGGTTGAATTTGGAACTTATCATCATTCCCCTGGGCCTCCCATCACCAGTCTGTGAACTATTACTGAAGAATAACCTATAAGATGATCTTAGAGATCATCTAATCATAAGATCATAGATTTAGAACTTAAAGAGGCATAAGAAGTTACTGAATCCAACCCTCTCGTTTTACAGATGAGTAGACTGAGGTCCAGAGAGCTTAAATGATTTGTCCAAGATCACACAATCATTAGGGGAACAAGCTGGGATTTGAATGGTCCTCTGCCTCCCAGTCCATTGCTATTTCCACTTTACTTGTCCAAATCAATTGTTTTATGAGTGATAGGACTGAGTCTCAAAGAGAAATAATTTTCCGAAGATCACACAGATAGTAAGATGCAGAGCAAGCACATAAAACTAGGTCATAGGATGAGTTCTTTTCTCACTCTCTCAAATAGAATTCTTTCCAGATCACTTCAAAGGCAAAAGATATGTGCTGGACTAATTTATAGTTAGACCAAGATTCTCGAATTGTCTGGTTATTACATTTCCTAACTCTTAGGTCTTCCATTCCATCTGCCATTCTCACTGATATCTTCCACAATTCTGTCCCAAACTCCTCCTATATTCTTCAAGAGAATTATTCAGCTGTCACAGTGTTTACTCCACCAGCAATTTCAATTTTTAATTTTTTAATACCAATATTCTACCAGTTTTGTTGTATGGCTACTAGACACAGAATATGATAGTCTATAAAGAATTGAAAGAATTGGGGCAGCTGTGCCTCATTTTTCGGAGTTCAAATCTGGCATCAGACACTTCCTAGCTATGTGACTTTTGATTGTAAATTAACAGCTCCCTGCCAAAGCCCCAGTGCAAACAGAACATAAACACAACAACTCTGTGAGGTCAGTAATATGAATATCATTAGTACTATGCAACGAATGGAGAAATTGGGAACCTGTTTTGGTGATTCCCTTCCTCCTGAATATTTCCTAATTATATGACTGCAGACAAATCAACATAACTTTTTTAAACCTTTTTTTATTTGTCTATAAAATAAGGACAGTAACACTTTACTACTCACCTTTTAGGGTAGAAGTGATTTGTAAAAAGAGAATTGTAAGCTATATAAATGTTATATTTTATATATATATATATGTATATATATATATATATATATGCACAACACACTTCTTTTAAATTTAATCTGCTTTAACATTTTCTCCATCACTTTCTGAAGCCCAGACAATCAACAAAACAATAACTCAAGCCCTGATTCTAGCATTTGCCCATTTCCAAGGTATAAATGCTCAGACCGAAAATTTAACAATCAAGTAGGTTCAAAATGGCTCTGGCACGCCTCCCGCCCTGTGAACTCAGAATAAACAGTAACTCGCATTTATACAATATTTTAAGCCTCACAAGGTGCTTTCATCATAACAACTCCATGGAATAAGTGCTGCAAGTGTTATTTTCCTATTTTACAAATGATGACTTTTGACTCAGAGGGGGGTAAGGAAGTAAGAGACTTGATTCTGACCTTATTGGTAGTATATGAGGCCAGACTCGACCGGATGGCTCTTTCTGCGCTCTATCAATTAAACCGGGCTGCTATCAAAATCAGGTTCTTAAGATTATTACAAAACCATCATCAGAAAAGGTCATAAGATTGTCCTATATTACCTAATTTTTTCAAGTCTTTATACTATGCCACACTGGCCATTTTCTTCATTCCCACTTCCATACCTTGATGTATGCAATATATCCTTAAGGCCCACCAAGCAGTGTCAGTTCCTTCTCTCCTTGAGTTGTCTCTTGTCTACCCCTCCTTGTTCAGCATGAGTTCAATTCATCAAGCATTTATGAAGGGGCTGCTGTTTACTAGGCACTGTACTAAGCTGTGGGACGCAAAGACCAAAATGAAACACTGCCTACTCTCAAGGAGTTTACTTTATACTCAGAGAAAGTGACAGGTAGGCCAATGAGCAAATACCAAAAATCTATACAAAGTAGTCTTGCTAGAAAAGCACTAGCAGCTGGGATGAAGGTGAGGATCAGGGATGGGGAAAGGGCTCATGTCAAAGGTGGGTCATGAGCTGAGCCTTGGGATGGAAATGAAATGTTGTGTAAGAGGGAATATCCAGCAGGGCAGTTTGACTAACGTGAATGAAGGGGAGGCATGTTAAAAATCAATCCAGAAATAATAGATTAGGGCTGGATCATAAAGGGTTTTAAATGCCAAACGGGGGGGGGGGGGGTATTTTATAGCCCAGACAATGTTGAGCCACTGAAGTTTCTTGAGCAGAGGAGTGGCTTGGTCAAATCTTTGTTTTAGAATTCTCAACCTTGGCTAGCATTTATATAGCACTTTAAGGTATATAAAAGAGCTTTTACAAATACCTCATTTGATCTTCACCACAACCTTGGTAGGGAGGTGCTATTATTATTATTTTTCGCTTTTTGGAGAGGGGAAGGCAGGGCAATAGGGATTAAGTGACTTGCCCAAGGTCACACGGCTAGTAAGTGTTAAGTGTCTGAGGCCGAATTTGAACTCAGTTCCTCCTGACTCCAGGGCCAGCGCACTGCATCACCTAGCCACCCCTGACAGGTGCTATTATTATCCCCATTTTACAGTTGAGAAAACTGAGGCAAACAGTGGTTGAATAATTTTCCCAGGGTCACAGAGCTAGTAAGCATCTAAGACTGGATTTGATCTTAGGTCTTCCTGATTCCAAGCCCTATCCTCTGAGTCACTTGGTTTCCTCTAAGTGACAACTTCTCCATTCTAAAGATAATGGGCTAGAGAAATTTAGAGTCGAGGAGACCAATTAGGGTAATCAAGGACTGAACAAGAGTGAGGGCCACAAAACCATTTTCCTCCAATCATCCTGAGAAATCTTCTTTATTTGTATATGGTGTCCAGTGGCAACAAAAGATCCACGAGTTCTATTGTCCTATAGAAATGGGTCATAGGATGAAGTCATTTTAAATCTCTTTTGTAGATTAGACTCTCTCTGTGAGAATGAAGGTTAATATTGGGGAGGATACTGTGTAGAGTCTTAACAAGAAGGAAGTAAATAGAGTTTTCACTTGAGAAGGCACCCTTCCTCCCTGAGGTAACCACCATGCCCATGTCTTCCCCCACCACCACTAGCATCCCTTTGTTTTTCTACCTCTCACCTCTAAGAGACCCCTGTCTCTTCCAGATCGCTTGCATCCAGTAGAAAATTTCAGTGGTGAGCATCCATTCATTTTAATTCAGCATTTAGCTACTGGAAATACTACACTTAAGAAAAAACTCATTCTTATGAAAGTGCTAGACCTAGTACCTGTTTTACTAGGTACTAATTATAAAGACAAATTATACAAAGTTTGAAAGATTCCCTGGGCAATCATCTTGAATGTTTGTGTTTGTCTTCCAGAATTATGATGATTTGAGGGTATTTGGGGGTTATTTGAAGCTGATGAGCACCTAAGTTAGGCCAGAAAGAGATCTGATCGTGTTGTGACAAAGACAACTACGAAGATCAATTTGACCCAGGTGCCAGTACTCTTAATTCCACTTCTGCCAATATGCCAGTGGGATTTCTGATGTGGCAAATAATTAAGCAAAAAGTGTCTTTTTTTCTCTTTTCATTCTACTCTTTGAAACTTGCTTCCCAGGGCAGGGAAATGATGAGGGTCAGAGAAAGGATGGATTAGCCAGATTGCTTCAGTCACTTATGGATGATGAGAGTTAGATTTTAGTAAGTCGTAAGATGCTATTTATGCACTGGGAAATGAATAGAACATTCTGCAGGATCAATCACCCTGATGGATAGATTTGGAAACAAAAAACTGATAATCACCCATTTTTCTTCCCCCATTGCCTTTTCTTTGACATCCTTTGCCGTGATTTATAATGTTTTCAACTCTCTGCACATAAATTTCTCTCCTATTGCAGTGTTAGGCATTCCTTTAGGTTTAAAAGAGATGAAGCATGCAGTAGTAAAATTCCAGGAGTAATATACAAAATGGTTCTTTTTATGATAAAGGTCAATGTATGGAACTCAAGTACAAAATTTCAGTGGTGAGCATCCATTCATTTTAATGCAGCATTCAGTCTAATTTAAGAGAAAACTCATTCTTAGGAAAGTGCCAGACCTAGTACATATTTTACCAAGAAGGAAGATAAGTTAGGTCTGTTCTTGACAGACAAATTATACAAAGTTTAAAAGATTCCCTGGGCAATCAACTTGAATGCTTGTGTTTGTCTTCCAGAATTATGGTGATTTGGGGGTATTTGCAAGTGATGAGCCCCTAAATTAGGCCAGGAAGAGATCTGGTAATGTTGTGACAAAGACAAACCTTGAAAAGAGCAATAGAGGGGAAGGTTGTTACTGTTCTCTTTGTCTCTTTCTTTTTATTTCCCTTTATTTTCTATCTTTTTCATTCTTATAAACAAATTTGGCACTTGCTTCTGTGTTCTCAGTTAGTGACTGGCTATTGTCATCTGACAGTCTTACTCGGTGGGTCTGACATCTTGTCATTTTTTTACTCTGGCTGAGGCAACCTGGGATATGTAGTAAACATTCCCAAAATAGAAATTTGGGTTCACCCATTTCTATAGCCTTATCCTCACAGGCGGTAACCACCTTGATTTTTACCTACAAGTCATCATGTGTAGTACATATAGAAAAAACATGTATGCAAATTTGCAAGAAGGGATGCTGAAACTTCCATAATGTCTTTTTTTTAATCATACAAGGCCTCTTAACTCACCCTGCATCATATAGTAGTTGCTGACTAATTGTTTCAAGACCAGGCTGTAAAAAACAAACAAAAAACCCTGGCAGTGCTAAGTTATATTCAGCATTCCCAATCCCCAGGTCAGAAATCTGCCCACTAGGCACAGCATTAAATGCCTAACTGTGGAATTATGGTTACTCTAATACCTTGTTTGAGATATGAAAACTCAGATGTGTTTAAAGAAATCTCCTTGACTTAATCTCATTTACTCAAGTTGCTGACTAAGGAAACAGTTTTCAGACAGTTAAGTCAACACTTTTATTAACAGAACAACAGTATATAGAAAAGTAAACAGTCCCAAGATTTAATAGGGAATTCACAAGAGGTAGAATCACATGATTTGCAATGCCAAAGCATCTTCAGGTATTCAAAGCCTGCTAGGCAATTTCCTGGATTTCCTTCAGTTTCATAAAAACCACAAGTTTTCAAAGACACTCTCAAGGAAATAAACCATTTAACATTTTTTTCCCCAAAGAAAGAGAAGAGCAGAAAGAGGAACAAAAATTTTATGGTTGTATATTTAATACTAGGGGGAAAGCACTGGAGAAATACAGATATTATTTAGGATATGTTTTGTTTATTTGGGAGGAGAAAAGCATAGGTCACTAATTCAAAAGAAACAGATGAGATGTTGAGTGTTACTGGAAGACATGCAGCAACTAGAGGAGAAACCACACTGACTACTTGAATAGAGCAGTAAATGAGACTAATCTGCCAAAAAGCTAAATGAAGACTTCTTATGACAATATAAAGAGAAGCTGAGTATTCTGACTATGTCTTCCCAGATTCTGGTGGTGGAGGATTGTGCTGCCTCTCTTTTGCCAAAAATGTCAGTTGGGAATAGACTTCTCATAGAAATCCCCTATTTTTCCCTGTATTCATGCACCATTGTTTTAGCACTAATGTGTCAAAGGAAGGAGGGAGGGAGGAAGGAAGGAAGGAAGGAAGGAAGGAAGGAAGGAAGGAAGGAAGGAAGAAAGGAAGGAAGGAAGGAAGGAAGAAAGGAGGGAGGGAGGGAGGGAAGGAAGGAAGGAAGGAAGGAAGGAAGAAAGGAAGGAAGGAAGGAAGGAAGGAAGGAAGGAAGGAAGGAAGGAAGGAAGGAAGGAAGGAAGGAAGGACACTATTTCAATTAGAGTCTGGTCTGATTGTTGGCAATTTTTCTTTTTCTCAATTCAATTCCATTTAATTCAGTGCCTGACAATGATACTTGTAGTTCTGTTCTTCTATTGTTGAATGAGATTATTCACTACAGATGATGATCCTAGGAGGTTTCTTTCAGCAGGTTCATAAAAAATACAATATTCTTAACCCCATAGAGTAAAGAGCACCAGGTCAGTCTTGGACTTGCAAAGGGAGCACACCAAAACAAAGACTAGTAGCATGTCCTGTAGATATCTGTCAATCAGTCATATTCATTTTGACAGCAGGAAGAAAATGAAACAATCCCATTGCAGCAGGAGCTAAGAAGGCTAAGATCTAGCAAGTCTGCTTAGTCAAAAGACAAATTAACTGAAAAATTTGAGAAAATTATTTATAAGACAGACTTTATAAAAATGAATTACTCAGGAGTGATGAAATTTTTGAATATTTTGTTAAAGAAAATGGAGACTTCTAAGCACTTGCATGAGAAATTAATTTCATTGGATTTACTACGTCATCATCAGGAAGTGCTACCTATTCCATCATTCAGGACACTTAGATCCTGTAGTTGTCGTCTACAGGTTTGGTTCTGTTTTATGCTAAATTGGGCAGGACAAGGTATCTACCAGGCATCTTACTCACTTCATTCTCCCATATATATTAGTTTCTTCCCTTCACAGTTGTCGATCACTCTCATACTGGTGATATAATCTTAGTGAACAGTTTAATTGGAATAGAAAAAAACTTCATTTAAAAAAAAAAATCATGACTCTCCTGTGGTATAAATTATGTATGTTCTGTTCAGTCACCAAACCTAGCACTTACCAAATGCAAAAACCCTTTCTAGTGTAGGTTGAGTTTTTTCTCTTCCCTACTTTGAGGATAAGAACTAACTTGGAATTTGTCTTATTTTTTAAACTTTTCTCCTTATTGTGAACAAATAGATGATATGTATAATTGAGACTTAGATAACACTGTGGCAACGGGATTCTCATGCATTCATGATAGCAGAATGCTGACTCTGGAATGGTGAGAATGCCACTCCCTAAGAGATGGAACTTTTTTTTTTCTAGTTTGACCCTAGAAACCTATGACTGAAACTGGGTGCTTATAAAATGCCCTAAGGCAAATACTCTTATGATTCTGTCTGTTATAAATCCAATGCTGATAGTGTCATGGGTACAAGCATGGTCCTGAATGACATTGCATACCCAAAGTCTCATTCTTTCACTTTCAAAGACTACATGTGGGAGAATGTGTATCAACCATAATAGTCCAGTCCACATTTTTCCCTGAGCCCTCTCTCTTCATTAGATTGTAAACCTCTTTAGGACAGAGACTTTTTTGCCTTTCTTTATATCCCCAGTTCTTAGTACCAGTGCCTGGTACCTAGGAGGCACATAATAAATCAGTTTCCATATGTTTGAGTATCATCTCTATGCAAATGAAATACACATATGTAGGTATGTGTGTTTGTGTTTGTGTGTATAGTCCCAGTATTTCCTTTGAGCTTCAGTCCCACATCAGTAATTTCTTATTGGACATAGGGATACTAATGCCTATGGTATCTTCTTTATAGGAGTGTTGTAAGACTCAAATGATATAATATACACAAAACATCTTGAGAACGTTAAAGTACTATATAAATATCCTTTATTATTATAAAAATTATGTGACAAACCAATCATCCCTACTATATCATAACATTGGGAAGGAAGGGAAATGGAAACCATGGAAGGTTTGAGAAACAACTAATCCTGTTTCTACTTCTTCATTTCTGATACCTACTTTAATGACTACCACCACTGTGAGAGATAGCAAAGAGTTGTTTCCACAGAACTGCTAAAAATTACTGAAGTAAAAACTACTGATAATAAATAGTGAGAAACAGTAAAGAGTTAAATTTCTACAGAATTGCTAGACAACACTGAAGTAAGATAAAGGGAGTTGGCAGACAGCAGGCAGACCTGTCCAATCAGAAAGCAGGCAGCAGTCTTGGGAGAGCCTCAGATTAGGATAAGGACTGATCTGGTTTAAACCAGTGAGGGGTCAATGACTGTGTATTCCAAATTTACTACTGCATATGCTTAATAAACCTCATGCATATTATGTAAATACCCTGAAGAGAATTAGAGCCTCATTAGTAGAACATGGGGTGCATGACGAAAGGAGGGGGAGGTCATACTTGTACATGTATAGGAGAAATATGAAGGACATATGGGGAAAATTGAAACCCTAAAGAGAATGTACAAATCCATCTTCTGAAGGGAAGTTTCCATGCTAACTAACAGCATAAAGCCCTTCTTGCTTTTGCATTCAGAGCTCCTCCTTCCTAAAGAAGGGTGGAGTCTGCTTCTGGCCAGGGCTGTTTAGGTCCTCTGAATTTCTCCTAAGTAAATTTCTTTTGATACCCAAATTTTAGTATCAAATGTGTTTGTGTTTCCAACAACCACCATTCTATGACCTACTAGTTTCAATGTGGAAATATGAAAAAAAAAAAGAAAAGGATAAGAAAATATGAATGCATAAACAAAAAGTGGCTTCCCAGTATGTTATGAGGGTATTAAAATTGAATTTCATTTCCCCAGAAAGTTGAAGGATGTTCAAAACAAGTCAATAATCTTTTTTTTTTCTTTTTGGAGGAGGGAAGGCAAGGAAATTGGGATTAAGTGACTTGCCCAAGGTCACATGACTAGTAAGTATTAATTGTCTGATGTTGGATTGCAACTCAGTACTCCTGACTCCAGGGCCAGTGCTCTATTCAACGTGCCACCTAGTCACCCTCCAACAAGTATTTCTTAAGTGCCTACTATGTGCCAGACACTCTGCTAAGCAATGAGAATACAAAGAAAGGGGGATAAAAAGAAATACACAAAAATGTACTTGCTCTCAAAGAACTTACAGTCTAATGGGAGAGACATGTAAAAACATCTATGTAAAAACAAGAAATATACAAGATAAATTAGAAATAATCACAGAGTAAAGGCACTAAAATTAAGAACTGGGAAAGGCTTAACCTGAGACTAAAAGGAAGCAAGGGAAGCTAAGAGGCAAAGGTGAAGAGGAACTGATATTCTTTGTCTTACCATCTCCCCAGAGATGGCATCCTAAATAACAACACCCTTGAGATGCTAAATGAACCAGATACCTTCCTTTGTTGTTCAGTTGTTCAGTTGTGTCCAATTCTTTGTGACCCCATGGATCATAGCACTCCAGGCCCTTCTAGCCACTACTATCTCCCAAAGTCTATCCAAGTTCATTGTTTCCATGATACTATCTATCCTTCTCACCTTTTTTGCCTCCACCTTTACCTTTTGCCTTCAATCTTTTCCAGCATCAGAACTACAGCAAGCATGTAGTTGAATACCTATGATGAGTCAAGGACTCTGCTAGATTGAAGACAAAGCCAAAAAATTCCCTACATTCCCTTGAATTCCATTCTTTTTCTGTAATTCAATTACAGGAGAACTTATATCCTCCCGGGGATATACATCATGTGGTAAATTAAGAAGGAAGTGACTACTAACAAGTGTGTGATAGTTAGAGGGTGTAGTGGATAAAATACTGGACCCAGAATCCAGAAGACTTGAGTTCAAATGCTACCTCAAACGCTTAGTAACTGTGCAACTCTGGGCAAATCACTCTATATGTCTCAATTTCCTTAATTGTAAAATGGGGATAATAATAGTACTTACATTACAAAGTCATTTTAAGGATCCAATGAGATAATGTATATAAAGCACTTTAAAAACCTTAAAATGCTATCTAAATGCTATTATTATTTATTATAATAATCATCATTGAAGAAGACTCTATAGTAAAGGTAATACCTGACCTGAGTTTTGAAAGAAGACAGAATTTCAGGCGGCGGCTAGGTGGTGCAATGAATAGAGCACAGGTCCCAGAGTCAGGAGGACCTGAGTTCATATCTGGCCTCAGACATTTAACACAAAACTAGCTGTGTGACCTTGGGCAAGTCACTTAACCCCAATTGCCCTACCTTCCCCCCTCCAAAAAGAAAAACAAAAAGACAGAATTTCAGAGAGGCCTAATTAGTTGTTTAATCAGTGAACAATCATTGAGTATGTACTGTTTGTCAGGTACAAAGTTCTGGAGGACACAAAGAAAAGCAAAAGCCAGTCTCAGCTCTCAAGGACCTTATAAGTGCAATAGAAGAGACAATATGCAAGCAAGATATAAACAGGACAAGTTGGATATAACCAATTGTAATGAGAATGGGAATTTGAAGATCTTCCCTGCTTTGAAAATAAACTCTGTCACCTAATAGGCCGAATGTACTCACATGGAGCCTGTGGTGGAAGGAATTTGCTGAAGGGTGGAGCAGAGCCCACAGGAAGCTAGGAGTTAGAACAGCTAGATGGTGGGATGAGAGAAGATAGCAGGCAAGCAGACAGTTAGGCTTGTTAGTAAATGTTGGTTTGTGGGAAGGCTTAAGGTTGCTGTGGCTCTTTGTGTTGTTGTGGCTTATTAACTTCTTTGCTACTATGATGGAATTGGCTTACTGGTGTTGGGATTTGGTTTTCTGGTGTCTGAACAAATGTTTTGCTTCTGTCTTCTATATGAAGAGTCTGTTATATTTTGCAATCAAGCACTGTGCGGGTATATTTATAGTGACTGTGGGTGCTGTGAATATTGTATTGGTGCTATACCAATAGAGGGAAGATAGTAAAATTAAGAGGAATCAGGAAAGACTTCTCATAGAAGGTGCAATATTAATTGAGAGTTGAAGGAAACCAGAGAATCTAGGAAGCAGAGCTGAGAAGGGAGAAAATTCTAAGCAGGAGGGACAGACAGTGAAAAAGCAAGGTATAAGAAGACTGGAAACATGGAAGGTGGTCAGTTTATGAAGGACTTTAAAAGTCAAAGAGAGGCTTGTATATTCGATCCTGGAAACCATAAGGAGCCACAAGAGTTCACTGAATGAGGTGGTGGGGAGGTGGAGGTGACATGGTCAGCCCTTTTCTTAAGTGGATTAATTTAACTACTGAATGAATAAGTTTCGGATAGGTAGAGATAGGAGGATGAAAGGCCAACCAGCAGGCTATTGAAATAGTCTAGTATTGCAATAATAAGGGCTTATATCAAGGTAGAGGCAGTGTTGGAGGAGAGAAGGTGACATATATGAGAGGCATTATGAAGGCAGATATGATATGATAGAACTTGACAAGTTATTGGATATGGTGGGTGGGGAAGATGGAGTGAAAATGGCAAATCTGGATGACTAGGAGGATGATGGTACCTTTGACAGTACTAAGGAAGTTAGAAAGAGGGCTTTTAGGGGTTTAGGGGGAAAGTTAATGAGCATAGTTTTGTACATTCAAATTTAAGATGTTTATTGGACATCCAATTAAAGATGTCAAGTAGGATCATAGGTCAGGAGAGGTCTTAGGATTAGATAGATAGATTTGAGAATCATCAGCACAGACATGATCATTTTGAGAATAGCTAGGATAGCTAAAATATGGACTCCATTAATAATGATGCAAAATAAGAATGGAATTATAGGTCAGAAACAGACTGTACATAATCTTAAGTACCAGGAAGGAATCACTGAAGGGTGTTGTTGTTTGGGATTGGATCTCCCTAACTTAACCCCAAGTGGAAGTGCAGTAGCCATTCATGGATCTAAGCAAAATCCTGATCAGCCTAAAAGACTTAACCTTCTCTCTTTTCCCAAACTCAACTGGTTCATTCCTCCTTAGACCATCTGATGACCCTCCATTCATGAGCACCAAATTCATATTCATATTATGAATTTATGAATTATGATTATGAATAATTATGAATTATGACCATATTCATGCCAAACAATACAGACATGATTTAATCCTACTAAGCAGTTCAAAACTCCTGAGCTCTGACTCCCCCAACAGCAGGGATCATAGGCATGGACCATGCCTGGCACAATGAAGGTTTTTAAGCAAGGGAATGTCATGATCTGATTTGTGCCTTAGGAAGATTATTTTAGCAGTGGGGAAGAAGATAGACCAGGCATGTGAGACAGTAGAGGCAGAAAACTTCTGTCACTCAGTCTTATTAAGGAAATCATGAAAGTATAGAATAGTTGTGGAATATAAAATGATTCACATAGGTAGTCTAAAAGGATTAATGTGACTAATTTCTTAAGCAGTATAAAACAGCAGATGGTAAGTATTCATTATATAGTAATTGAAATGAAGATAAAATGTGCCTCTCTGTTTCCAGAAGATCTTTTATTTTACTATATCCCTCCTATTCAAAGACAGACCAACTCTTTTTTTTTTTCTTAAAAAGTGACAGAATTGATGGAGTGGTACCTAAGATGGTAGAAATATTTCCTGGGCTTCTTGTAGCTGACTCTATTTAGAAATTATTGTGTAGGAAACACAAGAATGATGGATTAGAACATTAAACAAAAAGGGCTTTGTTTGCCAGATGCAAATAAATAAACAAACAAATATGACTGTAGGGACTAGAGAGAGATTGAACTCAGAGATTAATATGATAATGAAATTTTATGTTACAACTATAAAAACAAATTATACGTTTAGGAAAGAGAAAAATCCAAGACTGCTATTCTAAAGTATCAGTCTTTCCTTGCTTGTTTTTCTTTTATACTATTACCCTCTAGCTCTTTCAGAATCTTTTAATAAGCAAGTGCCTCTGAAAAAATATATGCAAAAAGGCTTTCTATGAATTTTCAGCATTTTGTGTGTGTGTACATATGTTTCTATTAACCTTTGGGCAAAATATATTTCCCTAGGTTTTACATTCCTTCTGTGTATATTTTCTTAATCTCTGAGGATTTTTATAAAATCTATTACACTTTTTAATTTTTTCAGTTCTGTTTAAGAAATGAAATTGAGTGTGTGTTGGTTGCTTCATCTACAGGGAGATAAATGTAAACTTCTTCACCTTCTGTCTATAACTAAAATCTCAGAAAGTCCAGTATTCAACAATAAGTCAGCAAAACCAATCAGTTAAAGATTCCAATTTTCCTAAAAACAAATCTTTCTAGAACTGAAGTATGCATCAAAATTGGAAACGTAAATAATGTTTATTAAATTTTCAAATTGAAAGTCATTTTATCAGGTCAGTAAGACACATAATACGGAGTATATATTACTTAATACCCTTTTCTTTGCCTTTCCTTTTCTTCCATTTCTGCCTTCCTCCTTCCTTCACTTTCTAAGTCTCTACATCCTCATAACCCTCTCTCCTCACTCTTAAAAATTGTCCCTTCATTTTTTTTTTCATTTCCCTAATACATAAGCCAGTTTCTTTCATTCTTATTAGCATATTCATCACAAAATTTTAGCTAGAAAGAATCTTAAAATCCATCTGGTCCAACAACTTCATTTTACAGATGATGAAACTGAGACCTAGACATAGTGAATGATCTGCTCAAAGTCATATGGACTGAGGCAGAATTTGAAATTACATACTCTAACTAAATACTATATACTCTTCCCACTAAACCATAATGACTCATGTAGTGCCAATGCAGTATTCACAGTGCCAAAAATCACTATAAATATGCTGGTGTAGTGCTTAATCACAAAATATAACAGGCTCTCCATATAGAAGACAGAAGTAAAACATTTATTCAGACACCAGAAAACCAAATCTCAACACCAGTAAGCTGATTCCATCATAGTAGCAAAGAAGTTAATAAGCCACAACAGCACCAAGAGCCACAGCATCCTTTAGCCTTCCCACAAACCAGCATTTACTCACAAACCTGTTTCCCTCTGATATGTTCTCTCCTCCCTCCAGTCTAGCTGTTCTGACTCCCAGTTTCCTGTGGTCTCTGTTCTGCCCATCAGCAAAATCCTTCCACCACAGGTTCCACATGATTACATTCAGTCTATTAGGGGTCAGGGTATATCCTCAAAGCAGGGGAGGTCTTCAAATTCCCCCAAATTTATTAAGGGGCAGGGAAGAGCTTCAGATTCCCATTACCATTACATTCAGGCCCAAGATCTTTCATGTACCTTATATTGCAAAAATACATTAACAATACATTTCATTGCATAGATTAATGAGAGTTTAGGGGTAGCTGGTGGGATAACTGGTGTCAACAGAACTTTGCAACAATATAGCAGGGATAATAGAAAATAAGCACATAAAACAATATCGTAGGGTGGGGGCTTAAGTACAAGCACCCCATCTTTTCCTCCTCAAACGAATGGGGCTCAAAATCTTGGGGTAAGGAGTGAAGATCTATTCTACATAGCTACTTCCAGCTGAAACTGGATGTAGAATTGTCCCTGTCCCCAAGAGGTCCCTTTTGAGAGGTCAGTTCCTTAGCTGTCATCTGAAGCTCAGTTGATGCCAGGTCCAGGGGTGGCACATCAAAGTCATGGACAGGGAGTGGCATCCAGCTTAAGCAATCAGACATCTGCAAGTGGAGGGTACTAAGCCAACAAATTTCACAAACAAGTTTAACAAATAAAAAACCAAAAAGAGACAAATATGGGATCAGCCATGCTTCTGGAGTCCATGAACTCAATATCATAGCCTCATTCATAATAGAATATATAAGTTAAGGGTACAATTTGGTAATCACCTTCTCCTGAATAAAAAAAGAGTTACAATATCATCTTTCCCATGTGCTATAATCTCCTCAGCCTTTGGAACATTGTCTGACTTCTGCTTTACCCATACTTTAGCTCCCAATTTTATTCTATTAGGAGAACCAAAGCCGTCAGTTCCTCAGATAGTTATTTTAGAAGGAGGGTCAGTTTTCAGAAGGGATATTGTTTCACAAGGAACAATAATCACTTGAACTATTCTATCTTTTTTACAAAACTGTATGTCTTCTTCACCCAAATTTTGGAATGTGACAACAATTTCTCCTTGATAATTAGAATCTATTACTGCAGGTAATACATATGTTCCTCAAGGTGTTAAACCTGATTTAGGTAATATCCATCCAAAATGAATTTTAGGGATTCTCATACATATTCCAGTAAAGATGTTTCTTATTTCTTTTCTGTCCAACCAAAAGTCCTCTAAACAATGTAAATCATATACTGTTAAACCAGGTATTTCCTGGCAATGGTGCAGACATCTTGCCTCACAGTCCAATACTCGATACTTGTGATCTTATATGTCTGCTGTTTTCTAATTTGCAGATTTGGGCTTATCATTATGGCTAGAGGCATACTTCCTCCCAATGGTCTATTATTCAAATTACATGAAGCAGTGAGCAAATTATATTTCCAATGTTGACGTGAATTATTAGAACTTAACTCCTTTAACTGTTCTTTCAATAATCCATTTATTCTTTCAATTAACCCAGATACTTGTGGATAATATGGATAATATGGAATAATATATCTATTCAATTTTGTTTAATATGAAATATCTCTTCATTTCATTACTTTTGAAATGTGACCCACTGTCACTTTGAATCTGCATTGGGGTGCATAGTATAGACTTATGAGATCTAGAGCTTTACAGGTGATTTTTTGGGCTGCGTTCTTATAAGGACAAGCCACAAGTACACCTGAATAGGTGTCAACACAAGCACATATAAATTTGCATCCTTTATCTTGTGGTAGAGGACCAATATAATCTATTCGCAAATTTGGGCTGGGATTTTTCCCCTTGCTACTCCCCAGTTACTACCCAAGGAAGAGTTTGTACTTTTCCAATTGGCATATATAACATTCCTCTGCTATCTGTTTTAACAATTAATGAGAGATACTAATACCTCTATCTTTTGCCCACCAGTGTATGACCTGGACCCCTAAATGGCGAGCCATTTGATCAACCCATTTTGCTACTACCAGATCATCAGGTGGTGTGAGAGTAGGGACAATATGTTCGGTAGCAATCTTTGCTAATAGATCAGCATGTGCATTGTATATGAGAGCTACATGAGCATCTGCATGAAAAACTGTCAAATTAGTAAACAAAGACATGTCCAACATTTCTTCCCATAATTCTTTGGCCCAAATTTGTTTACCATGAATTTCCCAATTTTGACTTTTCCACCTGGACATCCATGTACCTAACCCATTAGCTGCCATCCATGAATCAGTAAATATATGACACTGTCCTTCTTGTTCTGTTTTTATGACTTTATGTACTGCCATAAGTTCAGCATATTGACTACTTCCACCTATCCTAGTACTTTCCAAAGTCTGCCTAGTACATGGGTTATAGGCTATTACTTTCCAATATCTTTTATGGCGCAAATATTTTATTGTCCCATCAGTAAACTATGCATGTTTCTTCTATTCTTCAGTTAATCCATCATATCCATCATTCCATTTTAGCAAGGACTGTACCAACTTGTAGCTTTGGTTCAGGGGATGTATTGTTTCCCTTAGTATCAACATTTGCTATAGATTCAGATGAGCAGAAACTCCACTTTTGCCTGTTTTATCTCTATTTTGAATATACCATTTCTATTTAATTATGCTGGCCTTTTGAGCATATCCAATTCTGTGAGAAGCTGGGGTATTGGATACCCAGGTCATAATTGAGATTCCAGGCCTTAATGTCATGTTATGGCCCACAGTCAGTCGTTCAGTCTCTACTGAGCCCCAGCTAGTAACTCCTTTTTAAATGGTGTATTTTAAACTCCAGGTGAAGGAAACTTATTAGACAAAAATCCTAAAAGGTACCTTTTGGCTTTGTTTTTACCATAAACTCCAGTTTGCATATTCATCCTGTACAGTCACTTGTAATTCCACTGGGCCATTTTGCATAGGCCATAAATCGAGGGCCAATTGTATAGTAGCCTTGGCTTCTTTAAAAGCTTTACTCTGCTCAAGTCCCTAATAAAATTCATATTTCTTCCTGGTAACTTTATATAAGGATCTCAAAATTTGTCCCAGATGTGGTATGTGATGTTGCCAATATTCAAATAATCCAAAAACTTTTGGACCTCTTTCTTATTGGTAGAAATAGTAAAATCCTGAATTTTTTGTTGGCTTGCAGCAGAATCTCCCACAGTCTCTTATTCCATTGTATACCCAAAATTTTTATATTTTGAGCTGGTGCTTGAATCTCTACAGGGTTAATTTCCTACCCTTTGCTTTTCATATGTTCAATTAAAAGCATAAAACAATTCTCCACTTCCTTTACATTTATTCCCCGTATCATAATGCCACATATGTAAGCTGTACACCAGGTAGCTTTAATTCATCCAAATGTTCAGCCACAATCCTATGACAAATAGTGGGGTTATGTGGCAAGCAGGTGAACATATATTGTCTGTCTTGCCAAGAGAAAGCTAACTGGTCCCATCGTTTAGAGTCTATTGGGGTGGTAAAGAAAGCATAGGCTAAATCAATAACTGTGTACCAAGTCCCATCATATTTCTCGATCCTTTCTATTAAGGTGGCAGTATCTAGAACAGCAGCATAGAAGGGAATAGTCACCTTATTCAGTTATCTATACTCCACTGTCATTCTCCATATCCCATCTTATTTTTATACTGGCTAGACAGGATTAGTCCATCATGTGGTTGTAGGGGCTAAAACTCCTGCTTCAATATATTCCTTTATAGTATTGGTAATTTCATCTTACCCACCTGGCACACGATACTGCTTTGATGGAATTACTTCACAAGGTTCAGGTAAAGTGATTGGGTCCATTTATATTTTTCCCACTAAAACTGTTTATTAGTTCCTATCTTCCTTACTGCAAATTGGTATTTTCCTTCAGGTAAATTCAGTGTCATACTTCTCAATATATCTATTCCAATGATGTATTCAGAAATGGGTACAATAACCACAATATAGTCTTTCTTAGGTAATTGTCCAATTTTCATTATTAGTTTGGCTTGTGTGGCTGATATTTCAGCCCTCCCAATCCTGTGATGGTAATAGGAGTTCTATGCTTGAACTTATCAGGGTTCCCATAACTAAGCGAGGCTTCCACCCCAGTATCTATCAATGCACTGGTTACAATATTTGATGCATTTTTCCAATATATAGTCAGTTTGATATGGGATCTGTAATCTTGTCTGTGTATTTCTTTCATCTGAACTGAGGCTTAGCCAATTTCCTATTCTCCCTGAAGGTGTGACGAACGTGGATACAATGGTTCAGGAGAATCTCAAGGGGCAGTTCTCACTTGCCTATTCCAACTAATATTAAGCCCCTTTACTTCTTTTTATGTAGTTCATTAGTTGTAATACCATCAATTTTTCCAAAATCAGCCCCTGCTCTCAATAGAGTAGTAAAGAGTTCTTTTCTTGTCAAACTATTCTGACTTTGAATCTGCTGGCCATTTCCTTTTCTTTCTTGAGGAAATTTATCTTTTCCTCATTCTCCCAAGTCACTTAGCTGTGAATTCTTATCCAGCACCTCCAAAAGAGTGTGCCCTATTTCACCAGTTAGTAGAGTCTGAGGTAGGTGCTTATAAGCAGGAGGAGCTGTCTTCTCTGAGAAACTGCCAAGGGGATATTATGATATGCATCTGTATCTCCAATGGTGATAGCAATTTTCATTATTTCTTATTGCAACTTTCTCATGCATTCTCTTAGTGAATACCAGAGTCTGTCTGTTGCATCCATTGGCAACTAAAGCTGACAGATTGGTCATATTGTTATCTCCTGCCATATGAAAATCTCTAAAAATTTGCTGGACAAAAGGATTCTGACAAATATTTATAAATTTCAAGCAGCCCTCATTATCTACCCATACTCCTCTGGCCCTTTCATCACTGATTCTCACCATGCAAGACACCAGTGATTCTCCCATCCTTTGGGTCAATCTGCTTAATATATCAGTAACCTCCTGCTGAGTGAATTCCCCACTTATCTCCCTAAACTCTGTTTGGCCTTTCTGATTCTGCTGCTTTCTTCTCAGTATGGGACGAGCTTCTGCCCTTGTAAAAGCTTCATCATTTAACATTGTATTATATTCTACTCATGCACTCTCTTGGCAGTTGTCATCATGGCAACTAGGCTCAGTCTCTACCAAAACTGTAAGAACTTTACTCCTGTTATTTTTCTGCTTCTTTTTTTGAGCCAAATTCACAACAGCTCTCTCTTTTACCACCAGAGACCTCCAGCTTGTGCTTTTTAAGGAGAGCACAAATGCTGCAACACAGCCAACTACATTTACATTTGAGTTTTCTCTTGCAACAGCTTGTCTCTCCTATTGTAGACAATATGGTAACCTGTTAATAAACCCCAGCTCCTCCTACACATTGCCTCTAATTCTCTCCCTGGTTTTATTGGTATTCTTTGCAAACATATTTCTAAATTTCTAGGTTCTCCCTTCTGTTGCCTTAGTTCTCAGTTTTCACAGAGCCCTGTGCATTTAGCCCACTCTCTTACTAGGGAGGAATAATCCTCCCATCCTGGGATAGCCATTTCTTCTTATAAATACCTTTTGCCTCCAGATAGAGATCTGATGCCTTGCATTTCCATCCTTGTTGCCAAATGGAGTGCCAATGCAGTATTCACAGTGCCAATGGTCACTATAAATATGCTTGATTGCAAAATGTAACAGACTCTATGAATAGAGGAGAGAAGCAAAACATTTACTGAAACACCAGAAAACCAAATTCCAAAACCAGTAAACTGATTCCATCATTGTAGCAAAGAAGTCAGTAAGCCATAACAGCACAGAGAAGCACAGCATCTTTTAGCCTTCCCACAAACCAACATTTACTCATAAGCCTAACTGTCTCCCTCAGATATGTCATCTCCTCCCTCCAGTCTCTAACTGCTCTGACTCCCAGCTTCCTGTTGCCTCTGTTCTACCCTTCAGCAATTTCCTCCCACCACAAGCTACACGTGATTACATTTAGCGTATTAGGGGACAGGGTGTATCCTCTAAGCAGGGAAATCTTCAAATTCCTCTGGGTTTAGTAAGAGGCAGGGAAGATCTTCAAATTACTATTACCATTACAACTCTCAGAGTTAAAAGTTTGACTGTTATTATTTAATCAATCAACAAGCATTTATTAAGGGCTAGTAATTATATGGTGACAAAGACAAAAAAATGTCAGTTCTGAAGTTATTTATATTCTTTTGATCAAAACAACATATTCCAGGCTTGGCATTTGACTCCCATAGGTCCATGCTAGGATAGAGGGAGACAGAGCAAGGAGATGGAGAGCCGAGTTTCTGAGTCCTCCAAGGTTTCCTATCTCCATTGTCTCTATCTTTTTTTTTTCTTGCCAGCACCTCTGTATCAATCTTATTTTTGGAAAAAATATCTTGATAAACATGAGTGAGTTCTGGCTTATATCAGCTCCTGGGAAGAAATCATGCCAGCAGACATCTGAGAAATTATACACAGCAACAACCAAAAGTTGTTCTTTCTATTAATTCAAAGTTCAACATTCCTTACTTAAAGGTTGGCACACTGAGTGTTTTAGTTGGATTATCAGGTCAATTGGCTAAACCGGATTCATTTGTGGAGGGAGTTGTTAAGAAAGTGGCCCAATATATGTCTAAGGTACTAGAAGACAGTAGAGATAAAGTTAAAGAAAAATCAATGGAGGTGACTCCATTACACGTATAGCAAGGTTCCAGTAGGATATGGCCAAGTATCCAACCAAGCAGTGCCTGAAAAATATTTCCGAAATAATTGCCAAGGGAGTAAATAAAATTGACAATGACTTGAAAACCTGAGTATCTGTGTATAATAATCTGAAAGGCAGTTTTCAGAATTTGGAAAAAAAGAACATGAGAAGTTTGTTAACTAGAAGCCTAATGGAAATCATAAAGAAAGATAATTTTGTCATTGATTCAGAGTATCTCATCACATTATTCATGGTAGTTCCAAAGTTAAACCACAATAACTGGGTTAAGCAGTATCAAACATTAGCTGAGATGATAATCCCAAGGTCCAGTAATGTTCTTTCAGAGGACCAAGATAGTTTACCTGTGCAATGTTTCCTTGTTGAGACACAAAGCTAGAGAAAACGAGTTCATTTTCTGTCATTTTCAGTATAATGAAGAAGAAATAAAAGCAGACAAAGAGGTGATGATCAGGTTCTCTACTGACAAGAAAAAGCAATTTGTACCACTAGTTTGGTGGCTGAAAGTGAATTTCAGTGAAGTTTTCATAGCATGGATTCGTGTGAAAGCATTAAGAGTTTCTGTTGAGTCTGTTTTAAGATACAGATTGTTAGTGAACCATAATGCTACTTCAACCTAATAAGAAAACTTTGAAGAAACTGAGAGTATTGTATGATTTATACAAATACCTGGACAATAGCACAACAGCTATTATTGATGCACCCATGTATATTCCAGGCTTAATTCTCAGTCAACAGGAATGTTATCCCTATGTGTATTACATGACTCATTGCAATCTATTGGAATTCAAGTAAAAATGGTCCCCAATATTGAAAATCCCATCCTATTGTTGGTGTGCATGAACAGAAATAAGGTTGAAGTATGCGTATACTTTTAACTATTCATTCAATGCTTGCTCCTTATATTCCCTTTCCTTAGATGAATTTTCCCATAACGGTCCATCTCCTGATATTTTCTTTTCAAAGAAGAGTATATTTATTGTTGCTTGTTATTAACCAGGTCTGTAAGTGTGTACTGAAAAAAAAATCAGAGTTTATAAACATATTAGTATATTTTTTAAAAAGTCTTTTTCTTCATTGTTACAGCGCTAAACTCATTGCTATTGTTCACAAAGACCTTGTTTACGAGCAAAAAGCGTAACATTTGTACAATTTTGTTCCTTGAATTTAGTAGCTATAACTGTTAAATGCTTATTGAATTGTGATATTTGAAAAAAATGACAATATTCAGGAATGTGTTTTCTGTATATTTCAAACAACAATCCATGGGCACTGTCAGCACCCACAGGCAAGATTAAAATTACCTGTGCAAAAGTGTGTGGTGGTGTGCATAACTTCTCCAAACATTGGTCAGAGTTCACTAACTAAGATCACTGTTGACTAAATACCACTTAGAGGTATTAGTTACATGCTAAAAGGTGCCAGTTGCATTCTGTTCTGTTTGTGTTTACTTTCCACAGATTATATTCTTTTTTTAATTTAAATTTATTTATTTTTAGTTTTTAACATTCTTTCCATAAGATTTTGAGCTACTCTCCCCGTCTTTCCCCTGCCCTCCACCCCAAAATAGCAAGCTTACTGAATACCCCTTCCCCCAATCTGTTCTCTCTTATATCCTCCCTCTTCAACCCCCCTAACTTTCTAGTAGGGAAAGATGGGTTTCTATACCCCAGTACTTGTTTATCTTATTTCCCAGTTGCATGAAAAAAAACAATTTTTTAAACATTTGTTTTTAAAAGTTTGAGTTCCAAATACTTTTCCCTTCCTCCCTCCTCACCCACCTCCACTGGGAAGATAAGCAATTCAATATATTTCTTCAGTCAGATTGCTGACTCTTTTCATGATTTTCTTGCAACATTCTTATTTCTCTTCCCAATTTTTCTTCTACTTCTCTCATTTGGTTTTCAAAATCCTTCTTCAGCTGATCTCTAGCTTTAAGGCAATCTTCATGTTTATTGGAAGCTTTTGGTGGGGGAGCTCTGGCTGTGCTGTCCTCCTCCCACTCTCTGCCTTGATCCTTCTTTTTTCCCAAAGAAGGAATCTAGGGTTTGGTTGCTGTTCTTACTTTGCTTCTTATGT
>CM053592.1:90916428-90938711 GCA_028646515.1 Pseudochirops corinnae | reverse complement strand
CTTCTTATGTTTATTCTTATTCATGGTTGGTCAGTCCGTGATTTTTTTTTTTAATCTCTATGGAACTCTGCTTCCAGAGGGGAGAGCTCTGTCCCAAATCACTGGGGTTTTCCCAGCTGCTAGAGCTCTTAGGAGGCTGCTGGGTCCCTCCCCCACTCCGGCTCACTGAAAAAAAAAAACAAAAAATCAAGACCAACGCCCAAGACCGTGATCCGGATCCAAGCCGCTCAATGCAAGAGCTCTTGGCCTCTGAACGATTGTTTGGTCCCCCTGCAGTCTGCAGGCCGGGAGCTCTGAAGCAGCAGTGTGGAGGCAGGTACAAAACCTCCACTTCCCACTTCTTTGCCCTGGAGGCATTTTGACTGGACCCACTTTTCTCCCCTGATTTCACCAAGCTCCACTAACCTAATTCTGGATATTGCCGCGGATCCGCTTTCCCGAAGCTCCAGCCGGGGCTCTGCTCCTCTCGTCTGGCTGCCTCTAGAGCAGAGCCCTGGTTTCAGGCTAGGCTGGTTTTGGCTTACAGGGCTGAGATGGTTCTTTGTAGCCAAGCTGACTTTAATGGAAAGTATATTTGTGTGCATTTTGGTGTTCTAGAATTTGTTTAGAGTCATATTTTATGGGTATTTTGGAGTGGCTATGTGAGAGCTGAGATATGTTGCTGCTCTTATGCTGCCATCTTGGCTTTGCCCCCATAAGCAATTCAATATAGATTGAACATGTGTAGTTACCCAAATCATTTCCATAGTAGTTATATTGTGAAAGACTTTACTGTATTTCCCTCCATCCTATCCCACCCCCACTTATTCTATTTTTCTCCTTTGCCCCTATCCCTTTTCAAAAATGTTTGCTTCTAACTTTCCTCTCCCCCAATCTGCCCTCCCTTCTATTCTCCCCTCTCTTATCCACTACTCCCCCATTTTCCTGTAGTGTAAGATACCCAATTCAATGAGGATCAGGTTGTCCCATTCCCTTTAACCTTCCTGCTCTTCCCCTCCATTGTAACAGTTTTCTCTTGCCTCTTTTATATGAGATAATTTACCCCAATCTATTGCTCCCTTTCTTCTTCTCCCAATAAACTGCCCTCTCACCTCTTAATTTTGTTTTTTTGAAATCATCCCTTCATATTCAACTCATCCTGTGCCCTCTGTCTATGTATACATGAACATACACACTCACATATATATTTATACACACATATATCCTCCTATACATACATATGTATGTATGTATACACATATATACATATATATTCCCTTCAGATATCCTCATACTGAGAAAAGTCTTATTAGTTACAATTATTGTTTTTCCATGTAGGAATGTAGATAGTTCAACTTTAGTAAGTTCCTTATGATTTCTTTTTCCTGTTTACCTTCTCATGCTTCTCTTGCTTCTTGTTTTTGAAAGTCAAATTTTCTGTTCAGCTCAGGTTTTTTCATCAAGAATGCTTGAAAGTCCTCTATTTTATTGAATGACCATATTTTTCCCTTTAGCATTATATTCAGTTTTTCTGGGTAGGTGATTCCTATTTTTAGTCCTAACTCCTTTGGCCTCCAGAATACCATATTTAGCCCTTCAATCCATTAATGTAGAACCTGCTAGGTCTTATGCTATCCTGATTGTGTTTCCATAATAATCAAATTGTTTCTTCCTGACAGTTTGCAGTATTTTCTCCTTGACTTGGGAACTCTGGAATTTGGCTATAATATTCCTAGGAGTTTTCTTTTTGGGATCTTTTCCAAGAGATGATTGATGAATTCTTTCAATTTCTATTTTGCCCTCTGGTTCTAGAATATGAGGGCAATTTTGCTTGATAATTTCTTGAAAGATGGTGTCTATATTCTTTTTCTGATCATGGCTTTTAGGTAGACCAATAATTTTTAAATTATCTCCCCTGGATCTATTTTTCCAGATCAAATGGTTTTTCCGGTGAGATATTTCACATTGCCTTTTATTTTTTCGTTTGTTTAGGTCTGTTTTATAGTATCTTGGCTTCTCATAAAATCATTAGCTTCCAGTTGCTCCAGTCTTATTTCGAAGGAGTTATTCTGTTCAGTGATTTTTTGAAATTCATTTTCCATCTGGCAAATTTGGGTTTTTAACACATTCTTCTCCTCATTGGCTTTTTGGGCCTCTTTTGCCATCGGAGTCAGTCTATGTTTTAAGGTTTTATTTTCTTCAGTGTATTTTTGGGTCTCCTTTAGCAGGCTGTTGACTCATTTTTCATGATTTTCCTGCATCTTTCTCATTTCTCTTCCCAATTTTTCCTCCATTTCTCTTACTTCATTTTCAAAATCCTTCTTGAGCTCCTTCATGGTCTGTAACCAATTCATATTTTTCTTGGAGGCTTTTGAGGCAGGAGTTCTGACTTCACTGTCTTCCTCTTGCTCCATGCCTTGATCGTTTTTGTCCCCAAAAAAGGATTCTATCATCTGTTTGTTCTTCCTGTGCTTGCTCGTATTGGCAGCCAATTACCAGACTTTTGAGCTTTTTGCCATTGTAGACCTCTGCTTCCAGAACGGATAGCACTATGTCCCAAATCGCTGGGGTTTTTTCAGCTGCCAGAGCTATTAGATGGGCGCCATCTCTCCAGCCCCCACACACTCCGGCTCAATGGTAACGCTCCGCAGGACCACCACCCAAGATCACAGTCCAGATCCAAGCAGGTCAAATCAAGAGTGATTAACCTCTGAATGGTTGCTTGGTCCCCCTATAATTTGCAGGCCAGGAGCTCTGAGGCAGCCATGTGGAAGAGCTGCCATGCCTTCACTGCTTCTCACTCCAGGGGTAGCAGCCAGATCTCACTCTCCCTGTTCCAAAAACACTCCACACTAATCTTTTACTTTTTCTTTCACATTTGTGGATTGAGAAGTCTAGAAAACACTGCAGCTGCTGGTGATTTACTTTTGTGAGGTCTGCTCCAGCTGTGTCTGGTTAGGTCCACCCTGGGGCTAAATTGCAGCTCAGGCAGGACTGCTCTCTATGCTCCCAGCACTGCAATGGACCCTTCCTGCCAGCCTGCTGGGCTTCATTCAGCAGGAGATTTGTTTCTCTCTGTCACTTTGTGGGTTCTGTAGCTCTAAAATTTGTTTAGTGTCATTTTTTTACATGTATTGGAGGAGGTGGAAGACAGAGCCACGTGGAAGTCCTGTTTTTACTCCACTATCTTGGCTCTGCCCCCCTCCACAGATTATCTTACTGTGCCAAATTTGCCTCAAAATACACAATGTGATGTTGGAGTTCATTTTTCAAAACATATGGGTGACATATCTGGTCACCAAACTTTTAGTATTTTTAAATGATTAAGAACTAGGTCTAATTTGAGTAAAATCCAGCAAAACTAAAAATAATTGCATATATTAGTATATAAAGAATAAATAGAAAATCAATATAATGTAGTTAACAAGGTTGTTAGTAAGAAAAGACACTAGCAATTGGGAGAAGCAGGGAGTTTTCATCTAAAAGGTGATGCTTGAGTTGAGTCTTCAAGGAAGTAAGGTTTTCCATGAGGCAAAGGGATAGGAGGAGTGCCTTTCAGGACATAAAGGATACCCAGAACACGGCCATGGAGTTGAGAAATGAAATGCAACATGTGAGAAACATAGAAAAATTTAGTTTGGTCTATTGAATAAGGAAAAGGGAATAACACATGAGGATGGAAACAGAAGCTAAGGCCAGGTTGTTCAGGGTTTTATTTGTATTTTGTCCTAAGAGCAATTGAAAGCACCCTGGAATCTATTGAGTCGGGAAGTAATTTGGTCAGCTCTGCATACTGACAGCTGTATGAAGGATGGGTGAAGTAGAGACACCTGAGTCAGAGAGATCAACTTGGAGACCATTTCAATAATCTAGACAAGAGGTGATGAGGGCTTGAACTAATGTGGTAGCTGTGTGAGTAGAGAGATGGGGTCTTACATGAAAAATATTATGATGATAAAACAACTAATCAGATTTTGGGGTGAGAGAGGGAAAAGTCAAGGTTAACAAAGGCAAGATTATGAACGTGACTGATGAAAAGAATGGTGGTAGCCTTAATAGAAACAGAGTTCAGTAGATGGGAGGGGTTTTTTGGGGTGGGGAATAGAATGTTGATTTTGAGTTGTCTCTGTGACAACCAGTTAGCAATGTCTAATAAGCCACTGATGATATGATATTTTAATTCATCAAACTTGGACTGGATATGTAGATTTGTGAGTCACTGGGGCAGCTAGGTAGCACAGTGGACAGAGTATCATCTCTAGAGTCAGAGGACCCTGAATTCAAATGTGACCTCAGATACTTACTGGTGCTATGTGGGAAAGTCTTTTAGCCACAACTTTCTCCCTCCCCAAAGGAAAAAAAAATTTGTGAGTTTAATAAAGAATTTTTTAAGGAGGGGAAAGCTTAGGAATGTTTGAGGATAGAGAAGGAAAATATAGAGACGGAAGATTATAGAGAGAGGAAATGATGGAAGAAGCAATTCGGTACAGAGAAGACAGACAAGGATGGAATCAAGGATTGTTCTTCATAAGGAAAAAGGTCCCCACCTTGCCAGACACTGGAGGAAAGCAGAATACATGGGGTGATGACAAGAAATTTTGAGATGAAGGGGAGAAAAGTGAACTCCCAGTGTACAACCTCAATTTTCTTGGAGTACACAAATATCCTGATATCACATTATCTACTGCAGAATAAAAAAAATTTAATGTGGAAATAGTGCTGAATTTGGAGTCAGGGGACATGGTTTCAAGTCTCAGATCATCTGTTTGCTACCTATGTGATCTTGGGAAATCAGTGAAACTTTCTAGACCTCAGTTTCTTCATATGTGAAATGGATGTAAGTGGCAGGAGGTGGGAGGGCACAGTCCTTTTTGGATCTAAATCTATGATCCTATTATTAAAAAAAAACCTATGCCCAATCAAACATAAAATAGTCTTCATCTCTGAACATGGCACAGAGCAAAGGAACTAATCACTTTACTGGTTATGAACTAGAATCTAAGGAATGACTTGGAATAATTTTTATAATAGTGTGATCCTCCCTCCACCCCTTCTTCTCTAAATTCATTCTCTCTCTATAGACCTGCTTCCCCCCACCCTGCTCCCACACTGGCAGAGTTCCTCAGAAGGTTTTGCTACTGCATCTCTTAAGGGTTCCTAAGCCCGTTATAGTTCCCAAGTTCCCTAAAAAAAGACAAAGCGAAAATAATAGTTACTTAAGATTCTGCTCTTAAATGTGGACCTCATTCTCCCATCAATGCATAAAAGTCCATCAGGGAAAGTGGATACAAAATTAAAGTACTATGAGAGACACACATCTGGCCAGAGCAACTCACAATTCTTCACGGAAAGGTAGGTCTCAATTTCCCTTTTCTTTTTTCAGGACTGTATTTAAAAAGTTCACTAAGCAGCATGGTATCTGTGTCAGACAGTTGGTTCCACTGCTAAACCATGGTCCTCTGCAGCTAATATAGACTAATCTCTTCCCAGGAGGACTCCTGACCAGATTTTGGATTCTCTCAACTTGGTTGCTCCATAGTTGCTCCATTACTAGGCTGAGCTGGGCTGGGCTGGTCCTCTGTTTAGCTAGACTTGCACCTTGATGGAAGCAATTTTTTTTTATCACTCCCCACTTGAGGCGCTGCTTATGTTCTCAGCTAAGCAGTGTGATGCTCTTTCAGAAAGGTTAGAGTCCCTTTGCCTGAGGTTGAAAAAAGCTTCTCCAGTTCTCCCTCTTCACTGGGTTCTGATGAATTTCTTATTCTCAATCTCTTGTGCAGTGGTACAGAAAAGTATAGCCTCTCTTTAATAAACTTATTCTTACAGACAGTAGATAATAATACAGAGCTATATAGACACTTTTCTACCAGACTCTGAGATTTTGTTGGTGGTGGTTGGGGGGTGGGGGGAGGTGGAAGGTGGTAGGGGGAGGTTTTAATCAACCAACTGGTACTTCTAGCTATGGTGAGGAATCAAATCATTGTTTCTATTGACTAAGTTATAACCAGGTAATGTCTATTTATCTACTAATCAAAACACTTCTGAGGTTCAAAGTCCCTGTTTATTAAGTCCAAAGTTCTTTCGTTGATCATAGGCAAATGAGCATCTGGGAAGAAAGACCTCAGGCCAGTATTTGCCTTTGAGAAGTACATTATGTCTTCAGGATCCTTTTTTAGTTTGTTTTTGTTTTATAAAAGACTTAGATTTGTCCTTGTACTTGCTTCTTTCAATCAGCAAAATCAACAAAGTTTGCAATGGCTGCTTCAACTGTATGCCCAGACTCAAGTTCTAGAGTCATTTACCCCAGTGCATTATTGATGTGTTTGTTGTTCCCTCAAGGACAGCCATTTGATGACTTTGTGCAGTTGTTCTTTGTCACCTTTTATTCATTAGGCTTTGGATTCTCAAAATGGAGAGGACCTCAAATCGTAAGGACAGGGGGGAGGCAAAAGCTGTTGAATCCTATGAAACAATAATCAATCTCCAAACCTTCCTGGCCAATCAGGGGTATATAACATTGTCCCTGGAGCAGGGGTATGACTGAAATGTCACCAAGAGGGTTGCTTGGCCTGGCCTGTAAGTGGATTCTCAGAAAATCTAATTTGAAATTACTCTCTTTAATTATGCTGTTGATATAAATAACTCTGATGAAATTAGTGCAGCTGGCCTCCTGTTTGTTTTCCCCATCGGAATGCACTGTACAATGCAATCATTGGAAATAAACGTCTATTACAAAGAATGCTCCATTTCAAAGAACATATTATTCTGCTCATCCAACCAAGTGGAGTCTCTCCCTCTAAACCCCCATATCAATCTTGTGCCTATTAAAGGAATGAACCAATTATGAAGCCCTCATAATGTACCAATTGGTAAATTAAAACAATACATTTCTGTTGATTGGGAGCACGCACTTAAAAGGTTTTAATTTGTTTTTCCTCAATGCTTGTTTAGCTGGAGTTGCCCTTATTTTCATCTTGAAAGAGTCTCTACCATATTCAAAATTATTGGAATGCCCCATCCCTTCACAAAGTCGTCTTTTTTAAAAGCTTGAATATCTTTAAAAGGAAGCAAAGGCTGGACTTCAAGAAAAATAGTCCTTTATTTTGGGAAGAAGAATTTAATATTAGGAAAACAAAAGGGGAGGCTAGGTGGTGCAGTGAATAGAGCACCAGCCCTGGAGTCAGAAGGATCTGAGTTCAAATGTGGCCTCAGACACTTGACATACTAGCCGTGTGACCTTGGGCAAGTCATTTAACCCTAATTACCCTGCCTTCCCCCCTCCAAAAAGAAAAAAAAAAAAAAAGGATAACAAAGAACATTTAATGAATACCTATTGTGTTCAGGGCCCTGTGCCAGGTTCAGGGGGGAGATAAGATGGACAAGATTTGTCCAAAGGTGGGAAAATTTGTCCCAGAAACTTAAAGGACTGCTGGTGGTGCTTGTATCCCTCTAAAGCAGAAGGTAGTGACTGAGCCTGGGGTAACGAAAACATAGAGAGGGTGAGGCTTGGAGCTGGATATGGAGAATAGCTCCTTTCAGTTTTCTGAATCTCTGTTCATCTGTAAAAGGGAAATGATAATACTCGTTTTGCCTATATCATGTTTGAGAGTATTGAATAAGAGTGTATGGCAAAGGGCTTTGCAGAATGTGGAGTGCCATGCTAAGGAAGGAACAACCAGAATAGCTGGTTTTTATAGTGCACTGAAGGTTTATAAAGTGATTAACATATTGTGTCTGATTTTATCCTCCCAGCAATCCTAAGAGGAAGGTCATTTGAATAGTATTGTTCCCATTTTACTAAGGAGAGAACAAGTCCAAAGACTTGCCTGTGGTCACACAGACTTGAAAGAGTTAGAAGCAGAGGTCATTTGCAGTTCTGTCATCACTCTTTCCATGAGAGCACCCTGAAATAAATGTAGTAACAAAGTATGACATCAAAATTAGTAGAGCCTTAATTAAAGAGCTGGTACTCTATTATCATACTACATAATAGCTAGCATTTACACTTATCCTTTACATATCATGGGCCTTAGGGATGCTACATGTCTGTGATCTTGAAAATCCAAGTAAAAATTTTTGGCACTCCGTTTGTACCAGAGAAGTCTGTTTTTGTTTTATGAAGTTTTTCTGTTTTCTTTTATGGAGTGTTTACAGTACTTTATTGTAAAATTTGGATTAAGTATTTGGTCTGTGTCTTCTGCTGGCCTTCATGTATTATCTGTGACTTCTGCAAAACTCCCCCAAAATTCTCATTTAATTTCTTATGCAGACCTATGATATATTGAAACTGTGATGGGGAAAGTCATGATGTGGAAGGGATAACTGCTTATAGTGCTTTCAAATTTCCAGCAAAACCCTGAAAAGTGGGGAGGTAGAGTTATTATTTTCATTTTACAGGTGAGGAAATTGAGACCAACAGAGGTTAAGTGACTTTCTCAAGGTAATGGCTAGTAAGTTGTTGGAAGCTGGATTTAAACTCGGATCTTCCTGACCCCAGGCCCAGAGCTCTATCTACTGGGTTACCTAGCTGTCAAGCAGAGAAACTAATCTCCTAATCACAGTTAGAGTGCTGGAAGGGAAGGAACTCAGAGGTTCCATGGGAAGGTACTGGTTTTGGGGTCAGAGGGCCCAGATTTAAAACCACTTACTTAGATTCATTTATCTCTGTGGGCCTTAGTTACCTGATTTGTTAAAAGAGGGGATCGTGATAGATGAACTCGAAAATTTCTACCAGCTCTTAATTTATGATCCTTGCATTTTCCAGGTGAGGAAGTTGAGGCCTAGAGAGCTTCAAATGACTTATTTCAGGTCACATAAGCAGTAAATACAGTTATCTCTTCCATATCAGACTTTCCCCACTGTGCTTTCACTATATCGCAGGTCAACAGAAGAAATTAAATGGGAGTTTTGCAGAAGCTGCAGATGACATACGAAGGCCAGCTGACGATGCAGAAAAAGTTTGGAAACTCAGAAATGCATAAACTATATGTATTATATCGTATAATATCAACATATTGTATCTTTTAATGCCATAATAATTCAGATTTCTTTTCTGGTATAAAGGGAGAGCCTAAAATTTTGTGCAGGTTTTCCAGTTCAAGGGGATGTCAAGCCCCTAACCCTGTGATGTGAAAAGGATAGTGGTAATAGGCTTAAGGTTCAAACCCAGTTCCTCTGGCTCTGTGTTTAATTCTGTTTCCACTTTATTGTGCTGTAACTGAGAAAACTAAGTGCCATAAAGCAGGGTTCCTTTTATCTCACTTAAATCTATAATTTTTGTAATTAGTGATATAATTGGCAGGGCTGTCGTAAAACTATCCAAACAGCCAACTGCACAGATATGAATGACTTAAGATGTTAAGTTTTTTGATATATCATTGTGGGCAGCACAGAATATGCCCAGTGCCCACAAAGCATGTAATTGGCAGAAACGGAAATACTTTTTCCTTGGCTATTGTTGAAGTAATCACTGTAATTGTTCATTTTAAATCATCAGAGAGGTTGATTTCCTTGCAGGTAAGTCTTTGGAATACTTAGACAGTAAAATTAAAGGGTCACCAAATATCATGGGATTAAGAGCTAGAAGGGACCAGAGATGTCCTCTCCTCCAATTCCCTCACTTTGTAACTGATTGTAAAATGGGCACAGAGAACTGAAGTGAGTAATTTATAAGCATTTAGGTAGTAATAAGGCAGCTTGATTGATGGAGTGAATATAGTTCTGACCTGAATCAAGAAGACCTGAATTAAAATCCTGCCATTGACAAACCCGACTGCTTATTAGCTGTGTGACTCTGGGCAAGTCATTTAACATCAGTTTTCTTCAGTTTCAACTGTAACATAGGAATGAAAATAGTGCCTTCCTCCCAAGGTTGTTAGGAGGGTCAAGTGAGATATCTATAAAGTGTTTTGCAAGCTATCCAATGCCATATAAATACTTATTATTAGCAGAGCAGAGATTTGAAGCCAGGTGCTCTATAGAGCCAGGACTTTTGTTGCTACAAGCTGATACAATCTCAGGCCTGAGACTGTACATCTAGATTCCAAAGCAGAGCTGGGACAGCACCTTCTTCAGTCCATTTCCCTTTCTCCCTTGCCTTAGGCTGCTGACTGTCTTGCTGAGCATGCCATTCGATTCAATAAGCATTTACTAAGTGCGTACTATGTGTGGACTCTGTGCTGAGATCTTAGGGGTACAAAAAGAGACAAAAGACCATCCCTACACTCCAGAAGTTTACAATCTTATGGGGGAGACCGCATGCAAACAAATATATACAAATCAAGTGATATATAGGATAAATAGGAAACAATTAACAAAGGAAAGGCAACTGAATTAAGGTAGATTGGTTGGGGAAGACTTCCTGTAGGAGGTGGGATTTTAGTTGGGCCTTAAAGGTTAGTAGTTGGAGTGGAGGAGAGAGAGTGTTCCAGACTCCAACTCTGACTCTCCTGTTCCACAATCAGTGACCCTGGAAGGTAGTTAAAAATTCCAGAAAGGATTTGGTTGTTGGAAGGTGATTAATGATAATAAGTATCATATAGCACTTTAAGGTTTGCAAATATACCTTGCAAATATCTCATTTGACTTTCAATAATCCTGATGTCAAGGTCAGAGTTGTGAGAGCTGATTCAGATTTTTGAAGGAATTTAATCAGACCTTCTCTTTAGCCAAAGGGAGCTCTATTAACACAAAGGCATGTGGACCTGAGACTTAGCAAAGAGCTAAGCAAAGGCATTGATGTAAGGACCAGACTTATATATACACAGAAAGTTACACAAACCTGTAGGATGATGATGTAATTTTTAGGGTTTCTATGAGGGTTGGAGTTTTAGGGACAAGATGAGGCAGTGAATGATACAGGATGGGGAACACAGTGTAAGGGGGACAAAAACAATTCTTTTGGTACAAGTGCATGGTATTTCAAGATAAGGGGAAGGGGCACTAAGGCACCCTCAAGTTACATGATGGACTAAGAATAAGCCTCAACCTCCCCAGCAGTTTGGGGGGAATAAGCCCTTAGGGCACCTTTATATCCACATCACTATGAGGTGGGTGCTATTATTATCCCCATTTTTACATATGAGGAAACTGAGTCAGAGATTAAGTGATTTACCCAAGGTGACACATCGAGCTAGTAAGTTTCTAGGGCCAAATTTGAGCTCAGGTCTCTCTGATTCCAGGTCTAGCACTTATCCCTAACACAATCTACCTAACTTATCAAAGTCATCTTTCTAGAATGTACAGGAATCACCTACAACATCTCTGAAAGGTAGTCATATAGGTTTTGATTTGTCACTTATAGTAATGAGAAACTATTTCGTTATTCATTGACAAATGTAGACCCCACTTATAGGGAGAAGTGACTGGGAAGAATTACAGGGAGGACACCTACCTGCTGAATAAGATGATTTTACACAGCTTTACTCAAGTTCTGGGGGATATACCCTATACCTTGAACTAGAAGAAACTGGTGGGAAGAAAGAGGTTGTACCATGAAGTGACCATGGCACAAATGTTACACAGAAGCTATCGCAGTTGACCAAGGTTATATCAATACAACCATAACATTGACCAGGGGAAGATGGTGATGTTCCTAGCTTGAATTATGGACTGAATGGGACCTATGACTCAAGAAGGAGGTGGTGACCCTTTCTCACTCTCTTTCTTTAAGTACAAAAGTCCTTAACCTGAGGTCTGCAAACTATGCAAGTATGTATGTATGCATGCATGCATGCATGTGTGTATAAATACACACTACAAGGAGTGCACTGAATCAGAGCACCTGTAAGTGTCCTTTTATTTCTACAACTTTTTGTCTATGAACTTATAGTACAGTCTCTAGGTTTTAGCTCTTTTATTGTATGACATATGACAGGGTAAATATGAAGTAGTTTATTTTGAGAAAGACAAAACTAGAAACATCTTGAGAATAGCATACTTACAAAGCAATATTGCAAATTGATATTCAGAAACTTGAGCAATGTACCCAGTAGAATAAAGGTGCTTAAGAAAGGCTATCTTAAGAAAATGAGTTTTGATTAAGGTCTTTTTGGACAAGATGAACATTGGTCAGAGATCAAGGTTAGGAAGTCACAGGTAAGAATCAGCAAGACATAAATTAGTAAATTTTGTTGAGGGCAGAAAGAAGAAGGAATTAGTGAGTTGTCCAGGGTATCAAACTAGCTTGGCCATGGTTGGTTTCCATTGAATTCTAAGGGTTTAGTGCCAAAGGTGAATGACATACTACTGACCCCAGAGAGTTAATTCAACCTATCTTATTCCCAGTACATATAAAGCACATTCTAAACCTTAAATTACTATGTAAATATCATCTAGTATTATTTGAAGTAGAATTGCTTTTAAAATAGTAAAGGTTAATAGTGAGAGGCAGTCTTGTATTATAGGGGTGGGAATGTGGGGAAAGCAACCCTGGACTTACAGTCAGACTGATTTTGAAATTCCAGTTCCAAAGACTTCCTCACTGTATGACTTCTGGCAAGCCATGTGACACCCCATTTTCCTTATCTGTAAAATGGAGGTGGGGGGTTGGGGGAGGGTGAGAATCCTATTTGTACTTCTTTACCTCACCAGGCTGATGTGATAATCAAATGAGTGAATATGTATGTAAAACTATTGGAGAGGTATCAGTCCAGGTAATTTGTTGTGCTCCTCCTTCTGGTGACCCAGCCCAAATAGTAACATGATGATGCCTTTTCTCTAGCTGGCAATTCAGCAAAGTGTGTCCAGGCAGGCATCATAGGCTTCCAGCCTTTAAGAGATCTTATCAAATTCTGTGACTTGATGTTCCATCCACTCAGAAAATAATCCTGGAGGCATTTGGTAAATGAATAAACCATCTGATAATCTGGGCCTTCTAGATTCTCATCAGTTTTAACCTAAAGAAGATGGGGAGGAGACTGTGCTACTGATCTTTTTGTTCCAAGTCTCCCCCTAGGAGGTTTCAGATGCGAATTGAAGAGTTCTTTCCAAGTTTACAGTAAATAGAAGAGAAACTTGTGGAATCCTCTTCCCCCAAGGCAAAGTCAAGGGCAACTGTAGCTTCTCAGCTGCTGTAGTTCCTCAAACAAGTTTTAATTTTGCACACGGACCGCTCTTAACTTCCTGTGTTCTGTGGACTGGGGAGCTAACATCATGACTGATAGCAACATTTGCTGCAACTTTTTAAACATGTGGGAAAAAAATAAGATTTCGAGCATGTATTACATTAACCAGGATTCCAAATTATCCAATTTCTTTCAACAGGCGAGCAGCCCAACTACAGGAACAGCTCCTAGAAGCCAGTCACGGCTGTCTGTCTGCCCATCCACTCAGGACATCTGTAGGTATGTACTAAACTGGAGATCTTTCTCCATCTTCCCCCCCCTTTTTTTAGAATTATTCTTCTGTATTCTTAGTGTGCATCCTGACGCATGTGTGCTCCTTGCTTCTGCCTAGCACTAATCATCGATGGTTAACTTTGACATAAGAAAAAAAAAAACTAGTCATTTGTGTATTTCCTTTTCCTTCTAGTTGATCTTTGTTTACAAACTCTAAGTTCATGTTGCCATTTTCATCTTTCTTTCTCTCTTTTTTCCCACTGCTCTCTTCCATTTCCCATTTCCCACCCTTTCCTTTGCCTGTTGCATTGTTTAGATCTTCCACCTTGCATGATTTGTCAGAAGATACATTTGAGCATTCCACCCCTGTCATGGTGCTGACCCCTACTTGTAGGGAGTCTAGTAAGAAACAATTGAAACAGAGGTTTAGGCAGAGGAAGAGAGAGGCTTCTGAAAGATATCAGCATGCAGAAAAGCAGAGAAAGGGGAAGAAAAGTAAGTTTCACCTTCCCATCTCAAGTCCTCGATGGAGTGAATTCCACCAAGAGATGTCTGATTCATCTTCGACAGATGAAAATCAGTGGGTTCAGACCCAGCAAAGGACCCAAGAAAGAAGTAAGCTTCCCCGAAGAGGAAGAAGAAGCACTAACAAGACATGCAGAAACCTGGACGGGTCCTCAACTTCTAACATCATTGAGGTTGTCCATGTAGGGACTGGAGAGAAACAGGAGCTGACAGAATATGAGAGCTGCTCTTTAAACCACCATAGAGGAAAGGCCAAGAGATACAAAGAATACAGCCTTACACCAACTCTCCAATCTCCGCAGGCAAAGAGTTTCACAAAAGACCTTGGGGGAAATAGAAGCCAAAACCACTTTGGAGACCCACACCCTTTGGTTTATCTCAGGCAAAATGAAGTTCCCAAAGAAATTTTTTCAGAGAGAGTTTCAGGCACAGAGACAATGCCAGCAATTTCATGCCTACAAGAACCAGTGGCTACAAAGACCTGTGTAACTATTACTGCTCAGGAGCTTCCTGCCCCATATGATGACAGGTGTGATGATGATTCAGAAGTGTGCAGGTCAGTTGCTAATTAGAGAGACCCCATGTCCCCTCAGCATGTTGCTTCCTCTTAAGGGGTTTTGTGTATGCCTCCCTCTACCACCATGCCTTTTGGTAATAACTGCTTAGAGACTAATTAAGGGCTCAACAGGACCAGAAAAGGTGAGTGTGGGAGGCAGAAATCAAGATGTCTGTAGACTTGACACAAGATCCCTTGAATGCTGACACAAAATAGAACTAGATGTCTGCTTCCTCCTCCACTTATTTGGAATTCTAAGTCATTTTGGCAAAGAGCCTCATAGACCACTTCTGCTTGGGCAAACATTCTAGTTAAAGCAAGAAGGAGTATGAGGATCCCAAGATGTCTCAGGGACTAGCTAAAATTGGACAGCACTTTTCACCTCAAATTCATCCATGTAAATTTGACTCAAATCAGGAATGATAAATGAACTGGCCCCAATGCCACACCAGGCCTTTTGAGGTTCTATTCTTCAAGGGCAGGCTTTTTCTTGTGTTTTGTGTTTAATGGGAAATGTCACCTCTGCAATTAGGGCTAATTTGTTGTGTGATTGTCAGGCTCAGCTGGGAGATGTCAGATGGAAAATATGAAAACATAGATCACAACAGGTTGTTGGGGCAGCTGGGAGAAATGATTAAGGGAGAAGGCTGTGCTGAACTTGTAATTGGGATATCACTGCAGCAACTTTATATATGCCCAGAAAAGTTAAGTATTGTGCTTTTTACCAAGCTGTATGCATTTCTAAAGTAATATCACTGGACAAATTCATTTCAAAAAGGTTTCCAGTACTACTGTACCAGTACCTATGTCTATACGAGTGAACTTAAGCATTAAGCATTGTGGAGTCCATATAAAACCTACAGAGTTGTTTGGGTTTGAGTTCTCAAGGTTTGGGGCCAGGAGGAAGAGGGAGGACTTTATAAGTCTGCAGCATGTGTGTTGTACTTGGAAGGCATGTTAACTGGAAGCCCAACAGATGTTCTCACCTCCATTAAGAGCAATATAGGGGGCAACAGGAGGATAGAGAGAGAGACAGAGAGACAGAAGAAAGAACTCTGGATTTAGAGTTAGAGGATCTTGGCCATAGTCAAAGAAGTACCACTGAGCTAGGAAAATGGAAGTCTCTAGCCTAGCACATTCCAGACACAGATGACTCCAGTTCTGGATAATTTCAGAAAAGGTACAAAGCAGAAGGATGGTGAATGGTTAAGAACTTGACACTTTGTCGAACATAGAAGGATTTGACTCCCTCCCTAACCCAAACCTCTCCCAAATAAAGACTTTTTCAAATTCCAGCAGTGGACCTCCAGTAAGAATGTGATACCTATGTGACACATACAAAGTCCCTTCCAGACCAGAGTGACTTGAGAATATCAATTTCCCTGGAAATTATCACTTTTAAACTACCTGTTGTCTCTCTCTGTGTGCTCATCTCACTCTTAGGTTCTGGTGGGTAGGACGACCAGCAAGAGAATTCTTGGAGTTTTGGTCAGATGCCTTTATCCACTTAGACAAGGAGGTTGAAAAGGGAAAAAAAGGAAGGGGATTTATATTCCTAACATTTACCTATACTTAAAAAGTTATTATTTCTAGGCTTCTAAGGATTGTTCAACACTACTTCCAGTCTTATGTTTGTTTAAATAATAATTAGCTAGTATTTATATATATATATATATATCTCATTAAGGTTTACAAAGCACATCACAAATATTATTTGATCCTCATAACAACCCTGAGTAGTATGTGTTATAATTACCTCTATTTTATAGATGATAAAGTTGAGACAAACAGAGATTAAATGCAAAGTCACACAGCTAGGAAGTTTTTAATACTGGATTAATTTAATTCAAGTTTTCCTGATTCCAGTACAGTGAAATAGCCAATTGGTGTGTATTATACACTTACTTCAATACTGCAGTGGGTCCATGACTGCCTTCCAGCATTGTAGATGCCATCAATCCATACTATCTCATCCTCTGTTATCCTTCCCCATTGCTTTCCATAAATCCTTAATAGAGAACCCCGGTGACAGCATGGAGGACCTCCTTTTATTCCCTTCATGTTACATGAAAGCCTTAACTAGCTGAGAATGTTCAGTTGAAAGAGAGGATCCAGGGCACAGTCCATAGCTGGATGCAGTTTTGAAGGCATGGAATGGTTGAGCCCACATCTCAGGAAGATTACAAGATGATACATAAAGACCCTTGTTAGCAACCAGGGTTAAATCATTCTGTGCCCCGTGCCAGTTACAACTCTGAGGTATGCTATATAATGTATGAGCTGTCATTAAAGAAGAGACTCTTGTAATTGGAGTCATAGAAGCAATTTTTCCTAATAGAGATTGAATGCCTAGACTTTTGTTGAAAAGAGATTCAATAATATGTAAGGTTAATCAATGCATCAACAAGCATTTATTAAGCTCTTGGTTATATTCCAAGTACTATACCAAGTGTTGGGAAAACAAAAAAAGGCAGGAACACTATCTACCCTCAAGGAGCTTACTTTTTTAAAATTAAATTTATTTGTTTTCAACATTCACTTCCATAAGATTTTGAGTTACAAATTATCTCCCCATCTCTCCTCTCCTCCCATCCTAAGAGAGCATGTAATTTGATACAGGTTCTACATATGCATTCATATTAAACTTATTTTCATATTAGTCATGTTGTAAAGAATTAGAACCAATGGGAGAAACCACAAGAAAGAAGAAACAAACAAAAAAAAGAGAGAGAAAGAGATTATAATATGCTTCAATCTGCATTCAGACTCTATAGTTCTTTTTCTGGATGTGGATAGCATTTTTCGTTATGAGTCTTTTAGAGTTGTATTAGATCCTTGCATAGCTAAGAAGAGATAAGTCTATCAAACTTAATCATCACACAATATGACTGTTACTGTGTACAGTGTTCTGGTTCTGCTCACTTCACTCAACATCAGTTAATACAAGACTTTCCATGGGGGTGGCTAGGTGGCGCAGTGAATAGAGAACTGACCCTGAAGTCAGGAGGATGTGAGTTCAAATCAGGCCTCAGACACTTAACATAAAACTAGCCGTGTGATCTTGGGCAAGTCACTTAACCCCAATTGCCCTACCTTCCCCTCTCCAAAAAAGTAAAATATATATATATGCATATGTATATATATATATATATATATAAGACTTTCCAGGTTTTTCTGAAGTTGACTGGCTCTTCATTTCTTATAGAACTATAGAATTCTATTATATTCATATGACACAACTTGTTCAACCATTTCCCAGTTGATAGACATCAGTTTCTAATTCTTTGCTACCATAAAAAGAGCTGCTATAAATATTTTTGTATATGTGGATCCTTTTCCCATTTTTATGATCTCTTTGGGATAGAGACCTAGAAATGGTATTGCTGGGTCAAATGGCATGCATAGTTTTATAGTCCTTTGGACATAGTTCAAAATTGCTCTCCAGAATGGTTGTATCAGTTCACAACTCTACCAACAATGCATTAGCATTCCAATTTTCCCAGATCTTTGCCAACATTTATCAATTTCCTGTTTTGTCATGTAAGCCAATCTGATAGGTGTGAGGTAGTACCTCAGAGTTGTTTTGATTTGCCTCTTTCTACTCAGTAGTACCTTTTTTCATATTACTATAGAAAGCTTTAATTTCTTCATTGGAAAACTGCCTGTTCATATCCTTCAACCATTTATCAATTGGAGAATGACTTGTATTCTTATAAATTTGACTCAGTTCTCTATATTTTAGAAATGAGGTCTTTATCAGAGACACTGGTTGTAAAAATTTCTTTTCTGCTTCCATCCTAATCTTGATTGCATTGGTTTGGTTTGTTCAAAAACTTTTCAATTTAAGGTAATCAAAATTATCCATTTTGCATTTAATAATGTTCTCTATCTCTTGTCTGGTCATAAATTCTTCCATTCTCCATTAATCTGACAGGTAAATTATTCCTTGCTCTCCCAGTTTGCTTATAGTATCAGCCTTTATATCTAAATTGTGTACCCATTTTGACTTTAACTTGGTATAGGGTAAAAGATGTTGGTCTTTATCTAGTTTCTGCCATACTATTTTCCAGGTTTCCCAGTAATTTTTGTCAAATAATGAGTTGCTATCCCAGAAGCTAGAGTCTTTGGGTTTATCAAATAGTAGATTACTACAGGCATTTACTACTGTGTCTTGTGTACCTAACCTATTCCATTGATTTACCACTCTATTTCTTAGCCAGTACCACGTAGTTTAAAAGGTTGCTGCTTCATAGTACAATAAAGATCTAGTATGAATAGGCCACCTTTCCTTGCATTTCTTTTCATTAAATCCCTTGATATTCTGGACTTTTTGTTTTTCCAGATGAATTTCGTTATTATTTTTTCTAGCTCTATAAAATAATATTTTGGTAGTTTGATTGGTATGACACTGTCATTTTTATTATATTAACTGGATCTACCTATGAGCAACTGATGTTTTTCCAATAATTTAGATCTGACTTTATTTGTGTGAAAAAATGTTTTGTAATTGTATTCATATAGTTCCTGCATTTGTTTTGGCAGGTAGACTCCCAAATATTTTATAATATCTACCCTAATTTTAAATGGAATTTCTCTTTCTTTCTCTTGCTTTTGGGCTTTGTTATAGAAATGTTGATTATTTATGTGGATTTATTTTATATCCTGCAACTTTGCTAAAGTTATTTATTATTTCAAGTAGTTTTTTACTTGATTCTCTAGGATTATCTAAATATATTATCATATCATCTGCAAAGCATGATAGCCTTGTTTCCATTTTGCCCATTTTAACTCCTTCAATTTCATTTTCTTCTCTTATTGCTAAAGCTAACATTTCTAGTACCATATTGAATAACAGTCGTGATAGCGGATGTCTTTGTTTCACCCCCAAACTGATTGAAAACATTTCTAACTTATCCCCATTATATATAATGTTTCTTGATGGTTTTATGTAGATGGTACTTATCATTTTAAGGAATACTCCATTTGTTCCTGTTCTCTCTAAGTGTTTTTAATAAGAAAGGGTGTTATATTTTGTCAAAAGCTTTTTCTGCATCTATTGAGATAATCATATGGTTTCTGTTAGTTTTCTTGTTGATATGATCAATTAATGCTGATAGCTTTCCTAATATTGAACCAGCCCTGCATTCCTGGTATAAATTCTACCTGGTCATAGAGCATTATTCTCATGAAAAGTTACTGTAATCTTTTTGCTAATGCTTTATTTAAAATTTTTTATTTTGTATTCATTCGGGAGATTGGTCTATAGTTTTCTTTGTTTAGATTATTCCTGGTTTAGGTGTCAGTATCATATTTGTATCATAAAGAGAATTTAATAGGACTCCTTCTTGGCCTATTTTCCAAAATGATCTATATGGTATTGGGATTCATTGTTCTTTAAATGTTTGATAGAATTCACTTGTAAATCTATCTGGCCCTGGAGATTTTTTTTCCTAGCTTAGCTTGTTTGATTTCTTTATCTGATGTGATTTATTTAAATATTTCATTTTCTCTTCCATTATTCTGGGCAATTTATATTTTTGTAAATATTAATCTGTTTCACTAAGATTGTCAAATTTATTGCATACATTTGGGCAAAATAGCTCCAAATTATTGTTTTAATTTCCTTTTCATTGGTGGTGAATTCACCCTTTTCATTTTTGATACTGGTAATTTGATTTTCTTTTTCTTTTCTTTTAATCAAATTAATGAAAGGTGTATCTATTTTATTGTTTTTTTTTTATAAAATCATCTTTTGGTTTTGTTTATTAGTTCAACAGTTTTCTTAATTTCAGTTTTTTTAAAAATCTCTCCTTGTTTTCAGTATTTCTAATTTGGTATTTAGTTGGGGATGTGTAATTTGTTCTTTTTCTAGCTTTTTTAGTAGCATGCCCTATTCATTGATCTCCTCTTTCTCCATTTTCTTCATGTAAGCATTTAGACATATAAAACTTCCCCTAAGAACTGCTTTTGCTGCATCCCATAAGTTTTGGTATGTTGTCTCATCATTGTCATTCTCTTGTATAAAGTTATTGTTTCTGTGATTTGTTGTTTGACCCGCTCATTCTTTAGGATTAGATTATTTAGTTTCCAATTAATTTTTAGCTTATTTTTCCATGTTCTTTTATTACAGTGCTTCTCAACCTGTGGGTTGCAATCTCTTTGGGGGTCAAACAACCTTTTCACAGAGGTCACCTAAGACCATTGGAAAACACATATTTCTGATGGTCTTAGGAACTGAGACACCGCTCTTCTATCCATCTCCAGGCAGGTCTGCCCACCTGCAGATACACCCACATACAAGTATTAAAAGCTCACGGCATTAGGAAGGTGGAGAACCACTGCTTTATTAGCTGTAAATTTTACTGCATCATGATCTGAAAAGGATGCATTTAATATTTCTCCCTTTCTTCATTGGATTGTGATTTTTATGTAGGTGCCATATACCACCGAGAAAAAAGGTCTACATATCTAACTTTTCTAAAATTCTAAAATTCTATTCACCTCCTTAATATCTTCCTTGTTTATTTTGTAGTTAGATTTATCTAGTTCAGAAAAGGGGAGGTTTAGGTGGCCCACTAGTATAGTTTTGATGTCTATTTCTTCCTGTAACTCTCTTAACTTCTCCTATAGGAATTTTGATGCTACATCTCTTGGTATATATATGTTTAGTAATGATATTGCTTCACTCTCTATGGTACCTTTTAGCAGAATGTAGTTTCCTTTCTTATCTCTTTTAATTAGATGTATTTTTGCTTGTGTTTTGTCTGAGATCAAAATTGCTACCCCTGCTTTTTTTTTTTTACTTCACTTGAAGCATAATATATTCAACTCCAGCCTTTTACCTTTACTCCCTGTGTATCCCTGTGCTTCAAATATGTTTTTTGTAAACAACATATTGTATAATTATGGTTTTTAATCCATTCTGCTACCCAATTTCATTTTATGGGAGAGTTCATTCCATTCACATTCACAGTTGGGATTACTATCTGTGTCTTTCTCTCCATCCTGTATATGCTTTTCTTTCTCCTTTCTCCTTTTCCCTCCTCACTAGAGTTTTGCTTTTGATCACCGCCTCCCTCAATTTGCCCTCCTTTCTATCAGCCCCCTCCCTTTTCTTTCCCCTTTCCCCTCCTATTGCCTATATGGAAAATTAGATTTCTGTACCTATTTAAGTATATGTTATTCCCTCCTTGAGCCAAATCTGATGAGTGTGAAATTCAAACAATGCTTATCTCCCTATCTTCTTTCCTTCTACTGTAATATTCTTTATGCCTCTTCATGTGATATAATTTATACCCTTTTCTTCCTCTTCCTTTCCTGTTCTCCTATTGCATTCCTTTTTCACCACCTAATTAGGTTTTTTATCATCACATCACAGTCAGTTTATACCCATACCATCTGTCATCTTCCCATGTACAGATGTAAATACTTGGCCCTCATTGAGTAACTTTTTTTTTTCTTTCCTGTTTACCTTCTTATGCCTCTCTTGAATCTTATATTTGAAGATCAAATTTTCCATTGAGCTCTGGTCTTTTCATCAGGCAGTTCTGGAAGTCCCCTATTCCACTGAATGACCATTACCTCCCCTGAAAGATTACACTTAATTTCGCTGTGTAGTTGATCCTTGTTTGTAATCCAAGACCCTTTCTGTGCCTTATGGAATATCATATTCCAAGCACTGCAATCTTTTAATGTAGAGACTGTAAGGTCCTTTGTAGTACTGTGGTTCCATGATATTTGAATTATTCATTTCTGACTGCTTGTGGTATTTTCTCCTTGACTTGATAATTTTGGAATTTGGCTACAATATTCCTTGGCAATTTCAATTTCAGATCTCTTTTTTTTTTTAATTTTATTAGAGTTTGCATCATTCATTTCCACAAGAT
>CM053592.1:90881440-90915928 GCA_028646515.1 Pseudochirops corinnae | reverse complement strand
TGGATAATGAAGACTCCAGGACCGAGGCCCAAGACGACGATCTGGATCCAGGCCGCTCAACGCGAGAGCACTGGTCTGAAAACAATCGCTCAGTCTCCCTGCTTTTTGCAGGCCGAGGGCGGGAAGCTACAAAGCGGAGGCGGGTGCAAAACCTCTGCCTTTTGCTTTTCCGCTCTGGAGACCTTTCGGCCAGATGCTTATCTCCCTCTTTCACAGTCCCCACTCGCTAATCCACTCACCTGAGAGCTTTCTCTGCACCTCCCGCCTGGCCGCCCCCGGGGCACAGCTGCAGCTTCAGGCCAGGCTGGTTTCGGTTCGCAGTGCTGATATGGTTCTTCGTAGCCGAGCTGACTTTAGCGGGAAGTATCTTTGTGTGCATTTTGAAGTTCTAGGATTGGTCCAGAGTCCTATTCCATGGGTATTTTGGGGTGGCTATGTGAGAGCTGTGATATATTGCTGCTGCTATGTCACCATCTTGGCTCTGCCCCCCCTTCAGATCTCTTTTAGGAGATGATTGGTGGATTCTTTCAATGACTATTTTACCCTCTGGTTTTAGGACCTCAGGGCAGTTTTCCTTGACGATTTCTTGAAAGATACTGTCCAGGCTCTTTCTGATCATGGTTTTCAGATAGACCAATAATTCTTAAATTATTTCTCCTGGATCTGTTTTCTAGATAATTTGGTTTTTCAATAAGGTATTTTATGTTTTCTTCTTTTTTTCTTTCTTTTGACTTTGTTTAACTGATTCTTGATGTCTCACAGAGTCATTAGCTTCCACTTGCCCAATTCTAATTTTTAATTGTTTTCTTCTGTTACCTTTTGCAGCTTCTTTTCCATTTGGCCAATTCTACTTCTTCAGTGTACTTTTTTTTTCATTTTGTCAATTGTACTTTTAAAGGAATTTTTCAGTTTTTCTTCTACCTCTCTTATTTGCCTTTTAAAATCCTTCTTGAGCTCTTCCAAAAAGGCCTTTGGGGCTTGAGACCAATTCATATTCCCCTTTGAGGTTTTGGGTGGGTATATTGACAATATTGTCCTCCCCTGAATTTGTGTTTTTATCTTCCCTGTCACCATAATAATTATCTATGGTCTTTGTTTTTCTTTATTGCTTTTTGCTCATGGCATTTGCCTTTCCTCTGGCTTTTAAAGTTGACCCCTGCTTCTGGGGCACAGGGGTCACTGTCCCAAGTTTCTTGCGGGGGCTAGGGGCCTGGTTACTGGCTTTGTGTGCTGGGGCCTCAGGTACTGGCAGTTGGAGGTTATAGGGGCCTGGTAGCTTACCTGGTGCTGTTCTGGAGCTGGTGTGGGCTGAGGCCAGGTTAGATTTTTCTGTGTTTCACAGGGTTACACTGAAGCTTGTGGGGTGGTGTTTGGGGAGAGTGGTCTGGCTGCTGGAAGTCACCTCCTCCCTAGGGCTCCCCTAGAACATGGGTAGGTTCAGCTGTTGGTGAACACCTGTCCACAGCTCACATAGTGGTTCTCCACACTGGCATCTTCCAGTTCCCTTGGCTGTACCAAGGAATGCAGCAGTCCTAGTGTTTGTGCTTGCCTGCTCTACCACCCTTGGAATCATGGTTTGCTGAGGTAGGGCTTTGCCACTGGCTCACCAGGACACCTCCCATGTCCTGTACTGGTCCCTTTCAGGCACAGTAAGAAGAACCTTTCCCATTAATCCTCCTCGACTTCTAGGCTAAAAGGCTGCTGCATCCAATCTTCCTGCTGACTCTACTATTCCAGGATTTTTCCTGGGGCAATATTTTTTGGGTTTTTCAAGGTCAACAAAGGAGGGTGAGAGCAACTTACTGGTTACTCCACCGTGTTGAGTCCCGGAAGTCAAAATAGGTGACTTTCAAACATTCCTTCTGTGGGCTGAGAGTTCCAGAAGCAGCTACTACCACTGCCACCACCAATTCTGTCACTCCCAAGGCCTGCTCCTGGTTTGCTATGGCTCTACTGGTACTTCCTGGGACTGAGGCTATATTGGCATAGCCTGTGCTGGACTGTGCTTCTCTTACCCAGGTCAGGCAGACCCCTCCTGCTGACCTTCTAGCTGCCTTTGGTGTCTGTGGGCTGAGAAGTCTAGAAACTGCTACTGCTGCCAGTGATTCAGTCCCCTGAGGCCTTCTTTGGCTTTCCTGGGGTGGAGTCTGTGTTGGCATGACCTGCATTGGACTGCACTTCTTTCTCAACCTGGTTCAATAGACCTTTCCTGTTGACCATCCAGGTTGTCTTTCACTGGAAATCTGCCTCACTCTGTCTTTTTGTGGGTTCTGCCACTCTAGAATTTGTTCAGGGTCACTTTTTAAAGATATTTGAAGGGGTTTGGAGGAGAGCTAAAGCAATTCCCTGCTTTCACTCCACCACCTTGGCTCTGCCCCAAGGAATAGACATTCTAACAGGGAGGCTAACATGCAAATACTAGGCAGTCAAAACTATAGTCAGAGCACATGGAAAGTCGTGTCAGAGGCAAAGGGGACTTTATTTTCCAATAAGAGTTATCATCAACATTTATTGAATGACTACTATATACAGGAGACAACCCCTAGTTACTAGTAATACAAAGAAACCATAAAGGGATTTAGAGTGAGTCCTGCCAAATCATGTTAGGTGGCACATTTACTGTGGAATGAGAGTTTTAGAACACAAATGCTACAGGGGTCAAGAGGAGGACTGAGTTCTGTTGGTCAGTCATTTTCAGTTGTTTCTGATTATTCATGACCCCATTTGAGTTTCTTCTTGGCAGAAGTAACTGGAGTGGTTTGCCCTTTCCTTCACAAGCTCATTCTACAGATGAGGAAGTGGGGCAAACAGGGTTAAGCCCAAGTTAACAGCTAATAAGTGTTTGAGACCAGATTTGACTCCCACTCCACACCTCGCACTGTATCCACTGTGCTACCCAACTGCTGAAGGACTGCTAAGGAAATTCTCACAAAAGAAGTGAAACATTTATCAGAAAAGTTAGGATTTATGTAAGTGAAGACCAAGAGGATGGGCATGAACAAATTGCTAAAGCTGATAAACCAGGAACCATGGGAAATAAGTTTGATTGCCTGACCTAAAGAATTCTTGGAGAGAACAAGAGAGAAATAAAGTAGGTTGGAAGCAGAATGTCAGGCTAGGGACTTGGGACTTTGAAGTTTGTACTTTATCCTATATACAATAGCAAGCTTTTGAAGATTTCGGAGCTATAGGGTGCTGTGTGCCAAGTGTTGTTATAGAAAGATTAATTTGGAAATTTAATAAGTAGACTAGATTGAGGGAAGAGAAAGGGATGGGAATGAGAAAAAGTTGGAGTCAGGGATTCCATGAAAATATAGTTAAATTTAGAGTCAGAGGGTCTGGGTTTGAATCCCCACTCTCCCACTTGCTACCTGAATAAGCTTGAGCAAGGAATTTCTCTGAAGCTCAGTTTCTCCCTCTCAAAAGTGAAGATGACCTCAAGGTAATTTCTCTTCTAAATTTATAATCCTATAGTCCTTTATAATAGTCAAGATAAAATCAACCCTTAAGCTGATAGGGACCCAAATTTGGGGTAGTAGCACTGGGAATGGGAAAGAAGGAATAGAGAGATGTAGTAGTCATAAGGGACGAATGTCTGATTTTCTTGCATCGCTCTCATTTCTCTTCCCAGTTACCCTCTGAATGGTTGCTTGGTTCGCCTACAATCTGCAGGCCAGGAGCTCCAGAAGCAGCCGTGCAGCAGCAGCTGCAGCCACCACTGTGCCTCTGGCCAGCTCTCAACCTGGAGGCAAGGGCCAGAAGGCACTCTTCTATTCCCCCACTCCCCTCCCCCCATTCCAACAGAGTTCCACACTGACCTTTTACTTTCTTTTTGGTGTTTGTGGGTTGAGAAGTCTGGAAATTGCCAAAGCTGCTGGTGATTAACTCTCCTGAAGTCTGCTCAGGCTGCTGCTGGTCGGGTCCACCCTGGGGCCAGAACCATGTGGCTCACACAGGACTGTGCTCAGCTCCCAGCTTGGTGCATTAGATCCTTCCTGTCAGCCTACCAGGCTACCTTCAGTGGGAGATTCCTTTCTCTCTGTCTTTGTGGGTTCTGTAGCTCTAAAATTTGTTTAGAGTCATTATTTTACACATATTGGAAGTGATTGGAGCAGGAGCTTATGCTGTTTGTACTTCTACTCCACCATCTTGGCTCCTAGGGAGGAAGATCTGGCAGGACTCAAGGAAAAACTGGATGGGACTGGCATTCTTTCAAGTCATAGGTCATGCATCATTCATCTTTGTGTTTCTCTCAGGACCTAGCATGATGTCTTAAAATAAGAGATAGTCTGAGTATTCTAGGAATGAAAGAAAATGGAGAAAGATAAAACTTAGGTCAAGGAGATTAGAAAAATGATATCATTGACAGAAATGGAAAAGTTGAAGAGAGAGCTAATTTGAGGGGATGGCAGAAAAAAAGGGAAGAAGATACAGAGCTCCTTTTAAGTGTGCTGAGTTTGCTAGGTGATATAAATGATAATAACAGGTAAATGTGGTGGTGGTGGTTCAGTCATTTCAGTAGTATTAGAATCTTCGTGACCCTTTTTTCGGGTTTTCTTGGCAAAGATACTGGAGTAAATTTGTCATTTCCTTCTCCAGTTCATTTTACAGATGGGGAGAGTAAAGCAGACAGGCTTCAGTGATTTGCCCAGGGTCACACAGCTGTCTGAGACAAGATTTGAATTCAGGAAGCTGAGTCTTCCAGACTCCAGGCCCAGCACTCCATCCATTGTGCCACCTAGCTGCCCCAATAATAGGTAATATTAGCTAAGGTTTATAGATTGTTTACTATGTGCCAGGCATTATACTAAGTGCTTTACAATTATTATCTCATTTGATCTTCACAAATATCCCTAGGAGATAGATGCTGTTATTATCCCCATTTTACAGATGAAGAAACTGATGCTAATTGAAGAAATTGAGCCAAATAGATGTTGCATGACTTGACCAGAGCACATAGCTAATGAGGATCTGAGGCTAGATTTGAATTCAAGTTTTTTTTTCTGATTCCAGAACCAGTGCTCTATCCCCTAGGTACCCCAGGTTGCTGAAGATAGCTAGCAAATATTGATAGAATTCTGAAGCTCAGTAGCTAGGCCACAAGTTGAGATAGTAGATTAGAGAATTGTCAGGAGGAGATAACACCTCAAAAATTATAGGTAATAGATAAAAATCACTCAGGATAAAAGTGAAAAAGAGTGATAAGGAGAAAGCTTTGAGCTCTGAACACATAGGTTGAGGGAACCAGAGTAAACAGAAAAGCCAGTGAAAGAAGACAGAAAAGGCCAGCTTGAAATCAGCCCCATTAAAAATGGTAGTCTTAAGAATTAAACTATAAAAGTGTGAACACAAAGGACCCAACTGGAAGAAAGGGGGGAGCTATCTAAACAGATGGAAAGGAAAGCCTAAAACTTATGAAATGTAGTAGACTTTAAAAAAGATGTATAAAAAAGTGAGAAGCTAGGGCAGGTAACTTAAGATGAACGCAAAGGAAATGCCCATCTTTTCCCCTAAAAAAATCAGAAATTTTAGTAGAACTGGGTAGATTAGGAGAATTACGGGTAAGAATGCAATGAAGCCAGTAATGAAGAATAAAGACACAAAAAGGGCTAGGGTTAGAAGAATTTCTGAGCTGAGCTATGAACCTAATCTCTTCACCCTCTTCAGAGACTAAAGTGGTACAAAGGGAGAGAGGAATTATTCCTTCCATATTTTCAGGGAGTAAGTTTGTATATATGTGGTTATGCCTGAGAACCTTGGGGAAGACATGGTAAAATGGTAAAATCTAACTTACCTGACCTTCTAGGCAGTGGGAGCCAGGATTACACATAACATATGTGAAGCCTTGGTTACATATACATACACATGTGTTTATATATTGGTATGTATGTGTGCATAGGTGATTATATATATCACATATGTTATATGTAACACAGACTACCTTGGCCCTCTTCACCTGGAAGGCCAGGTAGATTAGATTTCACTATTTCACACCTTCCCCAACCAGGGGGTACTTTTAAGGGGAGTGGGGGTTAGAGGGTACCTAGGTTCTCTGCAAATGACTTTAGTCCTCACTGATACTATTCACTCAACTGTACAGAGCAGTTCCATTTCCAGTTCCATTAACCACTTAACAACCAGATTAGATTTCAGACAGAAATATTGACTGCACAAAGCATAATCACAAATGTCCCAGTTCCAAGTCCAAAATGCTTCTCAAACCTGAATCCCAGAAACCCTGGTTTCTCAAGGCTTCCATGCCTGGCTGGCTGGCCACACCGTCCTACCTACAAGCCTGGTTTCAAGTTCACTATATTCAAATTCCTGGTCTCCCGAGGATTACCTCTGGCATATGAAACTGAGGAGGACAAACCATATAGGAGAGAAACAAACACCCCCAGACTCATTTCCAAGAGTTGGGGTAACAGAGGACAGCAGAGAGTGACAGAAAAGAAAAATCCAGAATAAGAGCTAGTGGCTCATTTTTGACAATTTTAAAGATATAGGAATCCACTCAGAGAAGGCTATCCTCACCCATGTCGTAGGAGACATAAAACTCTATGTTGGGTAATCTGGACATGGTCTAAGGGCTCCTCAAGAGCATCTTCATCCTAGGAGACCTGGACATGCTCAGAGAAGCCCAGGTATATATATAAATGCTCATACATATACTCGTATGTGGTATGGTGGAAGTTATTCTAACAACTTTGAAAAAATGAAGACTAATCAAAATTTTCATGATCCAACATTTTCAAATTGAGATAAAGGTCAGAGGAGGTTGACCCAGATGGTGAAGTAATGGGAGAATTTGGAAACAAAATCCTTTGGGGAATGGTTATAGGAACTGGGGGTGTTTAACCTAGAAAACCATTGGGGGTAAAAGTAGAATATGATATTTTGGTCATTGTCTTCAAATACTGGAAGCTCTAGAATAAGAAAAGAGTAGGAATTCTCTGTCACCCCAGAAGCAGAACCAGGTCCAGTGAAATAATTTCTAGAGAGATAGATTTCAACTCAATATTAATAAGAGCTTCCTAACAATTAGCACTATCCAATTCAACAAGTATTTATTATGTGCAAGGGACTGATAATACAAAAAGCAAAGGAAAAACAGTTTCTGCTCCCAGCCCCAGGAATTACTGAGGAAATATATTTATGATGATAAGTAAATACAAGATAATTTGAGGAAAGAAAATGAAAAAGTACTAAGAACTTCTCAACCGTGGACCCCCTGGTCAGTCTGGTAAAACCTATAGATGGATCCCTTCTAAGAACAATGTTCTTAAATAAATAAAATCAAACACTTAAGATTACAAAGGAAATTAATGATGTTGAAATACCATTACCAATTTTTTTAAACATCATAGCCTCCCTGGAAGAACACCTGAAATAGGGAGATTAGGAAAGACTTCAGGTAGGAAGCAGCACCTGAACTGACCTATGAAAGATGTTAGGGTTCTGTGAGGCCGAGGTAAAGGAGTGTATTTTAGGCATGAGAGAATTTCACCTTAATAAAGGGGTTAAAAATATGGAAAATCAAGTTTGGGAAATAGAAGATGAATTAATTTGGTTAAAACATAGAGTATATAAAAGAGAGTAATAGGAAATACCACTGGAAAGAAACTCTGGAGTCACACTGTGAAGGATTTTAAATGCCAGCCTGAGATATTTTTTATTTATCCTAGAAGCAATGGGGAGCCACTAAAGCTTCTTGAACAGCAGTGAATTGTAGTTCTTGGATCATGAAATATAAATTCTTGAGCAACAATGATAGGAGTTTTCTCACAGGCTCAAACGAGACAATGCATATAAAGTGCTTTGTGAGCTGTTAAGTACCAGATGATCCTCAGTCACTTATTATTGTTTATTATTATTATTAGTATTTCTAATCTTCCCATATTATATTTGATGGAATTCAGATAGAATGGCCTGGAGCCTATCTTGTTCTTAATCCTGTATGGTTAATATTCAGCAGACTATTGCTCAGGTAGATAAATTGTTGTTTTTTTTTTATAGTGAATGCAAGTAAGCTTGCAAGACAACTCCAGAAACAGTCAGCATGATGATGGTAATCAATGGTAGGGGTAGTGGTGGTACTTATGAGAAGGAGGAGAAGGAGAAAAAGGATAGTGAAGATGACGATGATGATGGTGATGATGATGATGGTGATGATGCCAAAGAGTATTGAGTTCTCTATCACTGAGTTTTCAAGCAGACACTAAATAATTGCTTCTCAGAAATGTTAAGGGACTTTATTTCCAAATCTGAGTATGAAGTGCCTCCTTCCTCAACTTGAAGATTCTGTGATGATATTGTTTATCATTAAGTTAACAAACTTTTATTAAGTATCTGCTTTTGATCTTTTTTTTTTTTTTTATGCTCAGAGAAACAGGCTTTAGCCAGGCTAGTTTTGGGAATTTAGGAAAATTAGGTTCACTATGTAATAGTTTCCTGAGCTTTCTATTTATTCTACAGATGCACACCTAGATGAGACTGGACTTCTTGTCCAAATACACATAATACAATTTAAAGGGAATCAGTGGAGTCCTGAACACTCAGGTCAAAAAGAGTCATGTGTAATTGAATGTAATTGGAAAGGATTTATTTCAAAGAGGTAATGGAAAGACTTTTATGAAAGGTTAGTGAATGTGTCATCTCTTCTTTATTCCTTTGCTTTCATCTTCCTGACTCTTTTTGAAATAAATCAAGGCCTTTCTCCTATTCATTTTAATAATGGCTGAGTTGGTAAGATATCTAGATAATGAACAAAGTTGGCAATCTGCTGAAAGTGAGTTATTTGGAGCTCCCATGAGTGTAATCCAGTAGTTTAGCTTTTGACTTAAGCTTTCTCTCCACTTGGAGTAGTCAGACTTGGAATATGTTAGTGTCATTAAATGAATCCCTGATCATTTATTTAATGATCAAATGAGGAAAACAAGAGCTGAAATTTGCCTTTGAAAGCATCACTGGTATATCGTAGAGTCTCTCAGAAATGATCTCATTCCTCAGAGTGAGCAGTATCATTCATTACAGCCTTCATTAAAGGTGCCCAGTGATGATCCAGATAGGTCCCACACTGTTTGATATTTACAGAATAGAAGCTTCTCAAGCAAAATAAAGCATCTGCTGTCATTAGCTGCTTAGTATTGTTTTGCTCACCCTATGGGCATTTCTTTAGTCAGTTGGGACCCAATAAGTCCAAACCAGATAAATTAGGGAATTACTTAGGAGAAAAAATACTTAGATAGGATTGCAAGAATGAAGTTTTAACTCTGATTCATCTAAGACACTGCTAATTTCTATTTTTTTCCACTTATTGCTAAGAGTCATGCAATGCTTCCAGTAGTCATATCAAGATGGCTTAAATTTGGGAGATGATGTAAGACTAATGTTAAAGTACCCTCCTTCTCCCTCTCTTGACCCTCCATGTTCCATGCTAATTATTCTGCATCAACCACTAATTAGACAATTGATCTTGGACAAAACACATCTTTGGTTTGTTTCTTTTTTTTAAATGTACCTCAGTTTCCTCGTCTGTGTAATTGCAGAGGTGAAGTAAATGGCCTCTGAGGATCCTTCCACATCTGACATTCTTTGATTGAATGGGCTCATTTGTAAAAATATATGTGTAATGAAACACAAATCATGCTAGAGTAGAAAGAGGACTATTTAGAATTAGCGAACTTCAGTTTGAATTCTGACTTGCTACTTACATGCTCTTGGGTAAGACCCTTAACTTCTGTGGGTGTCAGTTCACTCATCTATTAAAAAAAAAAAAAGAAGAAGAGTTTAGATTGAATGTTTGCTAATGTCTCTTGTAACTCTAAGTTCAATAATCAAATTGCAGATATATAGTCCATTGTTAGGACAATACTTCAAGTCTTTCTAGCTTGGTAGGAACTGCCAAAATTTGTGCTTTTCTAGCAAAGTCTTGAAGGATACAGAATTGCCTCAGTAATACCATTATAGTCATTATAGGTCATCAGTCAATAAGCGTTGACTGACTATGCATAGGCACTGACTATGTTCTTAAAAAATGAGAATTTTAATTTTAATAAACTTTTTAAATTTAAATTTTATTTATTTTTTTTGTTATGTTTTAAGTTCCAAATTGTCTTCCTTCCTTCCTGCCCATTGAGAACTAGAGAAGGCCACCATTTGACATAGAGAGACAGGGAGGCAGAGAGATGGATAGATAATATATTTTTATGTATATACACAGACAGACACACACATATATAGATACATGTAAAATAGTACTATACATACTTCTATTTTTTAGTTCTTTCTCTGGAGGTAGATAGAATCTTCCTTCATTAGGTCTTTTTATAATAATCAGAATAGCTTAGTCATTTAGTTAATCTTTGAACAGTATGTATATAGAATTGTATGCAGTTCCTACATATAATGTTCTCTTCATTCTGTTCATTTCACTCTTCATTATTTCATGCAAGTCTTTCCATGTTTTTTCTAAAATCAACCTGCTCATCATTTCTTACAGTACAGTAATATTCTATCACAATCAAATTCTATTCTCACAACTTATTTAACCAGTTCTCCAAATGATGGGCACCTCCTCAATTTCCAATTCTTTGCCACCACAAAAAGAGCTGCTATAAATATTTTAGAACATTTTAAAGTTATTTTCCTTTATCCTTGATCACCTTGGGAAAAAGACCTAAGAATAGTATTGATGGTTCATAGGGTATACATAGTTTTATAACTATTTGGGCTTAATTCTCCAAAATGGTTGGATCAATTCACAGTACCACCAAGAATGTATTAGTGTCTCAATTTTTCCATATCCTCTCCAACGTTTTTCACTTTCTCCTTCTGTCATTTTAGCCAATCAGATGGGTGTAAGATGATATCTTAAAGTTGTTTTAATATGCATTTTGTGATGATTCAGAGCATTTTTTTCATATAGTTATATATAGCTTTGATTTTTTTCATCCAAAACTGCCTGTTTTTATCCTTTGATCATTTATCAATTGGGGAAAGAAATAATAGACTTTTTCATTTAACAACATGGCACCAAATCAATTTTGGAATCACAGTTATTTTTAGCTATGTGCAATATTTTTGAAAATATCAATTTTGTTATGTTGTACTTTGTTTTCCCCCTCCTAATCTCCTCACTGACACAAATATGAATTTTAAGTATTTGCATTCATTTTGTGTGTCCTCCAAGTGCTATGAAAATAGAACATGAAGGTTGTGTTTATAAATTCAAATATATTTAGTATAGTAAAACTTGCCACCAAATCCTTTTTTATACCTAAGATATAATTTACAGCTTAAAAATTTCTAGCAATCCTATGATATTTTGCTTTATATCTTACCTATAATCTAAGAGGAGTTACAGGTTCTTTTGAAAGTCTTTTGTATCTGGCCCTACAAATGTGTAAGCTTAAATGTCAGTATCTAATTTGGAGGAAAAAATTAATGTGCCTTTGCAACTAATGTAGAAGAAATAAATTGCCTCTGAGTCCAGAAGAATATTACCCTCTCCCCAGAGAGCACCAGTCCCTTACCCTGAACACATCAAATCCTGTCCCCTCCTCTTTTACTAACTTAAAATCATTGAAAGGGAATATGGTATAATGGATCAAGCACTGGACGGAATCAGGAAGATCTGAGTTCAAATCCTGCCTAGACAATTACTATGTAATGAAATCTCATTAATATGATATAATCATCACTAATGTGATGTAAGTTACCTAACCTCTCTATCAGTTTACTCACCAGGTCTCTCAAGCTCCTTCAAGCTCTAAATTTATTAAGTTATATCCTATCATCCCAAACTTGGATGGACTTTCTTCAAGATGGACTTCTACCCTGTCTTTTAAAGGCTATAATGACACTGGGCATTTAGAAATTGGGTCCTAACTGGAAAGTTCCTCTAACCATAATAAGCTGACATTTAAGCTTATACATTTAATGTTTATATGCATCGCATAACTATTTCTGGAACTGCATTAGTCTAAACTACAACTCTACCTGTTGCTGCATATGCAGGGACACCCTCCCCGCTCTTATTTTCTCACTAGAAATCTTACTTGAACACTTACGGTAAGTCTTTCCCTATCCATTCTTGAATTAGAATTCTTATTTCCTGCTTCTTTTGTTCCCAGTTCCCTGTCTGTCTTTCACTATTTGAATCAATGCCTTGCTCTCAGAACAACTAAACTTTTTTGATGTTCTAAGAAAGTGGAAGATTATTGGTTGTTCTTAAAGGCATCAATATTTGCTAAGAATTCCAACCTAGAGTAATGATAATTGTGTTCATACTTCCTGGGAATCAGAAGCGTTTTTCTCTAGCCAACTTTTTGCCCTTATGTAGTAATATCTATTGCTTCACCCATACGTGAGACCATAATTCCATTTGAATATATTCTTTATTCTCTTTATCAAGACAGAGAATCTATGGCAGGGAGCCAACTACATTCCTTCAGCCAATCTCTAACTGAAAATTTTTTAAACCATCTGGTAATAACTCTATTATATAAAAGTTAATTATATTTAGATCCATCTATTAGATTAGAAATGGGAATTTCAAATGAAAACTTTTCTAAGTCTTAATGTTTTCCCAGTAGTTTCCTAGACTCATGAATTTACAGGTCTAGACAATTCCAACTTAATGATTAATTGTTTTTATCTGAAAAAAAAAAGGTCCTGGAATTTGAATCAATTTAATGGATGTCAAAGCTATTGATTGTTCTAGTGATAATAACAAAGCACATTTATATAATTCTATTCTCACAATAACCCTGTGAGGGAGGTAGTGTAAGTATTATTTTCCTGATTTTATAGTTGAAGAAGCTGAAATTTTCAAAGGTTAAGTAATTTGTCATACCAGTGTTGAAGCTAGAATTCTAATCCAAGTGTTCCTGAATCCCAAATTGGAAAGGAAAGAGAGAGGGACCCAGGACTGAACCCTAGGGAATATGCGGGACCAACAGAGGTACCAAATTCAAGGTGCCAACACCTAGACCAGAGGTGCCAAATTCAAGGCCAAGGAAGTTGTAAGAGGCAGCAAAACTCCCACTAGATTAAAATATTGAGAAATGTTTAACAAAATAAATGAAAATACAATACCACATAAATGATGCTGATCTATGGTTTTCTAAGTCATTATTGATCTGCAAGGATCTATTTCTACTAGGCTTCAAGGTCATTGGTCTAGGATGTGCTTAAACTCAACCAGAGCATTATCTGGCAGCCACAGGATTCCACTCATTCTCCGCCAACCTGCCTTCACAGACATTATCATCTCCCCCAACATTCCATCCTTCTTCCTCCTTTTTTTGTCAGTTTATCAAGAAGTCTAACCCTGTTTTAGAAGAACCTCTTGGTGCATTATCTCAATGCATTTTTACAATATGTGCTAATTAGGACATCTACAATACTAAGTTTATTTAGCTATATGGGTCACTATTTAGATTTCACCCTTACTACAATAGTGGAAGATTGGGTTTCAGCTGCAACTAGTTATATTCAGATCCTCTAATTTAAATTAATTTTTTAATTATGCATATTCTGTATATCACTGTAGGTAAATGTAAAGACCTAGAAAAATATACTATCCTGTACCTCTCTCACTGTCCATCCAACATATTTTTTAGGCTAAAAACTCTCATTTCTTCTAAATTTAGGGGAAGAGTCTAGTCCATTTGTTTGGTAGGACTCAACCATATAACAGTATAGCTTAGTTATCAGATCATAGAATCACATAGATTGTCAATTAGAGCTGGGAGGGACTTCCAAGTAACCTAGTCTAACCACTTCATTCTACAAATGAGAAAACTGGGGTCCACAGAAGTTTAGCGACTTGCCCAAGGTCACACAAGTAGTATATTAGCAAAGCCAAGGTTTGAACCCAGGTCTTCTGGCTCCCCAACCACCCCCATAACAATTTACATTGACATTATTTTCCTGTTCTCTCATTTAGTTGCTAATGCAACCTATACAGGTAGAGATTGAGCAAAGGAATCTGCAAGCACAGTTATCAATATAGTTTATTGCTACAATGTAAACAGCCCAATGTATGAAAAATGCAATCTTCTGCATGCAGGTTAACAGACTGCTACAAATAATATGAGAATAAAACATAGTATGGGCATATGAAGTCAATATGAACCCATAAGCAATTCATACTCATCCTATAACATTCCTTGGGCAAAATCCAAAGAGAAGTCAATTTAAAAATGCAATAAAACCTGGAAAGAAGCTTTGACTCAGATTTTAGCTGCAAAAAGAAATATGGAATAAAAACTTGTGTTTGTTGCTACAGGAGCTAGGAAAGAGAGCATTCTCTTTCCAGAGGTTTCTAAATCTTAAGTCCAAATATCTCAGATATGCTTTAGATGGGAGGAGTTTGAGAAGATTTCAAAAGTTGTTGGAATGGAGCTCTGTTCATTCTTGCTGTAAATCAGTCAGTTTGATTTATGGTCACCAGGAGAATAGATTAAAGTGGGAATTAGTCATCTTCGCTAGCCCTTCTTTATATTAGGCATCTCCAGTGAGATTATTGGAATGACCTGCACTTGAGATAAAATGTAAAGGTCACAAGCCATAATTTCTATCACTTCTTTAGAAAAAAAAAATTTGTTCTCCTGTAGGTTGCTCCTAAAAATGGAGATTCAATTTTGCATTTCACTAAAATTTATGTTCAGGCTCTACATTAAAAAAAAAAAGTTCCTCTTCAAATGAAGACACTTTGACTCAAAGACATAATAGAAGGGCAAGGATGACAGGAAGAGATATACAAAATGATTATATCTGGCATGCATAATTAATACATTTCACCCACATTGGGTATAGAGGGAAAAGGATTCCCATTTATCATTTAGATCATTTCATGGGGAAAACATCTAAGAGTGACATGAAAAGATCAAGAGTGTGATGAAAAGATGGAGAGACAAAAATGAAGGCCTGGCATGGAGAAATGGACAAGTAACATTGATGAATAAGGAAAAAAGTTCAAAAATACCCGGAAATGCTGGCAATGAAAAGCCTTAGTTCAAATGCTTATTAATTTGAAAACAAAACAAAAAATCAGCAAGGTAGTTGTCTTTCTCTTCTAGAGACCCAAAAGAAAAACTCAGATAAGTCAAGATGAACACTTCTGTACATCTGAAAATATACACTGAAATAGACATAGAGATGTTGAACAACTCTGGTTTGAGAAGGGATCTCTACCTACTGAGCCTCTGATTTTTATATGCTTAGAACTGGAAACCAACAGGGAATTATTCCTGATAGCATTGAAATTCTAGATACTTTCTGAAAGCACAAACAAGAAATTTTCTTTTTTTCTACTTTCAAAATATAAATGTTTTTTTGTTTTTGTTCTTGTTGTGGTTATCCATGAGTTAAATGTAACAGTCTGTTGGTTAAATATAATTAAGTTTTTATCAATAGGATCATAATAGCATAACTGAATCTTACATGAGCCTATAGGATGATACCACCTTTGGTCCTCCTTGTTGCTTTACAACTTATAAAGCATTTTTTTCACAACAGCCTTATGAGTTTATTTTAACAACAAACATTTGCTAAGTGCTTACTGTATGTTTGGAGGCAGGCAGGTGGCTCAGTAGATAGAGGGCCTGGAGTCAGGAAGACCGGAGTTCAAATCTGCCCCATGGGACCCTGGGCAAAGCACTTAACCTCTATTTGCCTTAATCTACTAGTGAAGGAAATGATAAACCACTCCACTATCTTTGCCGAGAAAACCCCATGGATAGTATTAGTGTACTATGGTCTACAGGGTCACAGAGAGTCAGACACAGACTGAAAACATGTCCGGCACTGTGCTAAGCACCGAAAATACACACACACAAAAAAAAAAAAAAAAGACAGTCTCTGCCCTCATGGAGTTTACATTCTAATGGGGTAAAACGAAGCATAAAAGTGGAGTTTAAAAAGTAAGGGAAAAGGTAGGGTGGGAAATGGGAGGAGGAGAGGAAGTAGGCACTTCCTTAAAAACATGATTTGGAGAAAGGGTTCATGGGCTTCACCAGACTGCCAAAGGGGTCCATGACACACACAAAATGGTGAAGCACCTTTGGTTTGTTTTGTGCAGAGAGACCCAAATGTGTCTGTAGGGTTGCAGAGACCCTATCCTCTCTCTTTGTGGAACTAATAGTCTAGTAGCAGAAATACTTCAAATTTGGCATGGGTGGCATCCCTGAGGAACAACAAAAACAAGCAGCTCCCTTCTGCTTTTTACAATGACTGGCCCCAAATAATGTAGTTAAATGAGAATTTAATATATTTAGGAATGTGAGGGTTTTTTTATGGCCACTTGATGGGGAAAAAAAGTCTCTGATCTTTCAATTCAAAGTAGTCAAAGTCCATGCAAGCTTTTTAGCTGTCAATCTGGCTAAAATTTCCATGTCTTTTTTGATTACTCTCTATGCTCAATGAGTTGCCAAGTCCTGTCAGTTCTACTTGTGATATCTCTTTGTGCCCATCCTCCTTTCTATGCCAATTGCCATCAACCTGTTCCAAGCCTCATTTCATCTCAATGTGCTACAATAAACTCCTAACTAGTGTCATGCCTTCATTTGCTGCCCTCTGCAGTTGAACCTGTAGAAAGCTCCCAGATTATTCTTATTTGCCCAGTTTTCACATCACTGCCCTACTCAAAAATCTTCACTAGCTCTCCACTACCTTACAAAGAAAGTCCCAAGTCCTTAGCCTAGCATTCAAGACACAATGTGGCTTCATCCATCTTTTCTTACTACTTCCCATCCAAATGGGAATTTTCCTTCCAAACTAGATACAATTTTCCATCCAAACTAGATTCTTCAACATAACAGGTGAAGTCTCCATACTTTCTCACCTCTCTGTGTGCCTTTCCTCACCCTGGAATTCCTGAACCTTCCCTCCCATTTCTGATTACTGAAATTTTACTAATAAAGACCTACTTTTGTAAGTTACTTTCTTTATGAAAAATTTTTTTCATCCTGCTTCTTTCTCCCCTCCCCTTGCTCAACTACAAATTATTCCCTGCCTTTAGAAGTTTCATAGTCCTTTGCATTACTTAATCACAACTGAGTGAGAAAGGTGTTGTTAATGAACCTACCCCATTATACAGATGAGGAAACTGATAGGTGCATAAGGTCACCCAGGTGTTAAGTGACTTCCTGAATGCCAGAGGTATCAGAGCTGAGACTTGAACCCAAGTCATCTGACTCTAGAGCCAGTACTTTCCCCACTGTACTCTAAATGAGAATAGCCAGCTGGCAGTGACTGAGGTTTCTACAAAAGGACAAATGTTTATATAGATGCTGTTGTGCCAGGGTAGAAGGTATGGTATCCCCCAATGTCTTTTTAAGTACAGTTAACTTAAGATTATTTGAAAGAAAATTATCAGCTTTTCAAGTCCATGGAAAATGTTACTTCCTTTTGACACTAGCCTTGGACCAAGTGAATGAAAAGAAGACACAGCTAAGATGAGTCGTGGAAGATGGAAAGATCTATTTTTCTCAAGCATGCGTATAGTTCACCATGACTGAGTCTTTACCCATAAGAAAGAATCATCACATTTTGATACCAGTGACTCATTACACGGTCTACTCTTCTGTCAGAAAAGAGGGATCAGTTTGATTTCAGCTTACCATTTAAATTATTCTTTGATGATTCTGCCTCTATTTGTGCTTCTGATTTTGTCTGTGTAGCAGACGACAATGGATAGAAAACTGGCCTTGGTGCTAGGAAAGTTTAAGTCTTGCATTTAATACATCTTGGCCCTATGACCTTAAGCAAAGTGGATAAGTTCTGCTTCAGTACCTGCCTAATACCTTGAGGCTCACCCAAGAGTAGACATAATGTGTTCCATGAAAGTATTAACTTAACAGGAACCTTTCACATGAAGCCAATCTAGGACTAAGCTAGACCAGAGTCACCACTAGCATGGAGCTAACCCAAGATGCTGATGTCCTGGGGACAGAAAAGCATTGTACTACTTTCCTGAGGTGACCATGGACCCCATATTTCACTTCTTGATCCTCTACTACCTTATATCACTATGTATATATAGCATGGCCAGTACTCCCAGCTGCCATTAGGGTCTGACCATCATAGTAGTCCCCTCTTAAAACCTATAATCATCTCCAGATCCTGTAGGGGTGCCAATCAGGCTCTCCAGTGCATGGGGCAGCACCCTTCCAACCCCCTGCTCCCAGTGTGACTGAAAATGGAATTAGATTATACTTCACCTCTACAGGATGTTCTACTGCTATTTCCCTTCCCCCAACTATTTTTACCCCAAGTGAAAAAGTTCTTAGTTACAACTTTGGATTAGACTACAGGGTCACAACAAACTAGGACAGTCCCTTTGGACCTTTCAGTATCTGACTAGATTTAAATTCCTGGGTCTGACTTGGAGCCAAACTAGCCTCCTGAGAGAGACCAGGGCTAAGTGCTAAGCATTTCATCCTGAAAATATTAAAGTCAGCGTAAGCTCACTGTAATGCCCATGATTTGTAAAATGACCTGATTTTCTCCCTTTTTTCCAGCCATATCTTGTAAATGTATCTTTTTCTCTACAGTGTTCAGATACCACTCCATCATCCATAAATATTGGCAATAGGAATATACTGCCTACTAAATATTGCCTCATCATCAACCCCTAGCAAATCTATCCAGAAGCAGAAGTTTTGTTGGATAGCCTTCTTGGCAACTGAATCATTTCCAGTTAACCACTTGCAGGTGTCTGGAATCGTGACCAAGTCATTGAGGGCAAATCTTCTTGGGAAATTGAATTCAAGGTGTCATGATATATCTATGATTCATCAGTTGAGTATCTGCCTTTCAGAAAATGACACACACAAAAAAGTCATCCATGCTTCAAATTGCAACACATACATGAGATACTTAAAAGAATGTGTGCATTAATCATAATGAAAAATGCAATATTTGAGTCTTTCACTGGAAAAAGTTTTATTTTTAGTCATGGAGTTTTTTTCCTGCTTAAAATGAAAAAAAAAATCTATTTTTAATGAAAAAAATATAGTTTAAGTCACATCTTAAATTAGAATAACTTTATGCTTCATCTCCTTTAAGGCTAATCTTAGGCATCAGGTTTAATATGGTCCTTTATTTTTAATGTTTTATAATTGGATGTAGAATTCCAAATTCAAAAATGTTTCTTGTCAAAGGCTGTTAATAAAGGATGAGATAAAATGCTGTTATCAGGTTCTGTGCTGGTGGTATTTGAGTTACTTCTCCTTTTCTCTGCACATCAGCTTGCTTGACTTCCTTTATTGTGCAGCTCATGGTATAAAATTGGTATACCTCACATGTGGTTCCTCAAAATGCAAATTTTTAAAAAAATGAAATATGTTATATGGAAAAGGGTCATGTAGTTTTCACTTTCAATATAGGTACATTTTCCCGAAACATAAACAAATATTGAAAGTCCTCATCCATTTCAGGGAATTGTGCAATCAATTTACTGAATTGTATTTCATAGTTATATAACCCTGGGCAAGTCATTTAATCTCTGTGAGCCTTAAGCTTCTCCTTAGGTTACAGATTGCAATCTATATTAGTAAAAGCTCCCACACTGTGTGTTCCCTACCTTGGTAAAATGATGGCTCTTTCCCATACTTGCATATATTTCACTCTAGGTTCAGCTCTGGTCCTTAGACATCCAATATCAATGTGGCCCTGAACAAGTCACTTAAGCTCTCTTTACCTCAGTTTTCTCATCTGTAAGATGTTGCTAGACTCAATGGTTTCTTAGATGTTTTGTAACTCTACATCCCTTATCTGTCATGATCTTTGCATATTTATATTGCAATATGGACCTTCCACACATTGGGTGATATTCTGTGGCTGGTTTTGCCCCAACTATAGAGTAAAATTCTGGTGAACTCTTTTAGACAAAGTTTAATTAGGCTCATGTATAGAGTATTCTCAAAGTGTGGGTAACAAAATACCTTCTAAAAAAGGTACTCAGTGCACAATATAGATATCATATATAAGACAACAATTTATTCCCAGCACCACAGAAAATGCAGAAGATTCAAAGAAAAACTTAATGGAGAGAAAACATTTAATTAGCCCTTAAACTTGTTATACTCCCCTGGAAGGTCAAGATAATAGGGGGAGGAGGGGAAGGGGAGGTGGAAGAGACACTGCGAATTCTCCCAATCTTATTTTAAGACAAAATGTTTCCCCACCTTAGACCAAACTATTTCTATGACCCCACTATCTCCCCAAATCCAGCTTCTAATACCTGAAGGCAGAAAAACTTGTCAGCAAAGGCTTCCACAGCACCTGGATTATGGACACTTCTTGACATCTGAGTCCCTCTTATGAATAGAAGAATCTTCAGAAGATTCTTCAGAGAAGCTTCTTGTGACCCAGTTTCTGCCATTCTTCTTCATTTCCTCCACACACCCTCAGGAAGTTCTGGGAGTGAGGAGTTGAGGTGGGAGCAGGGGCCACAAAGGTTTTTTTTATTTTCTTTTTTTTTCCCCTTTGCTTTTAAGAATAGACTATGGATATTGATGAAAAGCAGTATTATGTAAGGGAAAGACATTGTCCTCCTCTTCTCAAGAAAAGAACATTTCTCCTTAGCTACCTACGAACTCTAAGAAATAGAGGCTTATTTGGTTTCATAAACAGTTTCAGGAGGTAGGAGATTTTAAAAGTGGGGAAAGAGAGTGGAGATATCAGTCATTCACACTTGGAATGGAATCCAGAATGCCCTCTGAGAAAATAATTCTAACATCTCATTGCCTGGAGAAATACCTGAGGAGTGTGCCTCAAAATCTGGACTAACTATCCTTTAAAGCAGTGGTTCTCAACTTTCCTAATGCCACGACCCTTTAATACAGTTCCTCATGTTGTGGTGATCCCCAACCATAAAATTATTTTCTTTGCTACTTCATAACTGTAATTTTGCTACTGTTATGAAGCATAATGTAAATATCTGATATGCAGGATGTATTTTCATTGTTACAAACTGAACATAACCCACAGGTTGAGAAACGCTGCTTTAAAGTGAAGCTTGGAGAGAGTAGAAAACTTGACTTTAACCCAGCAGCTCTGAACCTGTGGATCGCGACCCCTTTGGGGGTTGAACAACCCTTTCACAGGGGTCACCTAAGACCATCGGAAAATGTATTTCTGATGGTCTTAGGACCTGAGACACAGCTCCTCTATCCATCTCCATGAGTGTCCACCCATATGCAGATAGGCCCACATACGAGTATTAAAGGGTCATGGCATTAGGAATGTTGAGAACCACTGCTTTAACAATCTCTTTTAACAAAAATTACTCTCTCATTTTAATGAGTTTCCAAAATGAGTTGCAAAGCAATGAGTAGAATTTTTTTTTTTGCTATGAGAGAAAAAGTACAGTTTTATCTTTTTTTGGTCCTCTCTACCTTCTGAGTTGGGTTGGTTGGTTGATTTTGTTTTACTCTGTAGTGTAAGCGTGTATGTGTGTCTGTCTGTGTCTGTGTCCATGTCCATGTCTGTGTCTGTGTCTGTGTCTGTGTCTGTGCATCTGTGTCTGAAATATGCTCATAGGGTTAGAAAGGCAGAATGAGATGTGAGAGAGGAAAAGAAGGAAGAAACAAAAGTACTGCTTTCTTCAGAGATTAAAGAAAAAGATCAGACAGCTATCCTGGGAAGCTGACTATAGACCTCATTAGGAAGCTTAGATGACAGATGACATCTCCCTTTGATAAAAATAAACAGTAAGTCTCCCTACAGAAACTCTTGAGGGCATGAGGTAGGGAGATGAGGTGAGGGAAGACAAGATAAATCAGCCACATATGAAAACATGCATTAAAACACATACACAATGCTGATGGTTCTTTAAGATTTACCCAATGCTGGAATATATGATCCCCTTTGATCTTCTCAATCCTGTGAGATAGGTCCAACAAGTATCACCCCCATTTTACAGTTAAGGGAAATCAACGTTTGGTAAGATTTGACAGTGGTCAAACTGGTAGTTACATGGAGAGGTAGGGAATTTGAACTCATGTTTCTCCTGCCTGCCTCAACTATACCATACTTGTTCTCCATAATGTGAAGTATCACCTGAATGTAGAGTAACCAGGAATCTGAGTTCTTATCCTATATCAAAAAAACGCCAAACCATTGCCAAAATCCTATGGCACTCCAATCTTGTAGACATTCTGGAATTTATTCAGACTGCCTTCCTCACTCTAACACTAAGGCAAGGGAAGTCTTATGATGAAGGGTGAAAGTTGCAGAAGAAGTCATTTAAGAGAAGGACGCTTGGAGGCAGTGCAAGGGCTTTCAGGAAAGTAGACAGACCTTGGTGGTGCCAAGGCACTGAGCGCCTAAAAAAGCAGGAATTTTTTTTCTGATAAAATTCTGTAAATGCTATAAAAATAAAACACTTATCTGACATGAATGTGTCTATAGGCAAGACATTACGAAGCATAAGCCAAGAAACTGTAAGAATTAGTGGAAACTGCAAGGAGGTGAGAGGGAGAAAGTATGATACAGTAGAATGCACACTGGCTCCAGAGTTGAAGATGGAGCCCATCTCTGATGCCTATCCATCTATGTGACCTACAGGAAGTTATTTAGCCTCTCTAGGTCTCAGTTTCCCCATTTGTTCTCTAAAACTTGTGACTCTCCATCATCCCCACGGTCAAATATAAAATCTTCTGGTATTCAAAGCCCATCATGACCTGTCCCTGTCCCACCTCCATCTTTGTAGTCTTCTTACATCATATACCCCACAATGACACTGGCCACCTTGCTCTTCCTCCATCTCCCAAATCTGAACATTTTTTTCTGGCTGTCACCCATGACTAGAATGTCCTCCCTCCTTATCTCTGCCTTTTGGCTGGAGCCTTGTCCTAAAATTTCACTTTCTATAGGAAGACTTTCTCAATTTTCCCTTAATTCAGTGACTTCCTTCTGTTAATCATTTCCAAGTTATCCTGTGTATAGCTTGTTTGTACATGGCTGTTTGCACATTTTCTCCTGAATTAGACTGTAAGCTCCTTGACAGTAAGGACTGACTTTTGCCTTTCTTTGTATCTCTAGCTCTTAGCACAGCTCCTGGCACATAATAGGTGTTTCATAAATGTTTATTGACTGGCTAATTGAGTAGGGTTGCACAAGATGGGCTCTGCTGTTTCCTCTAACTCTAGATCTTTGATTTGAATTTCAAAAAGAAGGAAAGAGTAAGTAAGACCTGAGAAAGATCGTAGAAAACAGAAAAGCATATTTCAAAATTTCACTAAGGTGTCTGGTTCCCCTTCTCTGCACCTAAAGATCAAGTTCTTTGTCATTTAATTTTTGTCAAGGTCGTGTCCCAGCCCACCCTCCTTTTATGTAGCTCAGAGATTGTCAGGGGAAGGATGAGTGCCAGTGTTAGGGAGCTGAAATCTGAATGATATGGTATGCAAGGATGGCCTAGCATTACCAGTATTCATCAAGCTCCAAGTGGGTCCATGAATACTTTAGGATGTACACATTAGTTGTTTCTCCACACAAATTTACCCTTACACCACTAAAATTTTATTCTTTAAAGTCACTGTTTCTTAGACCTCATCTTCCCTTAACTTTCTACAACAGGTAATTCTCAAACTTTGGCTTCTGGATCCCTTTGTACTCTTAAAAATTATCTTAAAAACTCCTTCCAAGGAGTTTTCATTTTTGTGAGTTATATTTATCAACATTTACTATATTATATATTTAAATGTTTTCATATTTTTATGAAAATAGTTTTGACCTCACAGATCCCCTGAAAGGACCTTGGCGACTCCCAGAGTTCTCCATATCACACTTTTGAGAACTAGGGCTCTATGTTATTAAACTTGTTGACTACTTCCCTTTGAAACTCTCTCCACCCATCTTTCATTAACAGATCAGAGATTGAAAGACAGAAGAGGCCTTAGAGAACGTTGAGTACAATCCTGCATTTTACATATTAGTAAACTGGAGCCCAGAGAAGTTAATTCACTTGTCCTGAAGTTACATAGCTAGGCAATGCTTGAAACAGGATTTGAACTGAGGGCTTCCTGAGTCCAATGTTCTATATACTTTCCAAGGGTCACTAAACTATGGCCAGTCATTCAGCCAGCCACTTGTTTTTGTACAGTCTGAGAGTTAAGAATGCTTTACGTTTTCAAATAAAGTTTTCTTTCATTTTAAAGTGTAATAAACCTACTTAAACAGGTGAGATTTGGCCCTTGGCTATTTCACTCCACCCTTGTATACCATGCTACTACTAAACTAGGAGAGATTTTGCTGCTCCAGTTTTGAACTACTCATTAAATATCTCCTCCTTCTCCCACACCTTCAATATGGGTATTCCCAAATGTTTTGTCCTTAGCCCTTTTCTCCATTGATGTTGTCTCTCTGCCAAATCTTATTTCTACCTCTGCACATGTCCCTTTTTTTTCTGCTTCTTTTACTTCAGACTCTCCTCTTTTCTTGCCTGGATGATTGCAATAGTTACCTATTTGGTCTCTCTGTCTCTCTTTTCCCACTCCGATCCATTTTCCACACAGCCACCAAAGTACTTTTCCTAAAACACAGGTCTGATCATGTCAATCCTCCCCCTACTCCACTATTCAATAAATTCTAGTTTTTGCCTGTTATATCTAGGATCAAACACAAACACCTCTCTAACATTTAAAGTTCTTCACAGCCTGGCCCAATCTTATGTTTCTAACGTTAGAAGGTATTGTACTTCTTTAGCTCTTCAGCTCTCTGGACTCTAACCATATGTACTGTTCTAGACAATTGATATTTTGCATCTCAGTCTTTTGACTGACTGTCTATATTTAATCTGTGAAATGTTCTCTTTCCTCATTTTCTGCTTCTTAGAATCTCTGGTATACTTCAGGACTCAAGTCAAGTGCCATCTTCTGCCTTAACTCTTTCCTGATCAGGCCACCCTCCAAGGGATCGTTCTTCCTTCCCTATTAGTCCCTCAGTAAACATTTATTAAGTACTTACTATGTACTAGTCACTGCACTAAGCACTAGAGATAGAACCAAAGGCAAAATACAGTCCCTCTTCTCAAGCAGTTTTGCTGCTACGGTTTCAAATTACTCTTCTCTGTTTTCTCCTGTGAGCTCTTCTCAAGGAGCTCAATCTAATGGGGCCTTGTAACTCTTCTGTCTAGGAAATAAAGACTGAATTTGTGATTTCACTGACATAAGGAACTCCTGGGTGAGAAATTCACTCTCTCAATACAGGTCGACATCTTTTCTACAACTTGAGTCTAAGAGAAGAGATTCTTAACCTATTTTGCATCATGGACCCCTTCTCAAAATAGTGTTTTTAAATGCATAAAATAAAATATATAGGATTACAAAGGAAACCAATGGTTTTGAAATATAGCTATCAAAATTTTTTTAAAAATTTCACAAGTTGGGGTGGCTAGGTGGCTCAGTGAATAGAGTACTGGCCCTGGAGTCAGGAGGACCTGAGTTCAAATCCAGCCTCAGACACTTAACACTTACTAGCCATATGACCTTGAGCAAGTCACTTAACCACAATTGCCCTACCTTCCCCTTCCAAAAAGCAAAAAAAAAAAAAAAAAAAAAAAAAAAGAATTGTCTAAAGCAAGAATTCTCAGAGTATGATCCAAGCATCTCTGGAGTCCCCTAGAATCTTCTAGGGGTCTGTGAGATCAAAATTACTTTCATAATAATACTTCAATGTCATTCCTCTTAAAATACTCCTCCCTTTTCCAACTGCATACTTGAATGTTACCTTATTTTCTTCATATGCTTCAACCAAAACAACACTACAAGCGATTGAATCCAGAAGCAGAGATGATAATCCAACTGTCTTCTGTTAAGTCAGATATTAAAGAGATTTGCAAATATACATAAAATAGTGTATCTCTTCTTAGTTTTTGTTTTGAAAAATATAGTTACTTTCATGAAACTATATTATTTATGTTAACATATGATAGATTTATTATTATTTTAAAATTAATAAGTAATTTTTAAACTATCAATTTTTATTTTTAATGCAATAGGTATAAATAGATAAAGCTCTTAGGGGTCCTCAATAATTTTGAAGAGCGTAAAGGTGTCGAGAGGCCAAAAAAATTGAGAATTAAGGGACTAGAGCGAGGAGAGGTTAAGTGCCTTACCCACAGCCACACTGCCTGTATATGTCAGAGACAACACTTGAATATGGGTCTTTCTGGTTGCAGTTTGTTATACGTGTTTAGTTCATCTTTGTGCCTCCCGCACCTGACACATACTAAGGGATTTAATAAATGCTTGTTGATTGAGTTTATTGACTCCTTGGACTTTATCTCCCTACCTGTAGATAACTTTCAAGAACTGCATTCTCCCATCACTCTCATCTTGCACTCTGCCCCATCATGAGTGCTGGGTTTTTGCTAAATGACATGGCTCATCATCTTTTGTATCCTAATTTCACTCTCCTCCATCATCCCTGTCTGTTAAGAATCAGCCTATCTCTTAAAACCCAGATCAAATACTATGTTCTTTGTAAAGCCTTATATTTGCCAATGCTCTTGCTGTACACATCTATTAACCACCTCTTGTTTACCACCTGATATTATAGATGTTTGTTTCATATTGTATCCCAGTGAAATCATTGGCATACATATTGTGCTGAAACCATTCAACAGTAGTTTTCCAGTAGCTAATAGATAACATTAGTATAGAGCTTACCATTTCCTAGGCACTGTGCTAAGTGCTTTATAATATCCCATTTAATACTCACAATCACCTTGGGAGGTAGATGGTATTATCATCCTCTTTTTACAGATGAGGAAACTGAGGCAAATAGAGGTTAAATAACTTGCCAAAGGTCACATAAGTAGTAAGCATCTAGAGCTGAATTTGAACTCAGGTCTTCCTGACTCTAGACACAGTTCTCTATCTATTGTACCACTAGCTGCCCCAGTACCTCACATACTGCTTTGCATTGATCAAATAGGCCCCTGATATATTTGCTGAAGTTTCCAGCCATATCTCTTAACAGCATCCTCTTTTATGAGCTACAGTCATGTGTTTCTAAGTTTTTGACAAACATTTCTACCTGGATGATACACTGGGATCTCAGATTCAAGATTTTTAAAACTACAAGATCATGCAATGTATGTATATGTATATATGTGTGTATATATATGCATATATATATATATATATATCACTTTTATTTTTAAAATGTGTATATTTATAATGGTCAAAATTATTTAGTCACTCAAAGTCGTATCCAGAAGAAATAGAGGGAAAACATTAAAGATTAATTATAAGGCACTCATTAAGATCAAACTTATTATATGCATGAAAATGTTATCAGTATTCTTAAAACTGTCTTCATTACTAAAATAGTTTAAAAGAAAGGCTGGAGCTGAATTATATACAATGAAGTGATTCTAATAGCTGTGCTTTTAAAAAGAATATAAAAATAATTCGATAATCTATCATTTCCCATTGTTTGTTTTCTCTAGCCCTAAATTTTGGTACTGACATCAATATTTCTCCTAGTGCCTCTACTCCTCCATTCACACAGGTTCAAAATCTTGGAATTATCTTTGATGCCTCCATTTCCCTGGAATATCTCATCCTATCAGTTAAAAGTTTACCTTTTAAAGTTTTCATTTAATTTAATTTTTCTATTATAAAGAATATTTTCCTTCCTCACCCCAATTTTAAAAATACAAACAAAACATTGGCAGAAGTATTCTTAGTCAGACAATACAAATTCCCACTTTGCCCATGTCTAAAAATGTAAGTTTCATTGAGAATTCATTGACTCTCTCTCAGCAAGTGGCTAGCACACTTTACTTCAGCATTGTTCCTCTGGAACTGTGGCTGATCATTGCATTTATCAGAGTTCTTAAATCTTTCAAATTTGTTTGTCTTTACAATGTTGTTGCTATTTTATACATTGTTCAATTGCTTCTATTTACATCACTCTGCATCAGTTCATTCAAGTCTTCCTGGATTTCTCTGAAAAGAGAAATGGTATTCACATACCACAATTTGTTCAGTCATTCTCCAACTGATGGGCACCACCCCCTCCTTAGTTTCCAATACTTTGCCATTACAAAGATTGCAGCTATAAAATTTGTGCACATGGATCCTTTACTTCTTCTTTTTATCTTTTTGGAGTAAAGGCCTAATGGTGGTATACTTGTGTCAAACAATATGTACAGGGGCAGCTAGGTGGCATAGTGAGTAGAGCACCAGCCCTGGAGTTAAGAAGACTTGAGTTCAAATGTGGCCTGAGACACTAAACACTTACTAGCTGTGTGACTTTGGGCAAGTCACTTAACCCCAATTGCCCTGTCTTCCCCCCTCCAAAAAAAAATACCAAAAAAAAACCCCCAAACCCAACAATATGTACAGTTTAGCAACTTGGGGTAAATGATTCCAAATTGTTTTCTAGAATGGTTGGACCAATTAATAACTCCACTAGTATTGCTTTAATATGACTACTTTCCTACCGTATTTCAACATTTGTCATTTTCCTTTTTTGTCATCCTTACCAATATTATGAGTGTGAAGTAAAACATTAGTGTTGCTTTAATTCGTATTTCTCTAATTGTTAGAGATTCGGGATCATTTCTTTTTATGGCTGCTTATTTCTTGAATTACTTTCTTTGATAATTGTCTCCTTATATCTCAGGGCATGATGCAGAACAGGAGAAAAAAAGAGAATAGGGAATATATTTTATAGACCAGTGAGTTCAAATTCAATTCCTGACAAAATTCTAGAATTATCATTAAAAGAGTAGTTACTGGATATCTAAAAAAGGAAGAAATAGTTACATCCTGACATGAAGTTTTCTTTTTTTGATATGGTTAATAGACTAGTGGATTAGGGAAAGGCTGTAAATATAACTTAAGTAGATTTTAGCAGAATAGTTGACAGTCTTATGCTATTCTTAGGGGAAAAAATACAGAAGTATAGGTCAGATGGTAGTAGAGTTACATGGATATGGAATTGATTGAATAGCTAAACACAAAGATCAATTATTAACAGTTTACCATCAACTTGCAAAGATGTCTTTGCCCAGAGGCCTATGTTTGACCTTATATAGTTCATTTATTTTTTGCCAATGACTTAGATAAATGAAATATTTTGGATAGTCATAAAATTTGTAGATGACACAAAGGTAAAAGGGATGCATAGAATGGCAAGGTCAGAATCCCAAAAGAAGTTGGCAAGTGTGAACAGGAGGTTAAATCTAATAAAATGAAATTAATTAGAGATAAATATAAGGTCTTATTCTTGTTCAGAAAATGAACTTTATATGTGTGGTATGGCTGGGCTTCAGTTGCCTTAGAACAGATTTGAGTGTTTTAGTGAACTGCACAATCAATATGAGCCAGTAATTTAATATACAAAATGCAGTCTTAGGAGCATTAAAGAACTAACAGTCTGAGGCTGCCTTGGGATCCTTCCTTAACTGAAGTGCTTCAAGAGGAAGCTAGATTGGCACCTGTTATGGTAGGAGTCTCATTCAGGTAATGGTTGGGATGAGTGACCTAGGATGTCCTATACATCTGTAAGATTCTATGATTTTTTTTTTTTCAGTCTGAGAGGGACAATGCCCAACCAGGAATGACCAGGATGGTGAAACAAGTCAATACCATAGTATAAGAGAATTGGTGAAAGGAACTGGAACACTTAGCCTGAAGAAGAGAAGTCTCTAAAGGTCCATGATAGTCACCATGAGAGGCAGTTATGTAGAAGAGGAAATCAAGACATGGACCGTTATACAGAAATTTAAGGGGCTCATTATAAGGGGGGAAAAGTTTCCTATTAATTAGGGCTGCTCCAAAATAAAATCACATGCCTTGGAAGATTTATCAGTTCCCTACACTCTAGGTCTTCAAATGGAAGCTATGTGAGTATTTATTAGGAACATTCTTGATGGTGTTTATGTTTTAGACTGTCTAAACCCTGGGAGGTTCCTTTTCCAACTCTGGGATTCTGAGGTTCAAACCACTTTGGATTCTTCTTTTATCATGTCTCTCCAATCAGCCTTTCCATTCCCAATACTATTACTTAGCTTACAATATCATGTCCTTTTCCTGAGCTAATGCAGTAGACCCTCACTTGGTTTCCCTAATTAAAGTTTTTACCTCCTATTTATCATTCACACTGACACCTGATTAATGCACTGCTTTGATTGTGTCAGTCACTCTTCTGCTCAAAAACTGTTAATGACACACAATTACAAAGTTCAAATTTCCTTAGCCTGCTATTTAAGACCCTCCACTAACTGACTCCAATGTACCTTTCCTTTCCAGGGATGTATCCCCCACTACTCCTTCACTGCACAGATCCTTGTCTTTGGTCAAATGGAACTTCTAGTCTACCCTTTCCCACTTCTGTAATATTCTCCCTACCCAAAATATCCTTGCTCCCATCTCTCCTTGTAGAAATCCTGCTAATCTTAGTGAATATATTTCATACTACTTTATGGAGTAGTGATATATATGGATAGGGGTTCCATGAAATTGTTCAGTTCTTTTGGGATGGGGACTGTCTTGTACATTCCATAGAATTTTGTACCTTGTAGGCCCTTAAAATTTCATTGAATAAATAACAGGAACAAAAGAATAAAACATAAAATAGTGGTCAATAGAGTTTTTAAAGGATAAGATTTCAAAATATTTGGAATTCATTTAGAAGTAAATTGAGAAGTCAAACAGTAAAGATATCTTGCAAAGATAGATCGATCTATCGATCTATCTATCTATATCTATATCTATATCTATCCATCTGTCTATCTATATCTATCTATCTATATCTATCTATCTACATAGATAGATAGATATAGATATATGTATTAATAGCAATACAGTACACGGCATTTAGGGGTAGTGGACAGAGTGCTGGGCCTGGAGTCAGGAAGACCCAAGTTTAAATTTAGCCTCAGACACTTACTAACTTGTGTGACTAACTGGACTAACTCTGCACCTCTTCCTGTCTTTCCAAAGTTTTAAGGTGGGCTATCACTAGGATCAAATGAGATAATATTTGTAAAGTGTTTAGCACAGTGCCTGACCCATAGTAGGTGTTACATAAATGCTTATTCCCTCCTAGACTTCCGGAAATAATTTTATGAAATTTAACTTAATCCATACCCAACCCATTTCTTCTTTGAAGAGACATCTAAACTACCATAGTCCCCCATGCCTTCTGATGTGAAACTCCCAGATCTCAGGTAACATTTATAGGAATCTTGAACAAGTAAAAGATATCTTAAATAACTGCCTGGTTTAACCTTGGTACAATCCCACTCCTCTTAGGTCCATTCATTGCCTCATTCCTGGAGTTAATCAAAGTAACCTGTCATTATCTTTATTATTTCTCCAAGGATGGATGGGTTCCAGTCCTGATCACTTTAGGGTAAGGGTGGAGAAGCCATGAACTCTTTAATCTATTTCCCCAATACGGATCACCCATTTTTCCAAGGATTTTAGCAAGAGTTTTAAAAGAAATGTTATTCCCTAACATTTCTAGGGAAACTTTTTTTTAAAGAGGTTTTTATGCCTCTATGTTGCACATTACTAGAACTAGTAACTTTGGCCAGGTAGTTCTTTTAACACACAGTCTTACTATAATGAGATGAAACTTTAATTTTTATTTTCAATTAACAAAGACTTTTCCTCTCCCCGCTACTGAACAATAACAACAAACAACAACAACAACAACAAGATTTAAAACCTCATAACAAACATGCACAGTCAAGCAAAACAAATCCTCAAATTGGCCATGTCCTAAAATGCTTATCTCCTTTTGCTTTTTAAGCCCCTCCCCTTTCTGGCAGGAGGTAGGGTGCTTCATGTTCCTTTCCAGGGAGTCAGGGCTTATCATTCCATCAATAAGAGTTCTCCAGATCAATTGTTTTTCTAATGAGATTGCTCAGGTGCTCTTCTGTTTTTCGATTTTTAAATTATTTTTTGTGGTCTTAAAATGTCATTCAATTCTGCTTGCCCAATTCTGGTTTCCTTTTTTTTTTTTTTTTTTTTTCAATTCTAGTTTTCAAGGAGTTACTTTCTTCCTTAAGACTTTGGACCACTTTTTCCAATTGGTTAAGTTTCTTTCCATAATTCTCTTGAATTATTTTTATTTGTTTCCCCCAATTTTCCCTCTACCTCTCTTGTTTGATTTTTAAATTCCTTTTAACTTGTTCCAGGAACTTTTTCGGACTTGTGACCATTTGATGTTACTCTTTGGGTTAGGAATGGCTTTTTATTAAACTCACTTTATTTCTCTAAATATGAACTCAGATCGTAGTAATTAGATATGGTTGGGTTCTTTTTTCTTTGCTTAGTCATTTTTATTTTTTATTTTGTCTTATTTTATTTTTAGCAGCTTATCAAGTTTTAATCTAAAGTTATAGGTGATGTTACCCTAGGTCTCAGGTCCTCATTTACTATTATTTTCTGAAATCTGTCCAGGCGCTCAACCTCAGAAACTCCTTTCCTCTCCTAAGCCATAGTTAGGGCTGCAGTCATGCTTATCTGGTCAGCACCACCAGGCCTGGTTTCCCAGGGCAGGGGAGCAAGAGGGTTGGTCCTTGAAACTTCCCTCACTGGGCATCTGCTGATTTTTAGATTAAAGTTTGTGAGGTAAAAGTTCCTGATGCTTTGAGGTGAAAGTTCATGAGGCCTAGTCTGCTTCCTGACAGAGCTGCTCCAGGGCTCACTGTTTGTTGACCCAGCTGAGTAGAACTGGAGGTGTCCACACTTCACTCAGGCCAGACCTCAGCCCCGAAGGCCCTGTCTTTTTTAAGATCTTCTCAAGTTATCTTTATTTTTATTTTTGCTGCTCTGCATCCACTTTGTGGTGGTTTTCTCTGTTTCTGAAGAACCTAGACATTTTTTTTTCTTACTCCGTTACCTTCCAGCATCCCCCTAGAGTTTTAATATCTTTCAAAGTTATTTTTTATTTATAATGTAGTTGTCATTGTATATATTGTTCTCCTAGTTCTGCTCACTTCATTCTGTATCAATTCAGAGAGATCTTTCCCATTTCCACTGAAACTGAACATGTTGTCATTTCTTTTTTTCCTCCAATTTATTTATTTTTTTTAAGTTTCCAACATTCATTTTCACAAAATTTTGAGTTACAAATTTTTCTCCCCGTCTTTTCCCTACCCCCCACCCCAAAATAGCAAGCCTACTATATATCCCTTCCCCCAATCTGTTCTCTCTTATATCCTGCCCCATTCCTCCCCTAACATTCTATTAGGGCAAGATGGATTTCTATACACCAGTGCCTGTATATCTTATTTCCCAGTTCCATGCAAAAAAATTAAAAAAAACCAAGAACAACCAATTTTTTTTTTAACATTTGTTTTTGAAACTTTGAATTCCAGAGTCTATCCCTTCTTCCCTCCTCACCCACCCCCAATTGGGAAGACAAGCAATTCAATATAGGTTGTACATGTGTAGTTATGCAAAACACTTCCATAGTAGTTATATTGTGAAAGACTAACTATATTTCCTCTATCCTATCCTGCCCCACCTTATTCTGTTTTCTACTTTGACTCTGTCTGGTTTCAAAAGTGTTTGCTTCTAACTATCCTCTCCGCCAATCTGCCCTCCCTTCTATCATCCTCCTCTTATCCTCTTTTTCCTTGCTTTCCTATAGGGTAAGATAGCCAATTGAATATGTATGTTATTCTCTTCTTAAGCCAAATTCAATGAGAGAAAGGTTGACCCATTCCCTTTCACCTTCCTGCTCTTGCCCTTCATTGTAACAGTGTTCTCTTTTCTGTGAGATAATTATATGAAATAATTTAATATGAGATAATTAATCTAATCTATCTCTCCTTTTCTCCTCCCAATATATTCATCTTTCACCTCTTAATTGTATTTTTAGATATCATCCCTTCATATTCAATTCATCCTGTTCCCTCTGTCTATGTATACATGTACACACATATGCACACACTCACATATACATTTATACACACAGACACCCTCCTATATATACATATATTTGTATCTATACATACATATACATATATATTCCCTTCAACTATCTTATATTGAGAAAAGTCTCCTGAGTTACAATGATCATTTTTCCATATAGAAGTGTAAATAGTTCAACTTTAATAAGTTTCTTATGATTTCTTTTGACTGTTTACCTTCTCATGCTTTTCTTGCTTCTTATATTTGAAAGTCAAATTTTCTGTTTAGCTGTTTTTTTCTTTTTTCTTTTTTTTTTTTGAATGACTTGTTTATTTACTTTTAGTTTACAAGATTCAGTTCCACAATCACTTGAGTTTCAGATTTTCTCCCCTCCCTTCTCCCCCCCCATGGTGGAGTGCAATCATGTATAGGATCTGCAAACACTTTCACATTGTACAATAGTTTGGTTATATAGAAGGGTTGTAACCAATGAGTGATCACTGGGGAAAAAAAAGCAAAACCAAACATGAAAAAGAATGATAGCATGTTTTTCTTCAGTCTCCATTTAAACTATAGTCTTTCTATATCTTTC
>CM053592.1:90850303-90880940 GCA_028646515.1 Pseudochirops corinnae | reverse complement strand
CATTCCATGCTTTGATCCTTTTTGTCCCCAAAAAAGAAATCTAAAGTTGGATTGCTGAGTTTGTTTTGCTTCCTTTGCCTAATCATGTTGCCAGTTGGTTACTTGACTTTTGGGCTCAGTAGAACTCTGCTTTCAGAGGGGAGAGCTCTGTCCCAAATTGCTGGGGTTTTTGCAGCTGCCAGAGCTATTAGGAAGCTGCTGTCTCTGCAGCCCCCACCAGCTTTGGCTCACTTGTCACACACCTCAGAACCACCACTCAAGACCGAGATCCTGATCCAGGCAGCTCAAGGCAAGAGTGCTTAGCCTCTGAATGATCGCTTGGCCCCCCTGCAATTTGCCTGCCAGGAGCTCTGAAGCTGCCACATGGAGGCAGCTGCAGGGCTGCTGCTTCACACCACTTCTAGTTCTGGAGGCAGTTAGCCGGACTCTCCCCCCAAAATTTAGCTGAGTTCCACTGACCTTTTCCCTTTGTCCTTGGTTCTTATGGGTCGATAATTCTGGAAACTGCCACAGATGCCAGTGATCTGCTCACCTGAAAGCCACTGCCATGGCTTCTCCTGGATAGCCTGGGGCTAAAATCACATGGGCCTGGACTCTGCTCCCAGCACGCTCCGATGAACCCTTTCCATCAGCCTGCTGGGCTGTCTTCAGCAGGAGCTTTGTTACTCTGTCATTTTGTGGGTTCTGGAGCTCTAAAATTTATTTACATTCATATTTTATAGGTCTTTGAGGTGGTTATGGGGGGAGCCACAGAGTTCTCCTGCTTTTACACTGCCATCTTGACTCTGCCCTTAATCTCATTTCTTGGAAAATAAGCATTAGGTACTAGAGAAGACATATTCCTCCAAAGGATGTGATTTGGGGGATTATTTTAGGTAATTCATTTGGATTTTCATGAAATATAAAAAAGAAAAAAGAATTGTTTGTATCTGTTCTGATGCTCTGTATCAAGCTTAAAGTTGGGGGAAAGTATCTTATTTTTCTCTTTATGATTTCCCACCCAAATACATTACCTCATCTTGGTCATATCATACTAATGCTTTTAGGAATAGATTATATTTAGAATATGAGTCAAAAAACAAGATTACATCTAATTCAGAACAGATCAAAGGCAGCTTCTAGAAGCTTTCACCCAGCAGAACGCTGGACATATAATGCATCCCTGCTGGTGAGGATTCTGGATTTTTTTACATGTAAGCTTCCTCCTTACATGCCACTCATCACCCCCACCCAACTCCCTGCCACACTACTAACTTGCAGATATGAATGCCAATTCAAGTGAGAGGGAGCATGAAGTTTGAACTACTGAAATAATAAAACTGCCCAAAGCTTTTTCATTTAAATGAAATGCAAGATGTGTGGAGAAGAAGAGTATTGCCTTACAAATGAAAAAGACAGCTCCCAAGCTGAGGAGAAATGACCAACTATGCAAACTATTGCCAGTACCTGCCTGGGTTGCCATCTACTCTAATCCTTCATTAGTTCTGCAAATGATGAAGAAGGAGGCCAACTCTATTATTAATAACGTTTTATGGATTTTATAAGACCTTTTGCCCATCGATCTGAAAGTGGTTTATAAATATAAAATATGACTCACAGAACTCCTCAACAGCAGCTTTTGTCTTCTCAATAGATGTGGCAGCCAGGACACTGAGAGATTAAGTTCTTTTATTCCCAGTCCCAAAGCAATCAGTGTCAGAAATAGAAACGGACCCTGCCCTCTACTTTAGCCACTGAACAGACAAGGTTGAGAATAGGAAATGACATACTATTTAACTCCGTGAAGACTTCAGCTATCTGCTCTTAATATTCAAGGACTGGCAAGCTGTTCCCAAACATCTGCAGCGTATATTCCCATTCCTCATTTTCTGAAGAAACTTTCATTTCACCTTTGGGAAAGAGGATCCCAGTCTGAATGCAGCTGGCCAGGTGAATACAATGGCTCATTCCTCCCTTCCCTCAAACATTTTCTTTTTAAAATCATAGAGAAACCACGAGGCTGGTAGGTACTTTGAGAGCTCATTCAGTTTAGCCACTGCTTTCCTACAACTCAGGAGTTCAGCTAGAAAAAAAATGCTACTGATTTCTTTCCAACCTCCAGAAAGGACCCTTTTTATTCCAACCCATTGTTTTACAATTGTCATAGAGAATCCTTTCAGCCATCTAATTAGGACAAACCTCTGGAAGCACTGGTCATTTCTGGTTGCTTTGTAAAGTGACATAATGACTAGTAGACAGTGCAGCTCCCAGTGGGCACCCATCCATTCTGATTGAGCAAATCCCAAGTTAACTGTTTAATGCCTTGGCTCTTGTTCTATCCTAAGTGGTACTAAAAAAGAAACTAATCACAATGTAGTATGGGGAAAGCGTACCTGTTCTGAAATCAGAGGGCCTGGATTCAGATTCTGCTTCTGAGACTCACTAATGGTGTGACTTTGGGCAAGTTTTCTAATCTCCCTCTGCCTCTGCTTCCTCCTCTGTAATTGAGGTGGTTACACTAGATGATCTCTGAAATCTAATCCAGCCTAGTTCTCTAATCCTTTGGTCCATTTTGCAAATATTTTAAAAGGGTATATTTAAAAAGAGCTGTGAGAAAGAATCATTCACAATGGATTCTAACATAGAAAAATAAGCATTTTATTTCTAGGACAGGTGTAGAAACATGAACAAGCTATTCCTAACCCCTCAGTTTCCCCATTTGGAAAAATACCATAGCCACTATATAGCTTTCTAGAGGGTAATTGAAAAGAAATAATGTCATAATTCCAAATCTTAATTCAATATAACCTTGCATATGGGAAATACTATTTTGGAAGTATAACTAATTAATTTACTTCAATAATATAAAATTTATTACATTTTTTTTTCTGTAGATTTTAAGGGGTTCTCAAGGTCAGTGCCTAATAGATCTCTTTACTTAGAATTTACTTAGACTGGAAGTCTGTGCAACTAATTGCAATCTCCTTGGCAACTACCTTACTTTTATAACAATCTAAAGGCCAGCTCTATGAAATCATTAATTTAGCTAATGATTCTGAAGACCTCCCCTCCAGCCAATAGGGGCACAAGGTGACATTAAAGTAATACACTTTCCTACAGAAGAGAGAGAAAATTTCCCAAGAGTCTGAAGAAATTTGGTGCTTAATAAGAATATCAAAAATATTAATTAAGCCTTACTTCACTAATTAATACAATAACTGCCATCTACAAATCCACTGCTAGTAAATACATCAAGGCTGTTTCCAAAGGAGACCCTTTAAAGGCAACAGTAATGCCTAGGAAATTTGTTATAAAAAAATGATTTATATCGTCCTTAAGCAGTTAGTGCAACTATTTCAAGAAGAGCCCTATTCAGAGCAATTCCACCAAATCTCTGAGTGTCAAGAGCAATTCTAAGGTCCCTAGAGAATCAAATGGACACAAATTTAAAAAGCCTTGTGACTATACAATACAACTGGGGAAACACATACAAAGCAGTCGTGACAGCACAAACTTATCTCCTGTCCTGCAACTAAGGAATTGTTTTAGATTTTAGGCCTAGAAAGCTAGAAAGACTTGTATGGATTGATACAGACTGAGGTGAACAAAGCCAGAAAAACACATTATATAATAACACCAACATTGTAAAGACAGACAACTTGGAAAGACTTAAGAACTCTGTTCAATGCATTGACTGACCATAATTCCAGAAGACCAACAATGAACCATACTACCTACCTCCTGACAGGGAGATAGTGGACTAGAGGTACAGAATAAGATAAACAATTTTGGGCATAACCAATGTGAGAATTTGTTTTTGCTTGACTACACACAATTATTACAAGAGATTTCTTTGTATTTCAGTGGAAGGGAGAGAGGTGGGTGGGGGTATAAAATAAATGTTTGTAAACTAAAAAATGAGATTTTTTTTTTTAAACACAGAATCTTTCACATATAGTAAGCAGTATTTGGGCTCTATCCATGATCACATTATATGATAAGCTAGAAGTTACTTAGCAAATGGCCCTATAAAAATAAATGTGACCAAATGCAAAAAAGAGGAGATAGGCACAGTGAAGATTCCTAGGCAGCCTATTGCATGCTCCCTGTAGCATAGCTTTGCTTATACATACAAAACAAATACTTTCTCACCTTCACCTTCACATATTGGAGAGATCCTTGTGAAAGGAGGACGTCAGTGAGTTGTTTCCAGAAAAATGAAACTTCCCTTTTTTTAAGAGTCACAACATATATTTCTTTAATTTTTAACAAATGTTTCTAAAATGCATCATGTACTTTTCTGACTTCTTAGAGTATAATGTATTATATACCATTTTACTGTATTTTATTTATGTATTATTTCACTACTTTTCCATGACAGAATTGTCATTATGAACTGGAAACTTTTGAAGTTACTATAATTTAGTGATATGCTCAGTTGATATTAAGTTGTTGCTTCTTGGATCCAGATTTTTTTTTAAGTTCTTGTGTCTGCTTTTAATATTTTTTTCTTTTTTCTATGAATGTCAGACTATGAATTATCACTTTTTCAGGCTGCCAATGTGTTTTTGTTATTCTGTCATTTTAAAGTTATGTTCAACTCTTTGTGACCCCATTTGGGAAAGATGGCAAAGATACTAAAGTGGTTTGCTATTTCCTTCTCCAACTCAATATAGAAATAAATAAACTGAGGCAAACAGGGTTAAGTGACTTGCCCAGAGTTATAAGCTAGTAAGTGTCTGAGGTCACATTTGAACCCACAAAGACAAGTCTTCCTGACTCCTGGCCTGGCACTCTATTCACTGAGCTACTTAACCTCCCTACCAAGGTATTACCTTCCTCTAACACACTCTTTTCTTCCTCACCCACTTCTCCTACACTTTCTCCCTTTTTACTAGGGTACTCCTCATATTCCCACAGGCTAAAAAGCCAGATAATCAAGTTTTTTGGACTGCATACATAAAACAGAAGTAAATAAATTCTTAGCAAGTAGTTCAGGGATCATCAAGAAGATGCCAGCAGCAGTGGAGGGCGCAAGGGGTATTCATTGTATAAGCAGGTAAGTCAGCATGACCAGGGTGGTGCCTGATGAAGGGATGTATTATGTGATCTCGTGACTATGGGAGTAGTCACAAAGTGCTGCCTGCTGGAATGGTGACTGGCCCACATCAAAACAAAATGGAAACTTAGAAGGATTTCCTATGTGTTCAAGCCAATGGGATTAGAGTGAGTCTTAAAAGACCCTAGGGCTCTCTGCTTCAGTGGGAGCTCAAAATGTCTCTCTCCTTCCCCTGAGAGGGTACCCAGAAATTAGTTGTCCCTTAGAACCCTTGGATTCTTCAAACCTCTATTTGTCTGTCTGGGGTCACAGATATAAACACCATTCTACCCTGCTCAGACCTGGAACTTCAACCTCTCCCCAGAAGCCCTTTGCTCCTGACTGGTGAAAATTCACCATGTGTAGAAACCCTAGACTCACCAAAATACAGTTTGGTCATCTTCTTCCATGCCACCAAATGCATCCCCTTCTCTCCCAACTGCACTTTGGGAATATTAATCAGACACCCCTTCCAGGCCCCCATGCTCCTATATTATGCGGTCTTCCCATATTAGAATGTAAGTTCACTGAGGACCAGCACTATTTTCCTGTTTATATTTTGCATCCTTAAAACTTATCCCAGTGCCTGGAACGTAGTAAGAACTTGATAAATGTTTTGTTTCTTTTTTTTTCTCACTCATCTACTCATTCATTTATTCATATGTCATCCAGATAACTAAAATGAAATCTCTCCTATAGGGCATTTCTGTACAATGGAAGGACAATTCTAGAGGGGAAAGAGGGAGGAATTGGCCCATGTCTTTTCTCAATGAGAGAGAAAATGAGATTCTGGTAGCAAAACAGAAAAACTTATTTTTCCCACTTCCCTGGGAATATACACATTTCTGAATTGTGGAGTGAAGCCATCTGCTTAAGACAGGTATTATCTCTCTTTTACATGTATTTTCATTCATGTTTCTTATAGCAGGTGGTATCATTCTGTCTTTTTTTTCCCCTTTCTCTCTCCTTCCCCAAGTTTAGACTACTAAGTTCCACACTGTTAAGATCTAACCTTATCTTTAATTCCACACTTCTTACTCCAGCCAAATTAACCTCATTACCTTCTCCTTAACTTGGTTCACCTGCTCCCATTGGGCTGACCATGCCCTGAGACTGGCTTCTGCTGCAGCAAGAAATACATAAAAAGCTTCCTGTCTAAGGTAGAAGCTGCCTCAATTGCAAAGTCTCTTTGTCACAGGTGTCTCAGGTCTGTTGTCCTTGACTGCTTTCCCACCTTGTTTCCACCTTGCCTTGGCCTGAAGCACCCTGACTTCTGACTGCTTGCCTGGCTTTTGACCCCTGATCCCAGACTTTTTCTTAACTAGCAACTTCTGGGCACTCTCCAGGTCTGGCCTGCTCTTGATGCCTAGCCCCTACCTTTTGCTCTCAGCTTTGATGCACTGTCAGTTGTGGGCTCTGACTCTTCTCTTGAGACACATTGCCACCCTGGCATGATACAACTGTTATGCAGCATGTGGCCCTAAGAGCCTTTTTGCCATCATCCAATTATGAATAACTGGACTGGATGGTTTAAACCAATATGATTGATCTTATACATTCTTAAACAATGACTAACCAACAACTAGAGTTTCTTCCTAAATTCAGTCAGTGAGCAACCTACTAATCATAGCAGCATATGTGTAAAACACTGTGCTGGAAGCTGGAGGAAATAAAAAGGCAAATTAATATATGGACCACAGTAGTGGAATTATCAATATACTCAAAGGAGTATATGAGCTTTAGTGGCTTGCCAAAGATCATACAAATACTAAGTAACAGAACTTTATCCTGAGGGAGCTTACAGTCTAGTTGATTGACTATGGCATACACACATATGCATTAATTATGTAATGTAAAATAGACAATGATAATGAAAGTAAAGGCTAGAATAGGATAAGAATGGAAGAGAGCTTTAAAAACAGTGTGAGGGCTAAGGAAGGAGAAATCATTTTGGGCTGCGGTGGGGGATCAAGGAAGATTTCACTGAGGAGGTATCAAATGAGTTGAAATATAAAGGATTGCAATGAAGAGAGATGGAAGGCAGAAGAAATTCCAAGAATAGGGAGCAGCATGAATAAAAGCAGAAGTAGGAAAGTGCTAGAAATTTATAAGAATCGGAAAATAATCCAATTTCAGTTGATAATTCAGCTCGATACATAGTACATACAGGGGAAGAAGAAAGCAGAAAAAGGAATGAGATAAAACTAAGAAGGGAAATACTAGACTGAGGCATTTGAATTCTACTCAATGGACAGTAAGGAGTCATTGAAAAGTCTTGAGTAAAGAATGACATCATCTGTGCACATGGAAGATTGATTGAGCAGAGGTGAATTGGAAGAACTGGGACAGAGATAACAGGAGGCTATTGCAATTACTTAAATGAGTAACCAGGATCTGTACCAGAGCAATGGCATTTGGAATGGAAATGTATTCGAGAAATATTACAGGGATCAAATTGACAAGACCTACTGGCCAACCAGATGTGAGAAAGGAGAAAAGAGTCAAAAATAATACTCAAGTTTTTATTTACATGTGTGACTAGATCAGTGGTTCTCCACCTGTGGGTTATGTCCAATTTGTAACAATGAAAATACATCCTGCATATCAGATATTTACATTACAATTCGTAACAGTAGCAAAATTACTGTTATGAAGTAGCAACAAAAATAATTTTATGGTTGGGGGTCACCACAACATGAGGAACTGTAGTAAAGTGTCACAGCATTAGTAAGGTTGAGAACCACTGGACTAGATAAATATTGGTGTACCTAATAGATGTGAATCAGTTGGTGGGGAAAGATTTTAAGTTCTTTGTTAAATATGTTGAGTTCTTATTGTATACAGAACCCTACCTATAGACTCTTCAGAGAGGAAATAAAACTAAAGCTGTCACCAAGCTGTGGTGATTTTGAACAGCAGGGCTTAATCTCTTATGCTTATTCGTCTTGGATTCTTACTAAAGTATTCTCAGCTATTCCAGTATTTGAAATATAGATGGTGAACCAAATGATCAATTCAGTGACACACCCACACCCCATACCTCCAGGTCCTCAGTCATCAGAAGTGAGAACTTCAGCTTTATTACAAAAGAAGATTTGGTTTTGAACTCTGAACTTAAAGCCTTCTAAAATATATCCAGAAATAGGAACTACATGAGTCTACTCATTGCCATGTAAAGGCACAGGGTTTTGTAATAAAAATCTTTTGACATCAGTAGACTACTTAAATGCTGACTTCAACTTGTGGGTGCTGGATGCTATGATCACCATCATAACAACATTTATGGAAGATACTCAAATATACTCTCCCTCTAACAATGGTAATCACAGAACACTGAATCTAATGATGCATTGTAGAAGTAGGATTTCTGCCTCATGTACAAAGTGACAGAAACAGAATCATTAAAAGAAAATGGTTCCAACTTGATTCGCAATAGATGAAGTACCACTTTCATTCCTATGGTTCTTCCTTCCTTCTTTCTCTCTCTCTCTCTTTCTCTCTCTCTCTCTCTCTCTCTGTTTCTCTCTCTCTCTCTCCCTCTCTCTCTCTTTCCCTCCTTCCCTCCATCTCTTCCTCCCTCTCTTCTTCCCTCCCTTTCTCCCTCCCTCCTTTGTATGGTCTCAGAATGACATTAAGTACTTTCTTAAAAGAACAGTTACAAATGTGAGCTTGCTGCTCACAAGGACCTTCTCTCAAAGATTATGAGTCAGGATATGCACAAAGTATTTTATACTTTGTACCTGTGAACACTTGACATGTATCCCTTTGGTCCTTTGAAAAATGCTTTATGTTTAAGGTCACATTGAGATTCCAGTTTAACTTTTAAAAATTCAAATGTGAAAAAAAAAAACCTATTCATGGGAAGCTTGTTTAATCTATCATTAACTAGACTTCTGTATGGGTGCAGGACAGTGGCAACAATGCCCTTTATCAAAAACCATCTTTCTGGCAGGAGTGACCTCAGGTTGTGAATGACTGCTAAGTGTGGGCACTGCAAAGTCTAGGTCCCATCTCCCAGTTAGGGAAGCACTAGTTTCAACACATTTTAATGTACTTGTAAAGGAGGACCTCCATTTTCTGCTCCATCTTAATCCTTCATTTTAAGTTCCTCTTTGAGTATATCTCCTTCACTAGAGCCACAGACAAGGCATAATTGTATGATTTAGCTTTACCACTTTTCTCACTCTCTTTGTGCTGATGTTCACAAACAATAGATTAGGAGATTGAGGGAGGGGAAAGGAGACTGGTAATAACTATCTTGCATTTGTATGATTCTTCACAATTTGCATTATCTTTTGTGGCCTCCACTAAAAGCATTTGAGTTAGGTGGGGCCTGTATTATCTTATTTTATATATAAAGAAACTGAACCTCAGAAAAGAGAAATTATTTCTCAAAAGTCACACCTCTCTAATATGTGATTTGAACCTAGATTTTCTATATCTCTTAAGGGGGAGGAGAAAGAATGACAGATTTAAAGTAAGAATACTGGTCCTCAAATACTAGTTTGACTATTCTACTCCCTCTGTGACTTTGAGTAAGTCACTGAACCTCACGGTGCCTCAGTTTACCCAGATATAAACTAAAGAGACCTCAAAGATTCCTTCAAGCTCTAGCTCCATGACCCTAAGAAGGTGGTAGAAGATAGAAAAGATTTAGATGGCACTTTAGCATCTACAAACTACTTTATATACATTACTTCATTTGAACTTCATAATATCTGTGAGGTGAATACTATAGGTATTCCCAGTTTATGGATGAAAAAATTAAGGCTCCAAAAAATTGAGTGAATTTGCTCAGAGAGGAAGGTGTCAGAGGTGAGGTTTGAACTAAGGTCTCTCTGGCCTCAAGTCAAGTACTACACCTTCATGTTTTCTAGGCTGAATGAAAAGTAAATAAATAGCCCTTGCACAGAGTTGACCAGAGTAGTTTTATTGGGCCTTTTCTCTTCAGTACATTATTATAAATATTCCGGTTATACTCCAATTTAGTTTTGTTTCTGTCACTGATACAACTTGAATCACATAACCATAGTTGCTTGGTAAGAAGTCGCCTTATATAACACTGAAAGATATGAAAAGAAGAAATTAACTTTCATCTGGATTACTATTAAGCTCTTTAAGAGGATACAGTCCTTCTCTTGAGAAAACCCATTTTTATTTTAACAAGGACTAATGTTTAGCAAAACTAAAGCTCCATTATATACTTATACATCACATTATTTGAAACATGAACCATGGTTAAAACATGAATGAATCAATATTACAATTACCCATATGGAAAGTATAAAAACATGAAATTAAAATGTGCCCGAGCACAGAAAACAGCTACAAATGGAGATTTCCCCAAAGCATCGCCTTATGATTACATTTTAAATTACTTTTCATATTTAAATTTTTATCCAGTTAAAGATTTTCTTTCTCAGATGGGATATTTTCCTTAATTCTTTATCCCAATTGCTCAAGCTCTGCTATTAGATATAAGAATTTTTTACCTAAGTATTTAATTTTAGAAATCAGAATTACACAAGGTAGCAATCAAGCTGACTTTTTGAAAAGCAGGTTGCCTCAGACCAAATTACTTTTCTTTCGTAATAGAGTTACAAGTTATGTAGACATAACCAGGCTTCTGACATTCAGCCCCACAGGGCACTTATTTATCATCCACAGGCAAAGAGGACATTGCTCTTAGGCTCAAGAGCTGGAAAGGACCTTAGAGGTCATCTAGTTCAAGCTCTATAATTTCAAAGGAAGAAATCAAGACCCAGAGATGTGAAGTAACTATCTCATGGTCACAAAGCTAGTCAGTAGCAGAAATGGACTTTTTACTCCAAACCCACTATTGTTTTAACTTTTCATGCTATCTCATCATATTAGGGGATCCACAAAACCTGGAAGATTGTGTATTTAGTAATGTTTCGGTATCATTTAGAGTATAAATTGAGTGGTGCCCGAAGTCACCTGGGATTGATATGATTTAATACTTTTATTAATGGTCCTCCCTCCTAAAGTCCTACTCTAGTGTCTCATTATGGCAAGGAGGTGATCCTGGATTCTTGATGTCTAGGTACAGGGGAAGAGTGTAACTTCTGGCAAGTTCTACCAAGCTGGCAAAGCTTTGTGTTTGTTTGGGCCAGTACTACACTGTGCATCATTGTCCAGGGACCAGCTAAGTTTGAAGAGGCTTATTTGCATAAAATTGGCCACTTGATGATGAGATTTTTTTTTTAGTAGCAGCAATTAATAAACCTTAAAGTTCTGTGTAAATGCTACCTATTGTTATTATAAAGTCTTTTTAAGGTTTAGAAGGGTTATGAACTATGCTGAAAAAAGGACCTATGCAAATAAAACCCATGGTTCCTTTGTTAAAAAAAAAAAAAGAAAGAAAGGAAAGCAGGAAAGCCCTAGTCTTCTTTTTGGGCCAAATATCCATAATCCAAAGCATTACCTGTTGGGAAGAATCCTCTTTATGGGAACTTTGGAGACTTTTAGCTCAGCCTAGTATGGACTCCATATACCCTGTTGGATCTCAACTTTTCCTCAACAAAGACTTTCCCTTGGTCCATAGTGTTTGATTAGCACAGAACTTGGAGTCCAGAAACCTTGATCTGAAACCTGGTTCTGACACTTACTGTATCTGTAGCCATGGTAAAGTCACTTTAATCTCTCTGAGCCTCAGTTTCCTCATCTGTAAAAATAGAATAATAACTTTCACTACCTACCTCCCAAACTTGTGAGGAGATCTGAAATCTTACAAGTCTGTAGAACTGTGAGCTCCTGTTATAATAATCCCTAAAATATTTGGGGATCAAGAATATTTCTATTCCTCTAGCGTGGAGAACATCTTGAAATTGCTATTGACCCTCTGTACACAAAGGTTAAATGTCTCCTTTTCATTGGTATAGAACCTTTTTTGGTGGAGTTGGCATAAGCCTATGGTTTCATCCACATAAGGAACTCCTTGCCATAAAATGCACTTCACCAATATAGATGTGAAATTGTTATATAACTCTAGGGTCTTAGAATATTGCCCAGTGGGTTAGGGAGCAAACAAATTACCATGACTGCACAGATATCATGTATGGTCAGAGGTAGGACTTGAGCCTAGCTTGTCCTTATTTTGAGGCTGGCCCTCTAGTCTCCATAACAGATTGTTTCTTCTAAAAGTACTAGATTGTCATTAATCATGGAATGGTCAACAACATTGCCCTATGCTACTCAAACTCAGGCAAGATCATCAGAAAGTCAAATTAATGATTTATAATGGAAAATCTTCTAGCAGGAGAATAGATTAGAGAAATCTAAGTAATGTTAGAATGTTGTTTGAAGTCTGGACCTCAGTTTCCTAATCTGCAAAAATGAAGGCCTCAGACCAACCCCTTCTAGCTCCAACATTCTGTGTCATAACAGAATATCTTCTTTGGCAAGGAAGCCAGATGAGAAAAGTATCATCCCTAAACAGTATATTTTGGAACGGTATATTTCCATTTCAAAGAAGAATCTTTTTTTTTTTAATTTTGGACTTTATGTCATTCATTTTTATGGTTGGTATCCATGCCCAATGGAGGATAGGACCAAAACATGGTCATAATTTTAATAACACTATCCCATATTTACAGACGTGTGAACTTTCAGATGAAGAAACTAAGGATGTTTAAAAGTCATGGTGGTCCAAGAGCTTTGAAAATATTGATGTGTAGATCAGGAGGGAGATTTGAGCTGAAAGCACAGATTCAGGAGTCATTCATTTAGAGGTGATAATTGAGTAGATGAGATCACCATGGTACAGAATTTAGAAAGAGAATAGGACTGAGCACACAGAACTTTGGTGATGGTGGTAGGGTGGGAACTTAGATTTACAGGACAGAAGGAAAAGGAAGTAGTAAAGTTCACAGAAGGACTTCGAGGGGGGAAAAGGAAAACCAGGTTGCAATGTTACAGAATCAGTCAACTACAAGCATTTATTAAGTGCCTACAGTGTACCCGGTGAGGCTCGGTTAGAAAAAGAAAAAATAGAAAGTTTCCACCCTTAGTAAGAAAACATTCTGAGAAGACAACACATACATCTTTTAAAATGTACGTATATGAATATGTATATATTTAATGTAAATACATAAATATATAAAAAGTAAATATATGGTCATTTGGGAAAGGGAGAAGGCACTAGCTGCTGAGTAAATCGAGAAAGGCTTCCTATAGAAGGTATCACTTGAGCTGAGCTTTGAGGGAAACCAGCAATTTTTTGAAGCAGAGCTGAAGACTGAATGCCTTCCAGAGATGAAAGACAAGTACCCAGTCATGGAAAAGGAAAATGGAGCTGCGTATTTGAGGAACAACAAGATCAGTTTAGCTGAGGGAATAATACATAAGGTTTATATGATCCTAGGTTAGAGATGGAAGGACACTGAAGTCCTTGAGTTCAACCCCCTTATTTTACAGGTGAGAAAAATGAGACCTAGAGGGTTTAAGTGATTTGCCCAAGTTCATATATGTAGTGAAGGTCAGAGGAAGGATTTGACCCTAAGTTGTGACGGGCTTTAAATGTTAAAAAGGGGTGGGGCATTTGCTCCTAAAGGTATTTAGGAGTCACTAAAATTTGTTGTGTAAAGGAGTAACATGGTCAGACTATGTACTTCCTGGGCTGCTCTCCCCATCCCCCATGCTGCTAATCAAAACATCACTTTCACTTCCCCTTTACTAGAAACCTGTACTTCCTTGGTTCCCTTGGTCCCTAGGATAGGTTAGCTCTTGCCTTATATTGCAAGGACCCAGACTTTCTCTCCCACACCACCATCCCACGATGGTTACCTGAATACCCCTGTCCTTATACTTTTTGGAAATCCTTTTTATGTATTGCCTTTCTCTCCCCACCTCTTGTATTAGAATGCAGATATAAGTGCCTAAACTAGAAGCAAAGATTAAAAGTATTAATTAAGTCAGTGTGTACAGACAGTGTGGTATAATAGAGAGACGGTTGATCTTGAAGTCAGGAAGATATGAGGAGGTCAAGACCTATCTCTGACAAATATTAGTTGTGTGACAATGGGAAGTCACTTAACCTCTCATTGCAGTGTCCCCAGTAGTTCTCTTAAAAATACGAATTATAGATGATTTGTGAAGGTGGAAGGAATTTCCACACTAGGAATTCTCTGCATTGATAAGATCATCTATATACACTTTTCCTTCCCCAAAAAGGGGAGGAAGAGAGGGAGAGGGAGAGAGAGAGAGGTGAGTGACAGTGTCAAATATAATGGAGAAATCAAGGAGAATGAAGATTTGACATTTGGTCATTGGTGACATTTGGAAAAACAAAATTGAAGTGTTGAGGACAAATCAGATTGTATATATTACCTACACCTATGTGTCAGCAGGTATAAATTACTCTTTCAAAAATGCTGGTAGTGAAAAAAGTGTAAAAAAATAAAGTGGGAAAGTTGAATAAAAGAAGGTTTGATTTGTTTATTTGTTTTTAAGGCTAGGAGAAACTAGGACATGTTTGCAGGTGGAGAAGAAGAATCCAGTAGTCAAAAAGATCAAAGATTGAAGGGTCAGGGTAGAAACAGGAGGGGGTAGAATCAAAGGCACAGACTGGAGATCCATTAGCCTTGCTAAGGAGAAGAATACTGGTTTTTGGAAACTTTAGTAAAAATTGACAACCCTCCTCCAAAACAAGTACTTAAAAATACATTTAAATGTTATCCAACACTCATTTACATATAAGCAACTGATATGCTAATGAACAATCCTTCTTATTCCTTGAATAATCCTTCTAAAATCCTCCATAATATAATAATGTCTTAGACCAGTGGTATCAAACTCAAATAAAAACAGAGACTGTTAATTTGTAATAATAATGAACTTCTAACTGCTGACCGCATATTTACTTTGGAAACCTCATATTAACATTATCTGTATTCTATTGAATTTTTATTTATTTTGTGTAATATTTTCCAATTACATTTTAATCTGGTTCAGGCTCTATTCAAGAGTGCTACTTGCCAGTGTGGGCTGTGTTTTTGACCCCTCTGTCTTGGATCAGTTCTATATACTAGATAGACAGACAGATAGATTGGTAGATGGATATATAGATAGATAGATAACCTTGAAAATAAATTATAATAGTTAATGTGTTATTATTATTTTCTAGGATATAGCATGTAAAACACAGTTCTCACAATTCAAGGCATAAATATTGTCCATTTTGCAAATAAGAAAAGTGAGGCTTAGGGTGGTTCAGGTGATGTGTCTTTGGTCACATATCTGATAGTAATAGCACTTGAACTTCAGGACTTCAGGATACTAATCTAATGCTTTATCCTCCCTGCATTATCCTGCCTATACCTCTTTTTAAATAGCCATTTTTTATGAGAGGTAATTGGGGTTAAGTGACTTGCCCAGTGTCACACAGCTAGTAAGTGTCTGAGGCCAACTTTGAACTCAGGCCTTCCTGATTCGGGGGCTGGTGCTCTGTCCATTGTGCCCCCTAGCTTCCCCTTAAATAGCCTTTAATTTAAAATATCAGTTTTAGGTAAACTACTTTCCTAATTCTTCTGAACCAGTCAAATTTTACTGGAAAAGTAACCACAAGTTAGATACCCGCTTTTAAATACAAGAATTTGCATGTGAACTTAGCTGTGTGGTCAGACCAAGTAGATAGAAGGATGGCTCAATTCAGACATAAATGTACTTACTGGCATAAACATAGTTCCCTCTTCTTGAAAAACTTCTGAGTTTCACACTGATTCAGTTGGAACGGGTGGGGCATGGGAATATGCTGGCTGCTCTGTTAGCTTTATAAGTCAATGAGCAAGCATTTAAGTGCCTATTGGTGCTGTGCAGTGGTGTGGGGACACAAAGACAAATCTGTAACAGTCCCTGCCCACAAGGAACTTCCATTCTATCAGAGGAAACAACGTGCCTATGTAAGTCAATACAAAATATGGACAAGGTGAATGTAGGGCAGGCAGTTTAGGGAAGACACTGCCAACTGGGGGAGAGTATTTGAATTCCTAATATTTACCACAGTATCTGGCATATAAAATGTACTGAATATATGCTTATTAACTGATTGATCAAGAAAGGTCTTGAGAGAGGCATAGCATCTGAAGGAAGGGGAGGAAATATTGTATATATAGTGCATACTATGTGCCAGAAACTGTGCTAGGAGCATTTTACAAATACTATTTCACTTGATCTTCCTAATAAGCCTAAAAAGTAGGTGCTATTATAATCCTTATTTTACATTTGAGGAAACAAAGGCTAAGTGATTTGCCAGAGTAACACAGCTGAAACATATTCAAGCAAAATGAATGGGAAGTATCTGAAGCAAAATTTGAACTCATGTCTTCCTGATTCCAGGCCCATTGTTCTATCTACTGTACCACCGGCTGCCCCTTGACCTTGTTATATTTTTATTCAAAAAAAATTTCAATTAGCAAGCATTAATTCTCTTTCTCTTCCATATTCTTCCCCATCCCACTGTGGGAGAGAAAAAGAAAGAAAACCAACCCCTTCTAAAAGATATGCATAGACAAACAAAATGAATCCCCCCATTGCTATCAAAAATGTGTGTCTTATTCCACATAAAAGGCCTAACACTCTCTGTCAGGAAAGGAGTGACATTCTCTGTCACTGATCCTCTAAAATCATTTCTACACTGATTGGAATTCTTATTTGGGGCTAACTTTTATAGGAAGCTACAGATTCTAAGTAGGAGAATTAAGGAGACAAGTACAGAAAGTCAAAAGTACTCATCTGAATGTACAAATTACATTCTTAGCTTTACTTTTTGGTGAATACTTAGGACCTATAATTTCATCAGGGTAGAAGTTCTCATTCCAACAGTGTGGGAAATTCCCTCCACCATTGCCTTAGAGGGTTCCTAGGGGCACTGAGAGGTCACATGATTTTCCTCAGTCCCACAGTTGGTATATTTTAAATGCAGAACTTGAACCCAACTCTTCTTGACCCCAATGTCTGCCTATTCTTTACTGAACCATGTTATGCCCATTAGGTTTTCTAGGCTTCCTATATGCCTTCTCTTTGATCAGACAGAAAGCTGTTTGCCTCCTTAGCTCCCTTTACCCAACTTTTCTCTCCTACCTACCCATCTGGTCATGAAATATATTTTCATTGATTATTTCCAATAGATATTCAATAACCTTAGGTGAGTGACTTCACCTCTCAGTGGTCTTGGCAACTCTCTAAGAATGTACATTGCAGAGAAAGTGCCTACCTTGCATTGATAGAATTTCCTCATCCCAGAGTCCCCTGAAATGATGAAATTACAGGCCTAGTCTCTATGCCAATTGGTAATACATGTGTTTCTCTTCTTTCTCTTTGGAGGTGATGCAGGTAAACATATTAAACTACAAACAGAATAGGACTGAAGTTGTCCACAGTACTATGGGCTTGAGCTATGTACTGTCTGTACTGCTCTCTCCCACATGACCCTATATAGGGCCTAAAAGAGGACAAGTACGATAGTTACCCTTTAGAGGCCCTGTATGAATCAGTCTTTTTATACTATCTTGTCTTTTCCATGCATGAGGAAGAAAATCATTGTTAATTTGAGCATGTTTGACTTCATCCGCCATCCTTAATAGGCCTTTGAAAGGAAACTCCATGTCAGTTTGATTTGGCAGTGTCTCCTGAGTATTCACACTAAACCATCCATTTGCAGGGATTGAAGTTCCAGTCCTGGCCCTGTGTCTTGACCCTGTGATCACAGAAATTGCCATTTGGTATCATATGTAGGTCAGTTCCTCCTTTGCTAATTCACTTACACAGAAGGAAAAGATAACATCTCTCATTTCCCTGAAAGTAAATGGCAGATAAACTTGCCCCCAAATAGCACAGGCTAGTTTCTCTACATTGGAGTCTTCAGGTAAAATAGAGAACTTTCTCTTCATGGTTGTCTCCCCTTTACATCTCTATATCTCTCGTAGATGCTCAGATGTTTTCATGTTGTCTCACTCATTAAACTGGCAATTCTTTGAGAGCAAGAACCAAATTTTTGCCTTTCTTTTTATCCCCAGCTCTTTATGTAGCTCCTGTCACTTAGAAAACATTAAAGAAATGCTTTATATAGGACTGTGAGAAAACATTAAAAAGGAGCTCATATTATTTTAAACTAATGAAAAACACCTACCTACATCCCTTTCAAAGGCTTTATTTACCATTTGATGGAAGGAAGGAAGGTGAGGGGGAGAAAGAGAGAGAGAGAGAGAGAGAGAGAGAGAGAGAGAGAGAGAGAAAGAGAGAGAGAGAGAAAGAGAGAGAGAGAGAAAGAGAGAGAGAGAGAGAGAGAGAGAGAGAGAGAGAGAGAGAGAGAGAGATCCAAGCTAAGATTTAAAATCTACCTAAAGGGTTTTTCAGTAACTAAGACTCAAGATGTATATTCAGGGTTAACAGCATTGCTGTGGGAAGGGTACTAACTTGCTCCATAATCCAAGCCTTATGCCCCTGCATTTGTCTGGGAATGTTTCAGAAATAAATCTCCTCTTTTCAATGCCATGTGTGTAATTAGACTAGAGGGCAAGCATGTTAACAGGTTTTATTTATCATTCAATTAATAACTAGCTTCATTTTTATAATTCTGAGGCTCATTATTTAAAGAACAGACTATATAGCACTTGCTATTGAAAAAATAACATTTCCTGCAAAGAAGCTTTGTGAAAGAGATCTAGGAAAAATACAGAATTTTGAGGAGAATTTTTTTCTTTGGTTGTGTTTTTAACAGTAGAAGAAACTATGCACGAATGGGAAGTGTCTCATAGAATCCTATTGGAGGTGACCATGGCAGGGGTCAAGGGAGGGAGGAGAGGAGAAGAAACTTTTTAATAGTTAGCCCTGTACAGCTTGGCTTTCCAGTCATTCCACCAGCTTCAATATCTCCTACACCTAAGATTTTGCATCAATTTTCTAACAAGCTCCATGGCAAGATGTGATAGTGAATATTGTTTAGGTCAAATAACACTGCCTTGCTGGGGATTCGTTGTCTTTTAGCCTAATTTTGTGGATATTTTGCAGTCATAGACATCCTAGATATTCCTACCTTGCTTTGGGTTTCTTGATGCAGTTACATCATGTTGTCAAGGCAACCCCACCTTCCCTGTTTTCTTCCCCCCCCAGTAAAGCATTCTCGTTGTTGCAAAGCTCAAATCACAACCTTTCCCTATAATGTATGAGGTCACATGCTTTCTTGGGGTGCACAAAACTATTACTTTTCTTTTATTGGATATCATGTCATTAAGTGGAGAGAATTTGTGCTTGAGGGATAATGTGTATATTAAAGCATTTAAAGTTAAAATAATTCCATAGCCTTTATTTCCCACCAGTCTTGTGCCTCCAGGAAATGTAGCACTGTTTAGTACAGGCCATTAGATTTGTGAAGCTTTAGTAACAAGAGTGGTATAATACATCTAATTTGTATGTAAATTGATTGCAATCACCAGTCTTCTCTTGATTTGTGAAATTAAAGAAATAACTTAATAGACATTTCATTTTTTATGTCTTTAGCATAATCTACAACTGACACCTGTTGTAATTTTTTCTTTCCTCCTCTAAACTGAAATTCACAATATTGAGGATTCTTCTAGTATGTTGTAAAAGGAATTATTTAAGATGTCACAATATTACTTAAAAAGAGCTCCTATAATTCATGGGAAATATCTCACCAGTTTGGACCCTAAGTGAATTCTCCTTTACTCAGGAAGCATGGTACAGAGTACTGGTTCTGAAGTCAGAGGGCATAGGTTCAAATCCCACCTCTGACACTTAACCTCTGTGATCTTAGCCAAATTATTTAAACTCTTTGGGCCTTAGATGGCTTCTGAGGTCCCTATGAACTCTAGAGCTAGGATCCCCCAATGAAAGGGATGGAACATCATAGATTGTTTTATCATTCTTAGAAAATCTTATGAATACTGTTCATTTTTTTATTTAGCATTAAAGAATCAGGCAGCAAAAGAAAGGGCTATAAATGTAGCTAATATAAGCAAACCTTGTCAAGATTACTCTCATTAAAAAAAAAAAAAAGATTACTGTCATTCCATGAATGTCTGGCTTTATTGCTAAACTAGAAAACTTAGTGAGTGGCTGATCATAGGCGTTTGCTTCCAAAAAGGAAACAGATTTTATCATTAGTTTACTTGCTTGTTCATTTGATAGAAGGAATCAGAGTACAAGGACAGAATTCTTCTCAGATCAGGAGGTGTATTTGAGCATTCAAGTTCCTCATTTTTGAGCCAGATTTTAGCATTTTAACTCAGGATGTGTCTGTCATCTCCGTGGTAATGTGCAGAAACCCCTGCCTCCTAAACGAGCAGAGTTTGGCTTAATTTTGAGCCTCAATTTCAGGTGTTTAGGTTGGGGGTAGGTAAAACTCTCGTCATATCTTACCCCTTTCTTTGAATTTGATGACATGAAAGGGGAACTGGTAATATCTGGCTATTACCTGAGGTCTAGAAGAATATAAATTATGTGGTTGTTAAACCATTTCTTAGTGAGTCAATGTTTCATTGTCTCTGTAACGCAGTTTTTGAATATTAATAAAAAGTTTTCCTTTGTAGTTCTCTTTTCAGTGTTTCAACACTTTGAAAGAGGCTGATTTCATCAGCTTGGGAAATCCCTCTGTCACTGTAGGTTATATACAGTTCCACCACACTTTAGCTTTCATGAATTACTTTGATTTAAAATAAAAGGAAAAGGAAAAAAAAAACTACCTATTAACATTTAACTTCCTGGTTGTAAATCTCCATTCTTAGTTGGTCTGATTTTTGAATGCCAGGAACACTGAATTTGGGTCACTGGATCTACATTCAAAACCTTCTGCAATTTAAAAGTATCTGTTAAGGTTTGTGCTTTTCAGAACTCAGGGTCACCTGCAAACTATTATGATTCAGGGAGTGTACAATCAATGAAAAACATAAAAAACAGCGTAAGCTATTTTAGCTCCCATTGACTTTGTTTTGTTGATGGTGCTGCTGCTGTTTGGCCAGATTTGGGGGAGGAGGGTGGGGCAGGAAGGGGATATAGGCTGTGGGATCTTTTTTTGGTAATTCAGATGTGATAAATTAGGAAGTTCAGTGTCAGTAGGACAACATGTTTAGAGCAATACTAGTACTTACAAAAGCATGTATACATCATGTGTGGTGACTGCTATTCTGAGAATAAAGGATGAGAAAGGAATTAAGTTTCCTAATCCTTTTTTTTGATATAGATGATGATCTACAACTATTACTACTACTACTACTACTACTACTACTACTACTACTACTACTACTACTACTACTACTACTACTACTACTTCCTGCTGAAGATGGCTTCTTCCTTTTCTTTCTCAATGGGAAGAACTTAACATTCTGCTATCTCTCTCAGGTTAACTGCAGCCTCCAATCTGGGACCCATTTATTTTAGAGCAAATTGATAAGAGCTGACTCCTCATTGAATGAATGAATGAATGAATGAATGAAACATTTATCAAGTTTCTGCTGTGTTCACGATGTACAGTTACATGGTAGATAGAGTCCTTGGCCTGAAGTCAGGAAGACATCTTCCCGAGTTCAAATCTGACCTTAGACACTTAGTAGTTATGTGACCCTGGGCAAGTCACTTAATTATGTTTGCCTCAGTTTCCTCATCTGTAAATGAGCTAGAGAAGGAAATGGCAAACCACTTCATCATCTTTGCCAAGAAAACCCTAAATGGGGTCAGGAAGAGTCAAACACAACTGAAATGACTGAGCGACAATAACAACAAATGTTCAAGGTGCTTGATAGTAGAAGCATAGTCGCTGAGAGCGAGAGACTGGCTAAGGAGCAAGCCCACTATACTTCTTTTGTGTCCTTCCCCAAAAGAGTGAAAATAGAATAAGAATCAATACAAAATTGTTTATGGGAATTTTTTTTGGAGTCAAGGAGTCAAACTCTTTGCCACACTTTAACGTTTAAAAAGTGCTTTCCCTACAAAAGCCCTATAAGGCTGGTAATGAAAGTATTATTCTCACTCCCCATTCCCATTTCGCAGATGAAGAAAAGTGGGCCCCACGCATAAGACTAGCAAGGGGAAGTGCTTTCAATTAGAACTTCAATTAGAACAATTAGAACTTTCTGAGAGAACAAAATCTGGATCAAACTCTAGTCTTCCAGATAGAGTCAGATGGAATACCTTTTTGCTCTCTCTTCTCCCTCCCCTTCTCTCTCTATCTCTTCACTCTCTAATTTGGTGTTTCCTTGAAAAATAAAAACAGAGAGAGAGAATTGGTAACACTACTGGTAAATTGCTTCAAGACAGCATATTAAGGAAAGTCCTTGGGTTCAAGACACTGAGACTGGTTTTAAATATTATTAATAAAACTCACTGCCTCTACAATGCCATGACAACTGGCTGAAAAATGGTAGATGTTTTTAGTTCCCAAGTGGTTTTGTTCTACATGACATCCAACTATGTTCTCTTTTTTTAACCACTGAATTAAATGACTCAGCCAATCATATTGATATCATGTAAACACAACCTAAGCATCTGTTTAGATAAACTGAAGTGCCATGTGACTGCCTTTTCACATTTGGTAGAGGGAATAATCATTTATTAAACTTGTTAGCAAAGCTATTGATGGCCAGAAGTTCTACAGCATCATAAATTTCAAACTGGAAGGAATCTCAGACATCATCCAGTCCAATTCTTTCTCTTGACAGATGAACAAAGTGAAGCCCAAGAGTAAAGTGATTGACCCAAGGTCACAGAAGTGGTAAACTGCCGAGCTAGGATTCAAACCCAAGACCTGTGATCCCAAACCAGCATTTTTTCTACTATGAAAGAAGGAAGAAGGGGAAAAAAATAAGCTTATCAAATTTTGCAGTGCTCCTCGGAGCTCAATGCTTATTGCACTGTGCACTGTTATGTGCACAGCTCTATGTCATGCATGAGGGCTAGAAAGACATTCTGCTGAGGGGTAGGTATGATATGCGTATAGATAAATAATTTTCATTCTTTTTTCTAGACCACATTTTAAAACAGCCTGGGGAGAGATTCTATAGAGTAATGTTAATGAACAACAGCACACAGAGTGACAGGAGAATAGGCCTTTCTATATGCAAACAAAGCTTTAATAAAAAGGAGAAATGATGCCTCCTTTTCTGTGTTACCCACATGAATGGTGAAGGATCAGGAAAAAGGAAAGAACATAAAAGATGTAGCAGTGCCACCTAGTAGGGACTGGCAGCATAGTTTTCAGTGAGTGTGGTTTCCATTGAGCAAGCCTTCTGCAACTGGCCTCGGCTTCCACAGAAAGGCACAGTTTCCGACTCCTTGCTCTGATATTAAAGTTTTCTAAAAGGAAAACTTCATCCATGTGGGATCAACGAGAAAACCTGCAAAGAACACAGGAAAATATCTCTACAAAAATGAAGCTGTGTTAATAATAATACCTATAAACAGAGAAACACTATTAGCAGGTTTTGTTCTCCCTACTCCCTCTTCCCTCCTCCCCCCTCCTCCTTCCTTCTCCCTCCCCTCCCCTTTCTCCTTTCCTTCTTGTTGCTCTTCTTCTTCTTCTTCTAAAACTGCTACTACTACTACTACTACTATTACTACTACTACTACTACTACTACTGCTACTGCTACTACTACTGCTACTGCTACTACCACCACCATTTGGACCCTGGGTAGCAGGTAGGTAATACAGTGGATAAAGGGCTAGGCCTAGAATCAGGAAGACTTCAATTCAAATCCAACCTCATATACTTACTAGCTTGTGATCCTGGAAAAGTCACTTTAACCTCTGTTTGCCTCAGTTTCCTGAAATGTAAAATGGGGATAATAATAATAGCACCGGGGTTGTTGTGAGGATCAAATGAGAAAATAATTGTAAAGTGCTTGCTTAGCACAAGTGCCACGCACACTGTATAAATGCTAGCTGTTATTACTATTATTTCAGTTGTGAATCATCATAACAACTAGCATTGCTATAGCACTTTAAGGTTTTCAAAGTACTTTACTGTTATTTGACTTGTCCAGAGTCACACAAAGCTGATAGGTATTTGAGGGAGGTTTGAACCCTGGTCTTTTGGACTTCAAGTCTAGTCCTCTGCCCACCTTGCAGCCCTCTATCACTTTTCCCCTGCAGGACACCCACAATCAGATATCACAGAATCACTGCTTTTTCTCAGAAACACACCCATTCTATAAAAGCATTCATTGAGGCATGTTGCCTGCTAGGAAATATCTAACTAAGTAAAATTTATGCCTAACTTGAAAACCTGATAGATAATAAAGACCTCAAGGAGAAGCAGCATGGTATTACAAAGAGAGCTTTGGCTTGAGAGTTTGGAACGCCCAAGTTCAGCTCCCACACCTGACACATACTAGCCATGTTACCTGCAGCAGTCATATAACCTCTCAGTGCCCCCAGAACATCCTATGTAAGATCATAGATTTAAGGCTAAAAAAGATCTTAAATATGATTTAGTTAACACCATCCTCTTTGGAAATGAGGAAACTGAGGCAGAGGTCAAATGACTTGCCCAGGGTCACACAGCCAGTAAGTATCTGAGGTGGGGTTTAGGTTTGGGGTTTGGTTGGTTGGTTTTTTTAATAGCACTTCATTTATTTGGAATTTTAGGAACATGAGTAAAATTTTCAGACACCTCAATCCATCAGTTTAAGTCAATAAACATTTGTTAAAGTGGGAATACCACCAAAGATAAAAAATTTAAATAGATTTAAATAGACTCCAGACCTGGCACTTTATCCCCTGGGCCACCTAACTATTTAAATGAATCTCATCCTTGGAGGCAGTTAGTTGGTGGGTATAGTAAACAGAACATGGGCCCTGAAGTCAGGAGGACCTGAGTTCAAATCCAGCCTCAGATACTTGACACTTAACTAGCTATGTGACCTCGGGCAAGTCACTTAACCCCAATTGCCTTGCCTTCCCCCCTCCAAAAAAAAACAACAGATCTCATCCTTGCTTTTATGGAATTTATACTATAGTTGGAGATATGAAACACATATGTAACTGTAAAATGTATAATGATACATAATAAGTACATTCAAAATAGGTACAAGGTCATTTTGAAGGGAAAATTCTAACATTTGAGATTTTTTTTTAAATCATATCTAATGTATGGCAGAGCAGTGATTCAAATCTATGCCTTCTCTGAGGCAGGATTTGAATCCAGATCTTTCCATCTTCTAATCTATCTATCATAACACGCTTCCTCTAAGAATTCAAGCTATAATAAGTTATTTATCTGCTTTGGTGAAGTAAAGTCACAGGATCTCAACTAAGATGCCTTTATTGTTTTTTTAAGGTGATATGGGTTAAGTGACTTGCCCAGGGTCACACAGCTAGAAAATGTGTGAGTCCAGATTTGAACTTAGGTCCCCCTGACTCTAGAGCCAGTGCTCTCTCCACTGGGCCAACTGGCTGCCCCCTAAGATTCCTTCCTTGACAATCAGCCTGGCACAAAAGATCTCAGACTAGCTTTACAATCAGAAAATCAAATTCTACTTCTGACGCAGATGAGCTGAATGATGGTGAACAAGCAAGTTAACCTCTAGGCCTCAGATTCCTCATCTGAAAAATTACCAAATCAGAGTATTTGGTCACTGAAATCCTTTTCATCTCTAGATTTGTGACCCTGTGTTGTTACAATACATTTTTACGTTTTAAGATTGCTTTCCTCACAATAATATCTGTGTGGTAAATATTCAAGAATTATTTTTCCCATTTAAAAGATTTAAAAAACTGAGGCTATAAGAAGTTAAATTACTTGCCCAGGTTCACATGGCTAGTAAGCATCTGAGGCAGGTCTCTTTTCCCCAAGTCTAGTGCTTTATCTACTATACCAAGCATCCATGACTGAAAAGAGTGGATTTGCTATAGTTTACAATAAATTTGTTCAAGTTTAGGCCTGACAGACACATGCATCTCTTTCATAAACTTTATCAAAGTGGTTTCCAATCTTGTTTGCAAAGTAAATTATTGGAGTCCTATTTCACATACCTTCTCTATACATTGGTGACTTTATAGCCTTATCTTTGTTTATAAAAAAAATTAACTTTGGGGCACGTAGGTAGCACAGTGAATAGAGAACCAGCTGTGTGACCCTGTGCAAGTCACTTAGCTCCAATTGCCTTGACCCCCTCTCCACAAATAAATAGTACAGAAAGTAAAGAAGGCATGCAAAAGGCAATTCTGAAAAAGTTCCATTCTGGAGGCTGAAGTGTTTCAAGGGAAAAGGACTTCTGTAGATGAGGTCTAATAGAGATTCCCATGGTCTTGTACTAGGGCTGGAATTTAGAGACAGAGGAAGATAAGCCACTGTTGGAAACTGAGCTATTTGAAAGATTAGTTATGTCATTAGGTTTACACAACCCAATTTCCTCTTTTTTTAAAGAGGCAATTAGAGTTAATTGACTTGCCAAGAGTCACACAACTCATAAGTGTCTGAGGCTACATTTGAACTCAGATCCTTCTGACTTCTGGACCCATGCTCTATCCACTGGACCACCTAGCTGGTCCCAATTTCCTTTTTAATTTCCTTTTAATTTCCTTTTAATTAAGCATGATGTGGTAGAAGATGACTGCTCTTCCAATCAGGTTCAAAATCTGCCTTTGACACACACCAATTCTATGACCTATGACAAGTCATTTAACCTTTCAATGGCCCAAACATCTTTCTAAGGCTCTGTAGCAGAGATTTGCTTCAGTGACTGTAGTTTCTATGACCAGAGTTTCACATGCTATTTAAATCACAAGGTCTGGATCAGACTGAAAAAAAGATGGTGAAAAGGAGTAAGGAAACTTGATTCTGTTCTTGACTCTAAAGTTTTCTATGTGACCTTCTAAGATTCCATTTTCTAATCCATAAAATGAGTGAGATTGGACACAATGATTTCTCCAAGGCAGGATTTCTTACCTTTATTTCTGTCATGGTCTGCTTTGGCATTCTGGTGAATGGTCCCTATTTGCAAAATAAATGTGTGAAAGAAGTTTACAGAAGAAACCAATTCTATTAAAATCCAATCATCCGTTTTTTTTTTTTAAATCTCGCATTTCCCAAGGTTGAAAACTCTTGCTCTAAGTTTTCTTCCAACACTAAAAAATTCTATGAAATTACCATCAAGCCTCATGATTAAGCACCCACATATATAGACCCAGCAGCCATGTTGTACTAGAGTGCTGCCTCCTAGGAAGACTGGGTGTAAGTCTTTTTGCGGGCACTTGATGCCTGACAGACAATGCCCAGTGACCCCCAGGCAACTCTCTAAGAATGAAAATTGCATTGAAGATGCCAGTCTGCATTGATACTGAGAAATTTTTCATCAGGAGTTATACAATACCAATAAAATTAGGCCTGTTCCACATCAGACCATAGAAATAGTTACCTAAATTCTCATGCAACCCTTTCTGAAAGTCCAATGATTTTTTCCAGAGTGATATCAAAGTCACCCACATTTCAGCTCTACTCTTTTTTTTTTACATTTTTATTTAAAGTTTTGAGCTTCAAATTCTTTCCCTTCCTCCCTTCTTCACCCTTCTCCCCATTTTAAGATAGTAAGCAATAAGATACAGGTTATTCATGTGTAATTATGTAAAACATTTCCATATTAGCCATTCTGTACAAGACTAAAAAAAAAAAATGAAAGTAAAAAATAGCATGTTTCAGTCTGTATTTGAGTAATATCAGTTCTTTCTCTGGAGGTGGATAGTATGTTTCATCATTAGTCCTTTGGGATTGTCTTGGATCATTGTATTGTGGAGACTAGCTAAGTTATTCAGTTTTTCATCAAACAATATTGCTGTTACTGTGTACAATGTTCTCCTGGTTCTATTCACTTCGCTATGCATCAGTTCATGTAAGTCTTTCTAGGTTTTTCTGAAATCATCCTGCTTGTCATTTCTTATAGCACAGCAATATTTCATTACAATCATATACCCCATCCTGTTTAGATATTACCTAATTAGTAGGCATCTCTTCTCTTTCAATTTCTTAGCCACCACAAAAAGAACTACTATAAAAATTTTTGTACAAATAGCTCATTTTCCCTTTTTTTTTTTTTTAATGTCTTTGAGATATAGACTTAGCAGTGGTCTTGATGGATGGAAGGGTATGCATAGTTTTATAAGCCCTTTGGATATAGTTCCAATTGTTCTCCATAATGGTTGGATCAGTTTACAACTCCACCAATAGTGTGTTAGTGTCCTATTTTTCCCACATTCCCTCCAACATTCAACATTTTTCTTTCTTGTCATATTAGCCAATCTGATACGTGTGAAGTGGTACCTCAGAATTGTTTTAATTTGCATTTTACTAATTAATAGTGATTTAGTCATATTCACATGACTTTGATTTCTTTAAGATTGCACTAAAAATGTTAGTTATAGGAATAAGAGAAGAGAGAGAAATTAAAGGAATTAGAATAAGCAATGAGGAAACAAGACTCACTCTTTGCAGAAGAAATGATGTTATAATTAGAAAATCCTAGAGAATCAACTAAAGAACTACTTGTAATCATGAACAACTTTAACAAAGTTTCAGGATACAAAATAAACTAACATAAATCACCAATGTTTCTATATATTACCAAATCTTTGGTTTCTTTGTCTAAAAACTACCTGTTTTGCCCCTCCATTGTAAGAGTTTTCTTTTGCCTCTTTTATATGAGATAATTTGCCCTATTCTGTCTCTCCCTATCTCTTCTCATTATATTTCTCTCACCTTTTAATTTTATTTTTTAGATATCATCCCTTCCTATACAACTGATCCTGTGTCCTCTGTCTATGGATACATATACACATATATATACACACACTCACATACACACATATACCTTCCTTTATAAACATACATATGTATATGTACATATATATACATTTGTATTCCCTTCAACTATCCTCATACTGAGAAAAGTTTCATAACTTATAATTATCATTTTTCCATGTAGGAATATAAATAGTTCAACTTTAATAAGTTCTTTATGATTTCTTTTCCCTGTTTAACTTCTCATGCTTCTCTTGTTCCTTGTATTTGAACCTCAAATTTTCTCTTCAACTCTGTTTTTTTCAACAAGAATGTTTGAAAGTGGCTCCAAAATTCACAAAAATACACCTCTTGCTAAAGGCAGTTCAGCAGGAAAGGCTCACTGCAGCACGCTGGGAGCTGAAACCAGCCCTGCCTGAAACCGCGGTTTGGCCACCAAGGGCAGCCAGGACAAGCTGCAGCTGGAGCCTTCAGGAAAGTGCATCAGCGGCAATTGTGGCAGTTTCCAGAATTATCAAGCCATAAGAAACAAGGACTAAGTGAAAGGTCAGTGGAACTCAGCTAAATTTGGGGGAGAAAAGCATTCCAGCCAAACTGCTTTAAGGGTGAGGAAGTGGCAGAAGAAGCCGCCTCTAAGTGGCTGCTTCAGAGCTGCTGGCCTGCAGACTGCAGTGGGGCCAAGCAATCATTCAGAGGCTAAGTGCTCTTGCGTTGAGCGGCCTGGATCCGGATCATGGTCTTGGATGGTAGTTCTGGGGTGCGTTTTCAGTGAGCCAAAGCTGGTAGGGGCTGCAAAAAAAAACAACAACCTCCTAATACCTCTGGCAGCTGCAAAAAACCCCAGCAATTTGAGGCAGAGCTTTCCCTCTGGAAGCAGAGTTCCACAGAGCTAAAAAATCATGTAATTTACTGGCAACATGAGCAGGCAAAGGAAGCAAAGTAAGAATAGCAATCAAACTCTAGATTCCTTCTTGGGGGAAATAAGGATCAAAGCATGGAATGGGAGGAAGACAGCTCAGTCAGAACTCCCACACCAAAAGCTTCCAAGAAATATGAAGACTGTCTACAAGTCATAGATCAGCTTAAGAAGGATTTTGAAAACCAAATAAGAGAAGGGGAGGAAAAATTGGGAAGAGAAATGAGAGTGATGCAAGAAAATCATGAAAAGAGAGTCAACAACCTGACTGAAGAAAATAACACCTTAAAAAATATATTAACTCATATGGCAAAAGAGGCCCAAAAAGCCAATGAGGAGAAGAATGCCTTAAAAAGTCAAATTTGCCATTGGAAAAAAAATCTCAAAAGCTTACTGAAGAGAATAATTCCTTCAGAATTAGAGTGGAGCAAATGGAAGCAAATGACTTTATAAGAAATCAAGATACTATTAAACAGATCCAAACAAATGAAAAATAGAAGGAAATGTGAAATATCTCATTGGAAAAACCACTGAGCTGGAAAATAGATCCAGGAGAGACAACTTAAAAATTATTGTCTACTTGAAAGCCATGATCAAAAAAAGAACCTAGAAATCATCCTTCAAGAAATTCTACAGGAAAATTGCCCTGATATTTTAGAACTAGAGGGAAAATAGAACTTGAAAGAATTCACCAATCACCTCCTGAAAAAGATCCCAAAAAGAAAACTCCTAGGAATGTTATAGCCAAGTTCCAGAGTCCCCAGATCAAGGAGAAAATATTACAGGCTGCCAAGAAGAAACAATTTGAATACTGTGGAAACACTATCAGGATAACCCAGGATGTAGCAGCTTCTACATTAAGGGATCGAAGGGCCTGGA
>CM053592.1:90827414-90849803 GCA_028646515.1 Pseudochirops corinnae | reverse complement strand
GGAAATGCACACTTCTGTAAAGGGCCAGGGCCAGGGAGAGGGTAGAGAATAGAACAGGGGTGGGGGGAGAGGGCGGGATAGGAAGTAGGGACATATAATCAGTCTCTCACAATATGCCCACTGTGGAGATGTTCTGCATAATTACACATGTACAGCCTGTATTTAATTGTTTGTCCTTCCAATGACCCCCATTGGGTGACAAGGGAGGAAAGGAAAGAATCTGGAGTTTGGGGTTCTATGATCAAATGTTAAAAATATATATGTATATATATACATACATATACATATATTATTATTATTATCAACTACATCAAACTAGGAATTAAGATATACAGGCACTGTGGTGGGGAGATCCAACCTGCCCCACCAGAAAGTTGGAGGGGTAGGGGAAGGACATAGGAAAGAGCAAATTGGATAAGGGGTTATACAGTGGGATGGCTGTTTTGAGGTGTTTGTTAGGGAAAGATAGGGAGAAAATTTGTAACTCAAAATCTCATGGATATGAATGATGTAAACAAGAAAATAAATAAATTTATTTATTAAAAAAAAAAAAGAATGCTTGAAAGTTCTCTATTTCATTGAATGACCATATTTTCCCCTGAAACATTATCCTCAGTTTTGTTGGGTAGGTGATTCTTGGTTTTAATCCTAGGTCCTTTGACATCAGAAATATCATATTCCAAGCCCTTTGATCCCTTAATGTAGAAACTGCTAGGTCTTGTGTTATCCTGATTGTGTTTCCACAATATTCAAATTGTTTCTTCTTAGCTGCTTGTAATATTTTCTCCTTGACCTGGGAAGTCTGGAATTTGGCTATGACATTCCTAGGAGTTTTCTTTTTGGGATCTTATTCAAGAGGTGATTAGTGAATTCTTTCAGTTTTGATTTTGCCCTCTGGTTCTAACATATCAGGGCAAATTTCCTTGAAAATTTCTTGAAGGATGATTTCTAGGTTCTTTTTTTGATCATCGCTTTCAAGTAGTCCAATAATTTTTAAATGATCTCTCCTGGATATATTTTCTAGGTCAGTGGTTTTTCCAATGAGATATTTCACATTGCCTTCTATTTTTTCATTTGTTTGGATCTGTTCAATAGTATCTTGATCTCTCAAAAAATCATTTGCTTCTATTTGCTCCAATCTAATTCTGAAGGAATTATTTTCTGCAGTGAGCTTTTGACATTCCTTTTCCATCTGGCAAATTCGACCTTTTAAGGCATTCTTCTCCTCACTGGCTTTTTGGGACTCTTTTGAGTTAGTCTATTTTTTAAGGTGTTATTTTCTTCAGTCAGGTTGTTGACTCTCTTTTCATGATTTTCTTGCATCATTCTCATTCGTCTTCCCAGTTTTTCTTCCACTTCTCTTGCTTGATTTCCAAAATCCTTCTTGAGCTCCTCCATGGCCTGTAACCAATTCATATTTTTCTTGGAAGCTTTTGGTGTAGGAGTTCTGACTGTGTTGTCTTCCTCCCATTCCATACTTTGATCCTTTTTGTCCCCAAAAAAGAAATCTAAAGTTTGATTGCTGTGCTTGCTTTGCTTCCTTTACCTATTCATGTTGTCACTCAATTACTTGACTTTTGAACTCCTTGTCATGGTAGAACTCTGCTTCCAGAGAGGAGAGGTTTGTCTCAAATCACTGGGATTTTCATAGCTGCCAGAGCTATTAGTTGGATGCCCTCTCTGAAGCCCCCACAAGCTCTGGCCCAGTGGCCACACACCCCAGGATCTCCATCCAAGACACTGATCCAGATTCAAGGAGGTTAAATACCCTCTGAATGACTGAGTGGTCCCCCTATGATCGTCAGGCCAGGTGCTCTGGAAGCAGTTATGTGGTGGCTGCACAGCTGCTGCACCTCCTCCACTTCTTGCCCAAGGGACAGGGGCCAGACCACACTCTTGTGTCCACCCCAGTTTCAACAGAGTTCCACACTGACCTTTTACTTTGTCTTTGGTGTTTATGGGTTGATAAGTATGGAAACCTCCACAGCTTCAGGTGATTCACTCTCCTGAAGTCTTCTCTGGCTGCCACTGGTCAGGGCCTCCCTGAGGCTAAAATGGAGGCCCAAGTGGGTCTGGGCTCAGCTCCCAGCATGCTGAGATAGACCCTTGCTGTAGGCCGGCTGGACTGCCTTCTGTGGGAGATTTGTTTCTCTCTGTCACTTTGTGGGTTGTGTAGCTCTAAAATTTGTTTAGAGTCACATTTTATAGGTATTTAAGGTGGTTGTGAGGGGAGCTCACAGAATTTTCCTGTTTCTATGCCACCATCTTGGCTCCACCCCCAAACATGCCTGTTTACCTATCCTATTAATGATAAATCAGTGGTTTATCTATTTGTTTGTTTGTTTGGGTTTTTTTGCTTTTTAGAGGGCAATTGGGGTTAAGTGACTTGCCTAAGGTCACACAGCTAGTTTTTTTTGTGTGTTAGGTATCTGAGGCTAGATTTGAACTCAGGTCCTCCTGATTCCAGGGCTGGTGTTCTATTCACTGTACCACCTAGCCACCCCTCTTTGGGTTTTTTGCATTAAACCAGCTTGTAGTTTTATTCATTCAATGGTTTTCTTAATTCCTGTTTTATTAATCTCTCCTTTGATTTTAAGAATTTCCAATTTGGTGTTTAATTGGAAATTTTTAATTTGTTCTTTTTTCTAGTTTTTTAGTTGCATGACCAATTCATTGATCTGCTTTTTCTCTATTTTATTGATGTAAGCAATTAGAGATATAAATTTTCCCCTAAAAACTGTTTTGGTTGCATCCCATAAATTTTGATTTTGTCTTATTGTTGTCGTTTTCTTTAATGAAATTATTGGTTGTTTCTATGATTTGTTCTTTGACCACTTATTTTTTTTTTATTTAACGTTTGTTTATTTTTTTGTTTTACATCATTGATTTCCACAAGATTTTTAATTACAAATTTTCTCCCCATCTTTCCCTTAACCACCACCCCAAAATTGTGATCCCACTGTATACCCCCTCCCCCAATCTGCTCTCTCCTATATCCTCCCCCATCATCCCTCTGACTTTCTGTCTTTGACCCACTTATTCTTTAGGATTAGATAATTTAATTTCCAATCAGTTTTTAATCTCTCCATTATCCATTATTGCATGTAATTTTTATTGCAATATGATCTGAAAAAGATGCATTTACTATTTCTGCTTTTCTTCATTTGGTTGTGACGTTTTTATGTCCTAACACACAGTCATTGTTTGTTTAGGCATCATAGACTATTGAGAATTTCTTTCTATGCCCACTCAATTTTCTCCAGACATCCATCATATCTAACTTTTCCAGAATTGTAATCACCTCCTCACCTTCTTTCTTGCCTATTTTGTGGTTAAATTTCTGTATTTCTGAGAGGGAAAAGTTGAGGTCTCCCACTAGTATAGTTTTATAATATATTTTCTCCTATATCTCATTCAACTTCTTCAAAAATGTAGATGCATTTGACATATATATAAATGCAAATATGCATTTGGTACATATATGTTTAGTATTGATGTTACTTCATTGTCTATGGTACCTTTGAGCAAGATATAGTTTCCCTCTTCATCTCTTTTAATTAAGTCTATTTTTGCTTTTGCTTTGTCTGAGATCATGATTTCTACTCTCACTTTCTTTGCTTTAACTGAAGTAAAATAAATTTTGCTCCAGCCCCTTACCTTTACCCTATGTGTATCAGTCTGCTTCAGATGTGTTTCTTGTAAACAACATATTATAGGATTCTGGTTTTAAATCCATTCTGTTATCTTCTTCCATTTAATGGGTGAGTTCATCCCATTCACATTTATAGTTATGATAATTAATTGTATATTTCCCTCCATGCTATTTTCCCCTTGTTTGTTCCCCCACTTTCTCTTCCTCTCTTACATTTCCCTCCTCATAAGCATTTTACTTTTTTGATCACTGCCTTCCACAACATACTCTCCCCTTTTTTAGTCCCCCATCCCTTTTCTATTAACTCCATTCCTTTTTACTTCCTTATAGGGTAAGAGGGATTTCCATATCCAACTGAGTGTGTTTGTAATTCCCTCTTTGAGACAATTTTGATGAGAGTAAGGTTTAAGCTTTGCCCACCACACACTTTCTATTTTAATAGATTTCATTCCTCTTTTATGTGGGATAATTTACCCCCATTCAATCTCTCCCTTTCTTTTTCTTCCAGTGAAATTTTCTTTCTCACCCCTTTATTTTTTCAGGGGGATATCATCCCATCAAAGTCACCTTATATATACACCCTCTGGCTATATATACTCCTTCTAATTGCTCTTAGAGTTATAAAGTTCTAAAGAGTTACAAGTATTATCTTGCCATATAGAAATATTAACAATTTAACCTTATTGAATTCTTCATGTTTTCTTTTACTTGTTTCTTTTTTTTACCTTTTTGTATTTCCTTTGATCAAATTTCTTTTATTCAACTCTGGTCTTTCAATTAGGAATGCCTGAAAGTCCTATATTTGTTAAATATCTGTTTGGGGTTTTTATTTCCCTGAAAGATTATATTCAATATTGCTAGGTAGGTGATTCTTGGTTGTAAACCTAATTCCTTTATCTTCCAGAATATCATATTCCAAGCCTTGCAGTTCTTTAATGTGGAAGCTGTCAAATACTGTATAATCCTGACTATAGTGCCACAATATTTGCATTGTTTCTTGTAGTACCTTCTTGTAGTACATTGTAGTACCTTCTCCTTAATCTGTGAGTCTGGAATTTGGCTATGATGTTCCTGGCAGTGATCAGTAGATTCTTTCAATTTCTATTATGCTCTCTGGTTCTAACATATCAGGGTAGATTTATTTGATAATTTCTTGAAAGCTATTGTTCAGGCTTTTTTTTTTTAATCATGATTTTCAGGTAACTTTTATATTATCTCTCTTGGATCTATTTTCAAGGTCATTTGTTTTTCCAGTGAGAAATTTCACATTTTCTTCTGTTGCTTTTTTTCTTTTTTGATTTTGTTTTATCTTATCTTGTTGTTTCATAGAATTTCTGCTTATTCAATTTTAATTTTTTTTGGTTTTTTTGCTTTTTAGAGGGCGAAGGCAGGGCAATTGGGGTTAAGTGACTTACCCAAGGTCACACGGCTAGTTTTGGGTTAAGTGTCTAAGGTTGGATTTGAACTTAGGTCCTCCTGACTCCAGGACCTAACTCCAGGACCTCCTGACTCCAGTGCTCTATTCACTGCACCTCCTAGCTGCCCCTCAAGTCTAATTTTTAAGGAATTACTTTCTTCTGTGAACTTTTGTACTTCCTTTTCCATTTGGCCACTTCTATTTTTTAAGGAATTATTTTCCATGGTCACTTTTTATAATGACTCTTTTCATGAGTCAATTACTTTACTCTAATTTCTTTTCCCAATTTTTCTTCTACTTGTTTAATTTGTCTTTTAAAAATTCTTTTTAAAATCTTCCAGGTATTCTTTTTGGTCCTAAGACCAAATTGCATTTTTCTTTGAGGCTTTACATGTAGTCATTTTGACACTATTGCACTCTTCTAAATTTATGCCTTGATCCTCCCTATCATCATAGTAACTTTCTATAGTCAAGCTTTGGGTTTGTTTTGGGTGTTTTTGCTCATTTTTTTTTTTTGCCCTTTTTTTGTGACTTAGTGTTTTTATGTGAGAGTTGGGCTCTGGTCCAAGCTTTTTGTGTTGGGATTCAGGGACTTATGGCTGCCTTTCAGTGGTCTTCAGGCCTTAGTTGTTTGCTTACCCTAGAGCAGTGGTTCTCACCCTTCCTAATGCCACGACCCTTTAATACTCGTATGTGGGAGTGTCTGCATGTGGGCGGACCCACCTAGAGATGGATAGAGGAGAGGTGTCTCATTTCCTAAGACCATCAGAAATATGTGTTTTCCAATGGTCTTAGGCGACCCCTGGCACCCCTGCGAAAGGGTCATTCGACACCCAAAGAAGTCACAACCCAGAGGTTGCGAACTGCTGCCCTAGAGGGTAAGCTAACCTTCTGGCTTCTACTTGGGTATGGGGGTGGGATCTCTGTGTTGGCCTCCCCTGGTTGTGGGGTTTAGCTGCTGGTCTACCCTATGAGTAGGGCCCTGCTACTGAGTTGCTATGGAAACAGGATCTCTCTGCTGGCAGGCCTCAGGCTTTGAGCCTTGCTGTAGGCCCCCTGCTAAGAGATTGGCTATAGCTGTGCTCTTAGACCACATTCCTCTCCCACCCCAGTGAGACAGAACTTTCCTGCAGGGGTGGTAACCTGCTTGCCTGCTTCTAGAGTCTAGATCAATTCTGAGGCAGTTTTCTAATTGTGTGGAGGGGAATTTGGGAGGGCTTCATAGGATTCCTTCTGCACTGTACCATCTTGGCACCAGAAGTCATCAGCTCTACTCTTTATGACTTGTGTGACCCCTAAGTCTTTCTGAGCCCCGGTTTTCTCATCCTTAAAATGAAGGAGTTGTATTCAGTGATCCCTAAGGTCCCATGTGATTCTGAATGTATGGCCCTATGATAGCTCTGCTCCTCTGGAAGAGAAACTGAACAGTCACTATTTAACCTTTCCAGTCAATATGAAAAAGAGTTAAGCTTTCTGATGAAGTAGAAAGAATATGGGGGTTCAATGATAGCCTTGAGTGACCTTAAACAAGTCCCTTTGGACTTCTATTCCCTTCCAGCTTTAAATCTGTGAGCCTATAATGTCAAGTACCACAGTATCTTTAAGTAATAAATAGTGTAGATGATGTTTGCCAAAAAGCGTAAGACACTCCCTGAAAGACCCTTTCTATCTACCTAGCCTTTCTCAGAAAGCCTGCTGTAAGATGATTAGGCAGGAGAGTGGGGGGGGGGGGAGGGGTGCAGTTTATACTTATGCACAAGATTGTATAAAAGTGAGGTCAATACACCTTCTATTTTGTTTCAGACCTGAAATTCTTTAGCTTAGCTTGGCTTCTTTATTTATATGCTCTCAGTGTACCCTCTAGTGGAGAACATAATTATAGCAACCCTTTCTATTTTCTAAATCCAGATTCTTATTTACACTCCCAGAAAGGAAACAAAGAGACAAAAAGGAGGTTTACTTGACAAACGTGCTGCTCTTAGTCCATAGTTTGACAGGTAACACAACAGCTGGACTTGTAGTAATGAAGATCTGAGTTTGAATCCTCTCTCAGATGCTTCACTAATTGTGTGAACCTAAGTTTTGTGCCTCAGTTTCCTCATCTGAAATATGGAGACAATGATAATCCCTGCCTCCAAGGGTTGATGTGAGATTCAAGTGAGATAATATTTGTAAATCACTTAGCATAGTGCCTGGCTATATAAATGCTAGCTTTATCATTCCCAGTGTTCCTGAGTACTATCCTCTCAGTCACCCAGGCTCAAAACCTCCAAGGCACAGGATCATAGGTGTAGAGTCAGAAGGAACCCCAGTGATCAATCAAGCATTCAGTCAACAAGCATTAAGAAAGTACCTAGTATATGACAGGTAAGAAGTAGGATGATATAGTGGGTAGAGAGCTGATCTTGGATTCCATAAGATCTAAGTACAAGTCCTTCCACTGACGCTTACTGGCTATATGGTGACTTCTCAGTACTCCTGGCAACATTCTAAAACTATAGGTTGCAAGTAGTTACTGCTGTGTGTTGGTAGAGAGCATTTTCTTGCCTTGGAAGTTCCCTCCATTTATCCATGGAATCATAGATATGCTTCCCTAAAAAAATATTTTTTTTGCTAGGTACTAGGAGTACAAATGCAAAAGTGAGGTAATCTCTGCCCCCAAGGAAGGGCTGGAAATTAGGAAAAGAGAGATGATCAGAGGGACAAGTTTAAGCAACTTGTTCACATAGGCAGTGAACAACTGAGATAGAATTTGAACCAAATTTAAACTGTTTTGAAAATCTTAAAGTACAATATAAATGTTGGCTATTGTTATTAACTGAACACAAGGACTACAATTGTTTTTTATCTCCAGCACCTAGCATAGTGACTTGCACATTTTATTAAACACATAGGAACTTAAGAAGTGCTTATTGAATAATATATTGACAATACATAAAGTAGCCTGTTATGCATATATTTAAACTTAATCTAGAAATATTGAATGTACAAGCATTTCAATCACTTGGGATTGTTTTGTACATGGATTCTTAGGGAAAGAAAGGAGGAAGGAAGGAAGGAAGGAAGGAAGGAAGGAAGGAAGGAAGGACTGACTTTCATGAAGTTAGATATTTAAACTTTAGCCTGTAAACATTGGTTAAGCATGGTGATCTTCGTGTATTTCAGTCACTTGGGAATGTTGGATCTATGGTTTTTAGTCTATCTATATGATAATTTTTTTCTTCACCTTCTTCCCAATCCCCTGCCACCCACTATTCACCAATTCAAACTAGTTTCTATTTGCATTCTCTCTTCCATTCTTCTCTTCTTTTTTCCTTCTTTCTTTCCCACTTTATTTCGACCCATATGTCCCTTATCTCTTTTCCTCCCTCCATTTTTTCCTCCTTATTTTTTTAGAAGTCTCCTTCTGATGGAGTACTTGGGTGCTTGTGCTTGAACCCCAGTTCCAAAATCATTTCTCCCTAGCCTCAAATCTCCCTAGCCTCAAAACACTGTCTCAGACACTTTCTCTCCAGCTCAGGGGCAGCATGCCCTAGCAAAATACTTCTCTCTCTTTCTGATACAGTAACCAGCTGCATCGATAGAATTTAGTAGTTTGAACCAGCTGTATACTGGGTCATAAAGATATTTACTACTCATTAACCTATCATATACATCCTAGACTTAGTCGTATATGTGTACTCCCTTAAGTTTATCTTGTCTAACAAGACTTTGATGGGGTCAGCCTGCGTATTTCTCAGTCAGCCCTGACCTTTAGTTGACTTAGGCACATTTCAGGCCTCTCTGTAGCCCTTCCTTGGGCTATTTCCCAGTGAACTCTGGGTAAAATACCTGCATAGTAGATATTAAAAGTGTATATGCCTTTAAGAACTAACCACTCCTTAATCACTCCCTAATCCCTCCCTGACTTACCTAGTTAGCATATTTGGCACATGTTTTACCATAGTTCATCCTATATAAACTTTAACCGTACCCTCTAAGGTTGCAGGTTCCCTAAGAACTCATGCACACTGTAACAATAAACTTTTGCCACCTGGACTTAAAATCCTCAAATTCATTCCAGGTAACCTTGCTTTGGGAACTCTGGTCTCGGGATCTATGTTTCCCTGTATCCCTGGGGGTTTCTCCCTCAACATTTCTGGCCCCTCATCACTTCCTACCCATTTCTTAGACCTGCTTAATGGTATCCATGGACATGGCTTAACTCCCCTGATGCTATTCAGAGATAAAAGAGGACCTCTGCTTTAGAATATTCCCTAAAAATATAATAGAATGCCTACTGTGAAATTTTAAGGTAATTTCTCTGTAGTTTTAGCTGTTATTGGCATATTGGAAATATAAATTAGCACTGCACCTATTTCAGTAAATGAAAACCCTAAAAGGACTCTTGGGGCCTAATAGGCAGAGGACTAGACTTAGAAGTATCCTAATCCTCTATCACAGGCAAACTTTAAGACATGGATAAATAGCTTTATCTCTTCATGCTTTCCTTTTCTTTTCTTTCAAACAAGGCATGCTTTTTTCTCTAACTTTTTCTTGGGGAAGTGATGGTGGTTAGGGTGGATGAAGCAAGAGGGCCAGCAACAGAAGAAGTGGGAAGAGAGGAGGTTTGGGGGTGTTATAACTGGCAACTGAAAGAACAATTCTATTAAGTCACTGTTGGCTTAAGAAGGAGGAAATTAAGACACTCTGTAGCAAATGTTTTGAAGACAAGGAAGGGACAAAAGTCAAACAATTTGGAAGAGCCTCTTGTTGTGAGATCTTTATCTAAAGGTCAGATACCTAAAATGTGTTGGCAGTCATTGTGAACTTGAAGTAAGGAGGCAAGAAGAGGTTACATCTAAATAGCTTTAACTTTAGTTGATCAAAGTTACCATATGGGTTGATGGAGTCAATCTTTGTGAATATAAAGATTCTGTATAGTAGGTTGCTTTTCTAACAACCATGTATATTTTGAGCATTCCTTGATAAATTAATTTGAAGTTCAAGAACAGTGAAGACTTTCAAGAGTTCTTGACTTCACTACTAATTGCCCGTTAAAAATATTACCATAGATTCTTGGCCAGTGTCTGGTAGCTAGTGAGTAGGGAAATTGAGTCTAGAATTCAAGTCTTAAGCCTCCAAATCTAATGGTCTACAAATCACAGCTGATCTCTAAACCTTAGTCTTCTCCCTTTGGATACAAAAAGGTGTCCCAGATGAGAATTCCCTTCTTTAGCCATTCTGTATTCCCTAGTGCTGATAAATTTCTATATAGCTTTATCTGGAGAATCCACTAATTTTAAAGCCACTAATTTACTAATGATAAGTATCACACAATTAGTAGAACTATCAGTGTAAAGGCAAATAAATCTATCAGTGAAAAACCCCAATTCTAAGAAGCTAATCCTATAAATGGGACTTGGCAAGTAGAGTGCATGACTTCCCTACAGCATATTTAAAATGCCAAGTCTGTGTATTTAAAAAAAAACACACACACACACACCCAAAACTCAGGTAATTTGTATGATGTGGTTGGGAATGTCAATTGAAATATTTAAAGTAGAGATAAACTGGGCAATTTGAATCATCAGAGGTATGAAGAGATTCGTTATATCATCTCATCAAAAAGGATAAAGAAGGATAACTTCTCTTGAGACATGTTATGAATAATCCAATTAGTGCACACTACCAACTGTTTCTGTCTCTTATCTTAAGAGGAAGGTAATTGGAACTGAAGTTAGAGCTAAAAAGTTCTAATGATGACTGATTTTCCCTTATTCTCATGCTGTAGCCTCTTAGGAAGATAATGTTACCTCTAGGGTTCCTCAGTTATGCCTTGTCATCCATGAAGTAGCCTATTTTGTTGTTGTTGTTCAGTTGTTTAGTTGTGTCCAACTCTGTGTCAAACCATACTGTCCATGAGGTTTGTCTTGGCAAAATACGGGAATGGTTTGCCATTTCCTCCTCCAATGGCTTAAGGCAGACAGAGGTTAAATGACTTGCCCAGGGTCACATTGCTAATAAGTGTTTGAAGTTGGACTTGAACTCAGGTCTTCTGACTCCAGGCCCAGCACTCTATCCACTAAGCCACCTGGCTGCATCCTGGGGACATTAACTGACTTGCCAAAGGTCACACAGCTAGTAAGTATCTGAGGTCTGATTTGAATTTAGGTCTTCCTGACTCCACACCGAGTGTTCCATTGTGCCACCTAGCTGAAGAAGTCTAATTTTGGTTCAAGCAAGATGAAGATTCCCTTCTTCCCTAAAGAAGCCCATACCATTTTAAGAAACTCAAAGGAACTATTGCCCAGGTTCCTTGGTGCTCCTATGAGACATATGTATTTGTATAAACATCAAATACTGTTTTCATTAAGTTATTGTTTAGAGCATATCTTTGTGTGTATGTGTATGTATGTGCATCGTGGGAGGAGATGTGAATAAGAAATGACCAGATCATGTAGGTAGTTCAAAGAAGAACCATGAACTCCATTTAATGATTCTTTGAACAAGGTTTTTATAGAACAGGCAGACAAAGATTCAGGCACTCTTATCAATAAGCTTAGTTTGTCATATTCTGGAATATTATTGTCATTATCATAGTCTTATCATTATGATAGTCTGTCACATCCTGGAAGTAGCTCAGATAAGATCAGGCTTTGTTATTAAGATGCCAGGACGTCATGGGAAAAGTCAGTTAACTCTTATCAAAATGTATTCGCATACAAAGGATGCTTCTGAGAGCAGGCTTCAAAGCCAGAAGCCAAAGCTGCAGTCTCAAAGACAACTGCACAGAAACTGACTCCCAAGAATATTTTGGACTACAACATATTCCCCCTTTCTAAGGAGAAATTTTAAGGCATATAAATCAATTCCTAAAGTCATAATTTGCATAATGCAAGATCCAAATATACAATAGACTATTATAATGATTACTATAGGGAATAAATGCATAGAGATTTTTTCAGTGTACCAATTGTTGTTATTGTAACTCCTTCTGGGTCAATCCCAGGGATCTTGCTATGTTCAATATCTTAATAATTTGATTGAAAGTTTTTTATTTCCAAGTTGATATTGAAATTATGCCATGCTCCCAATAAGTGGGCTCTGATCCTGTTCCATGTGGTATTGGGATGAAAGGAATTATATGTTAGGGGTAACACAAATATATGTGTATTTATAATCACATCTAAGTAACAACTAAGTTTTTTAATGCTTTTAACTCATACCTAAGCAAAACACTAATTGTGTAATAAATTGATCTATATCAAGTTGTGTCTTAAAGGCTACAGAAACATTTTATAATTCATAAACCTATTGTGTAGTTTGGATTGCAAACACAGCAGTTGAAACCATTAACAATATTAGGACAGTGAATTTAGTTACAAGAAATCTGACAAATCTTTTTCCCCCTTTTTAAAGACATCAGAAATTTGATGTAATGCATATACTTTTGATGTTAGATACCAAGCATAAGTGAAATTAGTTGGAAAAAGGCAAAAATAAAGATTATTCAACAAGATATACATTGAGCAAAAGTAAAATCAATGCAATTAACAATCCATATATAGATAGATGTATCCATAATTACATTGGAGAAGGAGTCTGGTCTTAAGTGTTTCCAACTGTACCAACAGACTGATTTTATGACAAACTAATAGTATCTATAGAGTCTTGGGTTTTCAAAGCCAAGGTAACATTCCTTGCCAATTCATTCACAAATTAAGCAGTATGTATCCCACTTAGCAGAGAAATAGAAGACACAGTTGCTGACATTAAGAGGGAGGCAATTAGTCCTTTGATTTCAAAAGTCCAAAAATCAGTTCTTATTAGAAAATCAGATTTTTCCTGAAGTGCAAGCTCTTCTGAAGTCTGTAATGTTCTATTAGAAGACTGTATCATCCTGTGAAGAGGTGGGATGCCAAGTCATTTCCTCTTGGTTTGTCCTTGTGAAGGATCCTTTGATCCTCTTCTCTGTTTCTACATCTGGGAGGTGATTCGTGGAACACACCAGGACAACATCTAAAAATATAAACAGAACCTCACCTCTACATAATTAAGGGGCAGGTCTTTTCCATTACTTTATTTGGGAATATGTACTTTTTCAAATTGTTATTCTGGTGGTATATACCCATTTTTAATTATGCTTAAAAAATTTAAGGTGTATAAGGCAGTATGTAATTGCCCTTGTGATATATAGGTCCAAATCCAAATCTCTTTTTTATTTTTGTAAATAGATTTCACAGAAAGATTAAAATGATTTGTCAGTGTAGGCAGGAGCATTATCAGTTTTTATTTCTTTAGGGGTACCTAAGAAATGAAGAACAATGGAAATGGAGTTAAAAACAATTCTTCTTACTGAATTATAGCTACAGGTTTAATAATATAAAACTGAAGGACGATAATTTTGCTTTGTCCATATAATGTATCCTTATTAAGTTAAATGGATGGGAGGTTTCACAGTTACAAAGAAACAGAAAATGATTAAAATGTTTTTTTAAGTTAAAATTTTTTGAATGGAAATATAGTCATTGACTGTTTTCATTTCTGAGGGATGTTACAGGGAGAGGATTCTCCATTATTTAAATACATGATTACATAGTATCTTATATCAGGAAAAAATTATCAATCTTTTAGTAATACACTAAAAGTTTTCTTTCCCATTTCTCATTCACCTTAAATAGGTATGTAGGTCATTTATGATAAACTGTTAACCTTCAACCTAAAAAGAACTATAATGCTGACATATGACTCAAAGAATTAAATTTAAGTTTTAGATTCAAGAAAACTAAGCCTTCTTGTTCAAATTGCTTAGTTCACAAATTTTTAAATTTTGCTGGATTTTACTTATCTCACTCCAAATATTAGTATGTGCCAATTCTTATGAATTAAATATTTGGTAGTAGATATTCTCAATTCTTATTTTGCTTTAAACAGAAAAGATTATCCAGCCTTCAGTTACCAAAACAAAAGTGTATGAGAAAAAAGTGTTCACTTGTCACATGGATATATTTTAAGTTTCTAAAGAAGTGATATCCATTTGCCAAAGACTATTTAGTAAGATAAGTAGAGTAAACTATTTGTCTGGCCTGTTTATGAGTAAATGTGAAATTACTTATTAACATCCTTGCATTTTGAATGCAGAGATAAAGGAAGAAGTATTGGGCAAGCTTTGTATTGTTAATTTATCAGCCACAGCATTGCCTTGTTGAATGGGTCCAGGTAGATATGCATGAGAAATCCAAAAAAGACTTTCTTCACTTCTAACCACTTGTTGCAACTGAAAATCCTGATATTTGCAGTCTCAATGTACTATCTGTAAAAACGTTAAGGGATTGAGGCTATTCTTTTAGAAAATGTGAAGTAGCAAACATTTCATTCTTTTTGGGTAGATGAAAAAGGAGCAGAAATAACTTTTAATGTCAGGTGGTAAATAATAAGTAGATATATTTTTCTCTATGGCATCAGTAAAAGCATTATCTGCTTGTATGAGAGGAGAAAAAGATGTTATTTGAGGTATTACCCATTGCTGATTGGAAATGAATTGTAAGACAGTATATTTATTCATATTATCCGTTGATCCTTGATATATAGTCAATAAGATCTGCCAGGAAGCGTCTGCCTTAATCAGCATTTCAATTTGGGCTTTAGTATAAGGTTGGTGAATATATTCCAAGAGGGAACCTGAAATGGTGATCACAGGTTGAATAGCTTTGTACATAAGAATGGCTACTAATTGGGGGTAACTATGTTTTTTTTTATTTTGATGAGGGATATAAATCCACTCTAAAATATTTTGTTGCTGATGTATGGCCCCAAAAGGAATGGAAGGAGTCCCCAACATAGTGATTTCTATAGAGCTATTACTATCTACCCTATAAGACTTGGCACTGCTGAATGGAATTTTAAATAATTTTTAGTTGTTCTTGTGCTTCTTTTGTTAAAGTACAAGCGGAATGGAGGTCTGGGTGGTCGCCTTAGGTTATTAAATAAGTGAGTGGGCTGATGTGTTCCAACCTTTAAGTAATGTCTGACCCAACTGATGCCTCTAAGTAGTTTTTGAAAGTCATTTAAAGTTTTCAAATTATCTCTTCCAATTTTTATTTTTTGAGGCTCAATAATTTTATTTCTCATTTTATGTCCTAAGTAATTGTATGAAGATTACAACTAAATTATGTCAGGGGCTATGACCCATGTTGAGATAAACTTACCTGAGTGGCTTGAAGCATTTATTGCAAAACCACTTTTGAAGGATGTGTACACAAGATGTCATTCATATATAATGGATAAGATATGCACATGGGTATTGATCTCTTATAGTTTTAATGCCTATGCAACAAATTTCTGGCACATTGTTGGACTATTTTTCATCCCTTGTAATGGAAGGGAAAAAGCAAAATGCTGACAAATCATCTTTATGAAACAGGACATTTTTTAAAACAATATTTTGAATCAATTGTCCATAAAAGCTACTGTTTTAAAATCATGGAGGGAGCAAAGAGGCCTGGTTGAAGGGCTTCCTATAGTCTATCTTTCCATCTGAAAAAGTTTGGTTTAAAGGAGACAAACAAAATCACAACATCTATTTGTTATTCCCTTGAGGCTGGCTTTACTACTTGTACATGGAGTGCAGGACTAGAGTCCTGACTGACAAACAAAAGGATGAGAGAGCTTAAGTACATTCTAGGACTATCCCAAATAGGGGTGGCTGATTTACACAAATATATGATCCCCAGAATGGTTTGATCATTGTATGAGAAAGGAAGTTTCTTAATTGAATAAATGGTAAATACAATAAAACAAGAGAAATCTGACAAAGTATTGATTGAAATTATGATCCAGATTATCTATGTTTTCTTAACCATTAACATTCCATAACATCATATATGCCCAGAAAATCTTAAGATAAGAAAAAGTCCATTTACTCAAGTTACTGCCTCGTCTTTAAGGACCATAAAGTAGGTTTTGTTAACATAAGGAGAGGTATTCTCAGAGACAAAGCTGGGTCTTTTTCGAAATCATTATCTCTGGATGTCTGTTTTAAATCCTACTCACAGCCTTATCTGGGCTCTGTAGTGGCTGATATAGAAAGAGAGCTTTTTTTCATAAAAATGAGGCAGAGTAGCCTGTTTGATGATATGAAATTTATGAAATTTATACTTATCCTGATGTAATAGCCAATTGTTAAAAATTCTTATTAATCTTTTGCAACTTTTTGGCAAGTTAGGTTCATTATTTAAGAACTATATTAACTAAAATATGTTCTTATCCTAGTCTGATTATATTTCCTATAGAGATAGTTTCCAGGGGTCTTAACATTATTAAAGAACAACTGGAATTGATATAGACCAGGTTCTGAGAGTGATGCTCCTGCTTTGGTAAATCTCATACATGCAGGAGGAATGTAATAAAGTTTTCATCCAGTTTCCTCTGTTCCACATACAGAATTCAAATAACAATTCTAGGTTTTAGTATTAAGACACTAAAATAATAAATTTTACAAGTTCCAAAAGTGACAGCCAAATTGTTTTAGCTATAGCAAAAACATTAAGCTTCAAATGAAGTCAGTTGAATTCCTAGATCACTTAAAATTATTGATAAAATGATGGATTGTTTGACCCAGTACAGACAACTATTGGTTTTTTTATCAGTAGCAGAAGCTCAGAATTTTTATCAATCAAGCCCTCAGTTTAGCAGAAGCCCCTTCTCCCTCCCTTCTTTGCCCGGTGGAAGGGTGGAACTCTTTTCCTAATCTGATCCAGGATGAAAGAAGACTGGAGGGGGAGGTACTGTAACCTCCTTTTGTAAGGTAAAGTTGTAAGTACCTGATTTTCTACAATGAAACTTAGTTTTCGGTGCCTTACTATTTATCCTTCTGTCTACTTCAGAGATATCAGATTCATGGCCCACTGCATGTAAAACTCCTGAGGTGGGAGGAGGACCAGTATCAAAATTTTGAGGAAATATTTAACAAAAAAAAGATACAACAGAACATACATAATATGTGAAATTTTGTTTCAAATCATCACATGCAAAAATTGATAAGAGAATTTTAGGCTTTATTATCCTCTTATTAGAATTGCAAAGTATGAATGGTAAATTCAGGTTGCCCCAGGGCTACTGTTGTTAGCAGAGCCCTTAATGTAATGTGCTATGCATCTTTCCTTTATCCAAATTGGGGAGGGTGATTTAAATACCCTAATTATCCTTTAGCACTTTCTCTGTAGTGACAAGACTTTTACAAAATATTTTCAACTAATTTGACCTGTGCTGTGACAGTGATTCCTAAAATAATTTTTTTCTTAGAAAGTAAAAGGACTTTAATGTCTAAGTACAATATGGAGAAGCTGAACAAAAGTTCCAGTGGTGCTGATCTCTTACTAGAGTTAAAAGCTTTATCCCTGACTGTTTTTCAAATCTTTATATGTTCTAAATTTGCCTTAGTGCCAAATGAAATTAACCTTCAGTTGCATCTTGATACACAAAACTTTTCTCTTTTAGATGAGGCAGGAGAGTGGTTAAATGCTTGTTAGTCTGCCTCTTTGATCCGAGGGAAAAAATTCCCTTTTTACTTTTTATTATTTTTATTAATTTCTTGACAGTCTTTCCTGCAATCAAACTTGGCCAGAGTTGGATTGGAGGAAAGACCCTTAAACCTTAAAACTTCTGTTCACATATTTCATGCAAGTAATTTATTTTTTCCAATTTTTATCTTGATATTTTTTGTATACTTAAAAAGTATAAAATGCTAAAAATACTGTGTAAAGACATCTGAATTGCACCTAATTGCTTGTGCCACTTTTGGCATTTTCCTCTCTAATGTAAAACATATCTTTAATATATTCCATAGAAAAAAGGCAGAAATGGGAAATTGCTGGGTTCCTTCCTCTACTAAATTCTTAGTTATCTGTTTTCCTTCTGGTTCCCATTCTATTGCACCACCCTTTAAAAACCCAGGGCAACAATGTTCCAAACACACAAAATAAAACTCCTCTAACTGTTCCTTCATAATAACAAAATTAATTTTTCTTACACTACTTTATTTAATACCTGAAAATATTGTTCCTGATCTTAGAACCCCATGCGTTTGACCCATGGTGATAGAAAGCTTGAAAATCCCTGTATCAGCCTGGTAGAATAGAATGACTTGAAAAAAGGTTGATTGAAATTAGTTACCGTGGGGTGGCTAGGTGGTACAGTGAATAGAGCACTGGTCCTGGAGTCAGGAGGACCTGAGTTCAAATCTGGCCTCAAACACTTAACACTTACTAGCCATGTGACCTTGGGCAAGTCACTTAACCCCAACTGCCCCCTCCAAAAAGCAAAAAACAAAAAAATTAGTTCCTTTACCCTGTGATTTTTGGAGCTCCTTCTGCACAGCAAGGGCCATCTCCACTTTGGACTTTTCTTTCAGGTTCCTATGTACCCCACGTGGGCGCCATTTGCTGTGGGCTGCTCAGTGTCCAGCACTAAGCATGATAGGAGATGTGAATAAGAAATGTCCAGATCATGTGGGTAGTTCAAGGAAGAACCATGAACTCCATTTAATGATTCTTTGAATAAAGTTTTTATAGAACAGGCAGACAAAGATTCAGGTACTCTATGATAAGCTTAGTTTGTCATATTCTGGAATATTATTGTCAATTTCATATTCTTATCATTATAATAGTCTGTCACATCCTAGAAGTAGCTCAGATAAGATCAGGCTTTGTTATCAAGGTGCCAAGAAGTCATGGGAAAAGTCAGTTAACTCTTATCAAAATGTATTCACATACAAAGGATGCTTCTGAGAGCAGGCTTCAAAGCCAGAAGCCAAAGCTGCAGACTTAAAGACATCTGCATAGAAACTGACCCCCAGGAATATTTTGGACTACAACATATGTGTATATATCTATACATATATATGTATATATGTATATGTATATGTATATATGTATACGTGTATGTGTATGTGTATGTGTGTGTGTATATGTGTATATGTATATGTATATGTATATATACATATATATATATATATATATATAGTCTTTGTATCTCCACTAGCATGTAGCATATTGCCTTGCATGTGGAAGTACAATAAATGTTTATTGAATAAATGAATTATGGAACATAATAATAATGGTGAGGCAAGGTGATGGTTAAGTGACTTGCCCAGGGTCACATAGCTAAGAAGAAATATTTCTAATACGCCCTGTGTTACAAGGAGAATTTTTCAACTGAGTATTAAGAACCAAACTGACTAAATAAAAATTTAAATCCTAAATTGCTGCTGATTATGTTGTCTTTTTTAAAATTACATTAGCTTTACAAAGTATTATTAAATTAGATGTCCAGGAAGAAAATTTATGAAAGTAAATGTAAATGATTGCACATATATAACCTATATCAAATTTCTTACTGTCTTAGGAAGGGAAGAAGGGGGGGAGGAAGGGAGAACTTTGGGGGCTCAATTTTACAAAAAAAAAAGAATGTTAAAAATTGTCTTTACATGTAATTGGAAAAAATAATATTTAAAAGAAAAAAAAGGAAATAAATGAAAGGAAGCATGATAAAAACAGTCTAAGTTGACTTCCCTCTCAAGAAAAATCATTTCTTTCATATATAACTACATCCTCAGATAGTTACTTAATTTTACCATCATGGAAGCTTGGAAACTCCCTTAGAGAAATACACAAGGTGTGGTACCTGTCTTGGGAAATTTTAAGACCAGACTGACTTTTATATTCCACATTATTCAGAAAACATATGCAACCCTCACTTCCACCTCAGTGTTTTCAGTTTATCTGGAATATTTTATCCCTTTTAACTTTTCTTGAAAGTTGCATCACAACAAGCAACATTCCTCAAAATAGGAAGCCTGGACATAAGATGTAGAATTAGATTTTGACTTAATTTAATGAAAGGTTGATAAGGCAAATTGTTTAAGTTGTGATATTCTCCTTATTCCAACCTATTAGGCCTGGGCCTGGGCTTAGATTAGAACCCTATTAGTTCAGGCTTTGAAGTTGGGATGAAATGAGGTACTCATTGGGGCAGCTAGATGGCACAGTGAATAGAGCATTGGCCCTGGAATCAGGAGGAGCTGAGTTCAAATCTGGCCTCATTCACTTAACACTTACTAGCCGTGGGACCTTGGGCAAGTCACTTAACCCCAATTGCCCTGCCTTCTGCCCTCCAAAAAGAAAAAAAAAAAATGAGGTACTCATAGATCATTGAACAGGAGGAGATTTACTTATTTCAGCACAGAAAGGATATTCATCAAGAATACAGTTAAGTAGAGCTTAGCTCAGATTGATTCAGAACCAGGCTTCATCTCCATATGCAATTAGGAGTGATCTGGCAGCACTAGTTGTGGTGACTTCTAAGGTCCTGGAACCATCTTCTTGTCTAACTGACCCCAACCCTTATGGACAGGACATTTTATGCCCTGTACGCAACTGGGAAGACCAGGAAGCTGGGTCAATATTTCTGCATTGGTGAAACATGAGCAATGCCCCACTTGTAGGCCAATCAAGTCCCAAGGATTTGTTGCCTTTGGGGAAATAACAAACCTAATCCATGTTGGGAAGGGAGGGAGAAGTGGGGAGGGGGAAGAGGAAGGACTGTAGTAGATAATGATCTTGTCACAAAACCACTGAAAGCTTTTGAGGAGCTCTCTTTTAGGTTATTTAATTAAATAGACATAAATTTTTTATTTACCTCTCCCATTCACCCATTGTAATTGTTCAAATACTATTCCATTTTCCAAATATCTCCTGAAGAAATTGGGGGCAGAATTAAAAGTCCCCAAGGAAATCACAAAACCTGTAGAAATCTGTTTTTGCTGTTGTTTATTGTTTTATGGATCAGTAGCTTTGGCTCATTAAATTCAATATAAGAAGATCCTAGACTTGCCCTCCACCTTCCCACTCCCTACTCCCAATGAATTGCACTGTGCTGGAAGATAGAAGTGGGGAGGGAAGGGACAAGATACTTAGAATGGACATAATTCTGCCTGAAGCCTAAAATATAATGTTAACCAAAGATTTCTGAGAAGTCAGGAGCAGGAGCAGCCAGTATGAAATGTGCACATGGGGCTTGGAAATTCACGTCAATCACATGCCTTTCAAGGAAACTGGGAGATACTAGCAGACACTGATTTTTTGCCAAATTGATATGTTTCCCCATTTAGACATTCAATCAATAGACATTGAATTTTGGCTGACTTACTAACACTCAGAAACGTAGTCCATTTTCTTCATAATTCTCAAACATCACTACATCAACATCAACATGTTCAAGATATGTATCAACATTACTGGACCACTAACTCCATGAACAATTTTCAACTTAGGTTTTCTTATTACTCCCAAGTAGTCATTAGAAACTGGAACCATGGCCAGTTAGCTACTGCATACAGCAGAGGTGTCAATGAACCCAAACCAGGTTAAAATATAATTAGGAAATATTTAACAAAATAAGTAAAAATGCAATAGAACATAGATGTCATAGATGGTTCTCAAAGTCAGTATGCTGCTGCAGGGACTCATGTACATTTTAATGTTCTCTTTTGAGCTTGACATCACTTGCATTGGTTTTCAGTTGTTTAGGAAGTTACTGAAACTGACCTTGTAACAAGTCACTTGTCAAAGCCCAGTGAGGAAGGTCCCTGTCTGGACCTTTCTGGGTCCATGTCTTCAACAAGACAATCACATGGGAACAACCAATCTAAATAAAACTACTGTACAGATGACAGAAACCTGGGAAGGATAATTAACACACTGTGTGGCAGACCCAGGATCCAAGAATCCTGACAGTTAAACCAACTTAATGAGCATGCTGAATGGAGTCACTGATAAAAATGCTAAATTGCACTGAGCCAAGCCCAGATCCCTAGGGCACACTACTGGAGACCTCTCACTAAGTCAACACTGAACCATTAATGACAACTTTTAAAATTTTTTTAAATTAACTTTTGTTTATTTTTAGTTTACATCATTCATTTCCATGAAATTTTTAGTTACAAATTTTCTCCCTGTCCTTCCCCTACCTACCACCCCAAAACAGCAATCCCACTGTAGACCCCTTCTCCAAATCTACTCTCTCCTATATCCTCCCCCATCACCCCTCTGACTTTCCAGTAGGGCAAGATGGATCTCCCTACCCCAGTGCCTGCATAACCCATTTCTCAGTTGCATATAAATAATAATTATTATTATTATAATAATATATATATTAACATTTTATTTTAGAACTTAAAACTCCAGATTCTATCCCTTCCTCCATCATCACTCACTGAGGACAGACACTCGAAAGACAAGCAATTCAATACAGGCCCCACATGTGTAGTTATGCAGAAACT
>CM053592.1:90808063-90826914 GCA_028646515.1 Pseudochirops corinnae | reverse complement strand
CCCCCCGCCCCCGGGCCATGCTGTGGTTTCAGGCTGGGCTGCTTTCGGGTCCCAAAGCTGTGGTGATCTCTTCCTGCCATGCTGCCTTCAGCAGGAGCTGTATTTTTGTGAGTTTTAGAGCCCTAAAATTTGTTTAGAGTCATATTTTATGGGTATTTGAGGTGGCTATGTGGGAGCTGCAGTACCTTGCTGCTCCTATGCCACCATCTTGACTCTGCCCCCATGTCTGATTCTTTGAGTCCATCTGGGGTTTTCTTGGCAGGGATACTGGAGTTGTTTGTCATTTCCTTCTCCAGCTCATCTTATAGATAAGGAAACTGAGACAGAACAGAGTACAGTGAGACAAAATATTACAAATTTTGGAAATTCTGTCTTTTGCCCTTTCAATTTCTAACAGCCCACTGCCTGACACATTTTTGTTATTATTGAGTCATTTCAGTTGTGTCTGACTCTTTGTGACCTCATTTGGTTTTTTTTTCCATTGACTTGTTTATTTACTTTAGTTTACAAGATTCAGTTCCACAATTCCTTGAATTTCAAATTTTCTCCCCTCCCTTCCCCCCTCCCCATGGTGGCATGGAATCATGTGATCTGCGAATACTTTCACATTGTACAATAGTCTGGTTATATAGTAGGGCTTTAACCAATGAGTGAACAATGGGAAAAAAAGAAACAAAACCAAACATGAAAAAGAACGATAGCATGTACTGCTTCAGTCTCCATTTAAACGCTGGTCTTTCTAGATCTTTCTCTGAATGTAGACATCTCCTTCCATCCTGAGACTTGTAGAGTTGTCTTATAGCTGTGCATTGCTGAGAAGAGTCCAGTTTATCAAGGCTGGTCATCACACATATGATGTGTCTGTGATTTTTGTACAAATTTTTCCTGGTTCTGCTCTTCTCAGTTAGCATCAATTTGTGTAAGCCTCTCCAGGTAATTATGAAGTCTATCTCTTTCCCATTTCTTATAGTACAATAGTATTCCATTACATTCATATACCATAACTTATAAGGGCATCCCCTATATTTCCAGTTTCTTGCTACCACAAAGAGAGCTGCAATAAATATTTTTGTTCATATGGGTCCTTTTCCCACTTCTGTGATCTCTTTGGGATATAACCCCATTATTTGGGGTTTTCTTATCAAAGATACTAGAGTGGTTTGCCAATTCCTTCTCCAGCTCATTTTACAGATGAAGAAACTGAGGCAAACAGGATTAAGTGACTTGATCAGGGTCACATAGCTAGTCAGTGTCTGAGGCCAGATTTAAACTCAAAATTTTAAAAAGATTATCCTTCAGGCCCCAGACCCCAGCATTCTTTCCACTGTGGCACCTAACTGCCTGACACATAGTAGGTGCTTAATAAATGTTCCTTGGCTGACTTGACAAATCCAAAATTAGTTTATAAAGTATATACACAACAGTAAAAAACAGTTGGCAAGTGAAAAGAATGAATTGGTTTAGTAGTTTGCCCAGACTCTGTTCTGTTCAGTTCTGGGCACTACAGGTTAGGAAATGTGTTGATAGATGAGTTTTCAGAGTGTAGCTAGAACAGTGAAGGACCTGGAGTCCATGTAATATGAGGATCAGCTGAAGAAAATAGGCATAGGTAGCTTGGAGAAGAATTGTGGGCTGGGAAGGTGAAGAAGTGTTTTGAAGGGCAGTCATTAGGGGCTGATAACTGGAAAGATAACATTTTCAGTTAGCATGGTGGATAGAGCACTGGGCCTGAAGTCAGGCAGACCTAAGTTCAAATCCAGCTTTACACATTTCTTAGCCATGTGACCCTGGACAAGTCACTAAATGCCTGTTTGTCTCATGTTCCTCATCTGTAAAATGGAGATAATAATAGTACCTGCCTTCCCAGGCTATTGTGAGGATCAAATGAGACAATAATTACAAAATGTTTAACATGATTCCTGGCACATAGTAAGTGCTGTATAAATGCTAGCTATTAGTAAAAGTAGTAGTAATTAAGGACACAAGTAAAAGTTGCAAAGAGGCAAATCTAAGCTTGATTCAAGGAGGGGGGAAATTCTAACAATTAGAGTGCTCCAAAAGAGAGTGCCTGCGGAAGCAGTGGATTCCACTAGTAAAAGCCGGATGACTATTTGCTAGGTCTCTAACAGAATATATGGACTGTAACAGTTTATATCTTTTTAGGATTGTATTAGACCAGAGGACTTCAGATGTAGCTTCTAACTCTGAAATTCTATGATTCCATCTTTGAACACATTCACTTTACCTGGAAGCTCTCCTCATCTGCAGGCAGCCAATCCGGTTTGCCAATTTAACTCAGCTACAGGCTTTGATTGGTTTTGTGGCTGGAGCTGACAAACAGGTTGGACTTAGTTCCTCCCAGGACAGAAATCATACTGTCACCATGGAGACCAACCCTGCAGAACATTATAATAAATTACAGACAGACCAATTCTACCAGAAAGTGGCCATATTAGAGTTGGCTCTATAATCAAGCAGCCCTTGTGCTGATAGGACATGTCCAAAGCACATAATAAGTATTCAATTAACACTTGTTGAATTAATTACCATCTCAGCTAGAAAAGGAAAGCTATTCTCTTAGAATCCACACTCATAATTTCTAAAATTCTGTGCATCCAATGCATGATGCTACCAGAATAATCATTCTTACTTATAGATCTAGTCACATTCTGTGCATAAAAATCTTCAGTGATTCCATATTGCCTCCTGAGTAAAGTTTGTAATCTTCTGCATTCAAAACCCTCCATCATTCAATACTGCCTCCTTTCAGTCTCCTCTACATTCTCAATGCCTCATCCAAACCAGGGAACTCTGTGCCACCCAAACATGCATTATACTCCTTTGGCACCTTGTTTAGGTTGTTTTCCTGGCCAGCATTGCCCTCCCCACAAAGAATAATTCCAAGGGGATGGAGAGTGAGGAGGCATTAGATAAATACATAGGATGCATTTAAAAGGGATGCCAAAGTATGGAAACATGGATCTCCAGCTGGAAACCTCAGGTCAGAACCTCATTTTAGTTCTAAACCTTCTAGTCTTTCAGCTGTTTTCCAAATCTGAAGTTCTCTGATTGTCCTTGGTTCATTTTGTTTGATCAATCAACAATTAATTAGAAAATATTTATTAAGCAACTCCTATGTGCTAAGGGTATAAAGAAAAATTTTAAACATTGCTTGCCTTCAAGAAGTTTACAGTCTATAGGGAGACTATATGCACTTGGATATGTATATGAGCTTTTATATATATTCACACATACACACAATTAACTCCCAAGATGATTTTGTGGTGATAGCAGCTAAGAAAGGATTCTAATCCTTTAAAGTAGGAGGTGGCATCTAAGCTGAGTTTTGAAATAAATAATGAATTTCTCCAGGCACCAGTGAGGAAGGAGTATATCTATGCAGGGGGCACAGCCCGTGCAAAAACACAGAGCTGGGAGATCAAATTCTACATGGGAGGAATAGAAAAAAGGTCAGTTTTGCTGGAAAATAGAGTGAATGAAATGGGGCAATGTATGATATGCCTAGAAAGGCAGGTTGGAGCCAGGTTGTAAAGGCTTTAAATATCAAAGGAATTTGTATTTGATGCTCAAGGTAACAGGGAGCCACTAGAGTTTACTGAGCAGAGGAGTGACATGATATATATGACCTGTGATTTAAGAATATCAAGCCCCTATGTCCCCTCCTTTGATTGGTGAGTTCTTGCCAGGGCCACTGTTTCATAAAAGCCCAGGTCACCCACGCTCTGCTCCTGACTATCCAGACTCTTCTACCTTTTTTCATTAGAAGATAAATTTCTCTTATTAGAATATAAGCTCCTTGAAGGTAGGAACTGTTTCTTTGTGCTTCTATTCCTAGCATTTTGCCCAGAGTCTGGAACATTTTTGTTGTTTAGTCATGTTTCAGTCATGTTCAAGTCTTCATGACCCTCTTTGGGGTTTTCTTGACAGAAATACTGGAATGGTTTGCCATTTCCTTCTCCAGTTCATTTTATGACGAGGAAACTGAGGCAAACAGGGTTAAATGACTTGCTCAGAGTCACATAGTAAGTGTCTTAGGCCAGATTTGATCTCAGGAAGATGAGTCTTCCTTATTCCAGATGCAGTATTCTAGCCACTGCAACACCTAGCTGCCTCTGGTACATAGTAATCAATAAATGCTTTTCTTTCCTCCTTCCTTTCTTCTTTCCTTTTTTCCTTTCTTCCTTCCTTCCTTCCTTCCTTCCTTCCTTCCTTCCTTCCTTCTTTGCTTCCTTCCTTCCTTTTTCTTTCTGTCTAATTAATTGAAGATAGAAGAGACTTGAGGCATAAAGACCAATTAGGAAGATAGAGTTGGCTCTATGGCCCATAGCAGCACTTGTGCTGATAGGACATGTCCAAAGCACATAATAAGTGTTCAGTAAACACATGTTGAATGAATTACCATCTCAGCTAGAAAAGGAAAGCTATTCTCTTAGAATCCACACTCATAATTTCTAAAATTCTGTGCATCCAATGCATGATGCTATCAGAATAATCATTCTTACTTATAGATCTAGTCATATTCTGTGCGTAAAAAATCTTCAGTAATTCCATGTTGCCTCCTGAGTAAAGTTTGTAATCTTCTGTCTGGTATTCAAAACCCTCCACCATTCAATACAGACTCCTTTCAGTCTCCTCTACATTCTCAATGCCTCATCCAAACCAGGGAATTCCAAATCCAGGTTAAAGATGATGAGGGTCTAAATTAGGGTGGATGCCCTAATTACAGAGGTAGAAAAGACAAAATTTGGCAGTCAATTGTTTATATATGGGTTTAGGGAAATACATGATGACAGCTATATTACAAACCTGGGTAAACAGAATGATAGTATTTCCTTTGATTGGATTATAGAAGTTCAGAATAGGGTTGGGTTTTGGGTAAAAAGCTCTGAGTTCTGTTTTGGAAATGTTGAATTTGAGAGGTCTACGAACATCTAGTTCAAAATGTCTCATAGCTCATTGGTAGTGTGGAGTTGGAGCTACAAAGAGACACTAGGGCTAGAAATAGAGTCCTGAAAATCATTTGCATAGAGGTAATAATTAAATGCAAGGAAGCAGGTGAGAGCACTGAAGGACTATAGAGAGAGAAAGGTACACAGGACAGAGCCTTAGGATATATCTACTACTTGGATCCCCCCCCCCTCCAAAAAAAAAATGGATAAGAGAGACTCCCCAGGAAAAGAGAGTGGTTAACAGTTATCGAATGCAGTAGAGGGGCACAAGCATGAGAAATGGAAAAAGGCCATTGGATTTGGCAATTATAAGAGACCACTGTTACCTTGGACAGCTCAGCATTAGTTAAGTAGTGAGGGCAGTTTTACTGAGAAAGGAATGTGAGATAGAAAATCATGGTCTGAGGGTTGTCAGGAATTTCTAATGATGGGTAGTAGCCCCCATCCCATTTAAGGTAGCAAGAGAAGGAAAAGAGGGTTCTGAGAGCAATGAGCCTCCTGTCTTTTAATCCTACTGTCAGTATGTCCATTCCTCAGTACTACAGACTGAAAACTGTGTTTCAGTCTTTGTATCCATGAATCTACAAAACAGTGCGGCAAAGTTCTCACTTGTTTACAAAATACAACATTCTGCAGATGAAATCTGCACCAAATGTGTGTGTGCAGTAATCTAACTGTGCAGCAGGCGGCGATCTTGCCTCACATTTAAGCTTTGCTTTTAGTGACTGCGACGTACAGCTAGTTTGAACCAGTTTTCAGGCACCTTTACCATTCTAAGCAGGTGAGAATCAAATAACAAGATCCTGCGTAATTTCATTAAATTGCTTCTCAGTTTTAAGAGTCATCTGCTTTTTAAAGGTTGTTTTGGTTTTTTTCAATCAGATTTGGTATAATGCTTTTATTGAATGTACTCTGACGTACTTTAGAGGGTTTGAAGGGATGGGGGCAAAATGAGACACTGTTTTTCTGCACCATATTATGTTTCCTACTTGACAAGCCAGGATATTAAAGCACAGCAGGGTATATTGATTAAATCTGGAAACACCAAAGTCATATGGCGAAAGTAAAATTCACAGTCTATTTATTTGACAAGATCTAAAAAATTATGATTACAATGAATCGATGCCAAAACTAGATGAAAAGAAATAAAACTATGCAGCAGAAGTGATAAGGAGTTTGGAGACAGGCTAAAGCAAGAGTAGCAAAAACTCATTAATTTAATATTGACTAATTTATAAGTGTCAGAAAAGGAAGCACTTGTTATTCCTAGGTACCTAGCAGGGGTTTACCACTTTTTAGGAGGAAGGAGCCCATTTTTAATCATATTCTTAAAATAGACCTTTTTTTTCCACACACACATAATCTTCCAGAATCTGAGTTGGAAGGGACCTCAGAGACCATCCAGTCCAACCCATATCCCAAACAAATCCCCTCTGTACATGAGCATCTGGTCTTTGCTTTTAAGATCAGTCTGAGGAACCCACCATCTTCAGAGGCAGCCCATTTTTGCTTTTAGAGAATTCACTGAACTGAATTTCTGCCCCTCTGCAACTTCTCCCCAATCATTCTGCTTTTGGGGGCCAAACAGGACAAATCTAGTCCTTTTTCCCCATGATAGCCTTTGAAATACTTATACCTATCAGGATCTACCTCACACCCAATTCTCCTCAGGCTAAATATTCCTAGTTTCTTCAACTAACCTTTGCATGGTCTTGAAACCCTTCACCAATGTGGTGGATGCTCTCAAGTCATCATATCCTTCCTAAAATATGATACCCAGAAGTAAACATAAAACTCAAGATTTGTTCTGACCAGGGCAAGGTACAGCAGAACTACCACATCCCTTGTCCTAAATACCTTGCTACTCAATGTAGTCTAAGACTGCATTAGCTTGGTCTGTAACCTATTTGGATCAACCTCTAATGCTTTTCCTTCCATTGCAAGTGAGATACTGAAGCTTTTTTCCCTTGAAGAATATTTTGGACCCAGTCACCAAATCCACAGAATATAATTTGAGCAATGTTGTTAGAGTAAAAATGAGTAATGGACTTGGAGTAAACAGACATAGGTACAAATCTGGGTTTCCCACCTACTGCCTGTGAGACCTTGGGAAAGCCCCTCTTCATCTACACAAGATGGCATTTGGGTCCAATGGTCTCTAACGTCCCTTCCAGCTCTGAATTTTGTGATCCTATGAACTTTAGGTGAATTTCTCAACCTCAATTTCCTGTCATAAAAAAAAAGGAATAGTAGCAGTTGCATTGCCTAGGTCATTGTGAAGATAAAGAGGGTTAATGTACAAAAAGTGCTTTGTAGATTATGAAATGCAATACAAATGAAAAGATGACTGAATCCTAGGTCAATATTTAATGTTATCAGTGCTGCTGTTCTCTATAGAAAAGAGTAATGATGTCAATTTGTAGATGATGCAATTAAAGTAAAATAGGTACAATAGTAGTAGTGACAGTGTGCCTGACAACAGTATATGGTGGCTAAGTCTCCAGTCTCTATTTTTTTTACCAATGTGAAGATTTTGGAAAGTTCTAATGACCAGAAGTGGATTCACAATTGAAAATTGGAAGCTTTAATCTAGATGATTGGTTGTTTTGTCAAATATTTGCTAAGTATATACACATATGAGCACAACCCCATGCTCCATTCTATATAGTAGTTCATTTAAAATGATGGAATTTTTGAATACTGTTCCTTCAACAGAGAAGCTAGTTGGAAGAGTCTAGTCCTCCACTTAGGTCCACCTCTGGCATCACATCATGGCATGGAGGTGAATGCCATAAAAGTTATGCTTGTGCCATGTAAGCTCCAACTGTAAAGACTTTGAACATGGGCTCAGTCAAGGAACAGATGACAGTCTTCTAAGGTCCTGCTTACCCAAGTTCAGAGAAGCTCCCTACTGGATTTTCTAGAAAGCAATACATTTCTTTGGTCTTAGCAACTCATAAGAGTTGGGGAGGCTGTAAAATGCACTGATGAAGACAATATCCACATATGCAAAATCATGGAGTATTAAAATATGTCAAATCTAAGACATCAATAGTTGTGATATACATGAGGAGTGTCAGATACATAGCCAGTAGGACAGAAGCAGATTAAAATGTAATTGGGAAATATTGAACAAAATAAATAAAAATACAATAGAACATAGGTAGCATTAATAAGTTGTTTTCTAAGTCAGCATGTTGTTTACAAGGGTCCTTATGTACAGTTTAGTGGCCCTTTTTCTATTTGAGTTTGATACCACTAATGTAGACCAGAATAAAAGAAGATGTTTTGACACTCACCATTATAAAGTTCTAGAAATGGGAAAATTTCTAGACCATAACTTCATTTTACAGATGAGGAAAATGAGGCCCAGGTTTGACTATAACTCACAAGGGAAGGGAATAATTTATCAGTTAATTTTTTATTTTCAACGTCTTTAAATTACATTTACTTGTACTGGTTTATGCTCATAAACTATAAAGATTCTGTTAGAAAATAAAGATAATAATGCCCTTTCTATTTATAACCATTGGATGATTTCATTTAATATGTCAAGGCCTAAGACCTAGCAGTTGAAGGGGTTGGAAAGCTTTTTGTAAAACTTGTTGACAATTCATTTGCATCTGTTTCTCTTCTGATTACAGTGGGAAAAACTACAGATGACAACAAGTGAGAGGAGGAAAATAGTCTGCTCTGTCACATTCCACATTATTGCTATCACCTGTGTCGTGTGGTCATTGTATGTGTTAATAGATCGAACTGCTGAGGAAATCAAGCAAGGCAATGACAATGGTAAGGCTGAGGCTTTCTTTCTCTACTAGAAAATTCATGCACATAATTAATACAGTGTCTGCTGGTACCTTCCGAATGTCTGAGAATGGCTACCTAGGATTAAGGTGCACTGTGGTCTGCAGCCTGAGACACAGCCTGAGCCCTCACTCATGATAATCTTTAAAAATTAAAAGAAAAAAAATTAAAAATTAAAATAAAAAAATTAAAATTAAAAGATACAAGGAGCTAAAATCAAAGGCATTTAAATGAAATGTCATAGTAAGCAATGAAGCATTTCTCCCATAGACCTAGGGCACACTCTTCCACAAATACACAGACTAGCAAAGGGAAGATTTGGTCTTTCTTACGGAATAAAAGTAGAAGAGCACACTTCTAGGGAACTCATAGCCATGTACATGAATGAAGGGGCAAATCATTGCTCCAATGATGTCTTCTGGTAATTACTCCTTCCTCTTCTCTCCTCATGCCTCCTGACCACTCCTTCTTCCCATCTTTTCAGCAGAGGACCCTTTTAATAAGACAATTAGAAACAATTTTCTATGAACTCCCTCATTTCATCTACTCAACATTTTAAAACTCTGACATAATTGTTTCTTTCTTTCTTTATTGTAACCTCTGAGAAGGAGGTGGCTCTTCTCATCAAGGCCAAACTAACAAACAAAATTTCTAACTTGAATTCCCTTCCCTTGTATCTTCTCTAGTCACAGTTCATCTGCACTATCTTGGCTTCAGTTTCTTCCTACTAGTTCTTTTCCCATTCACTTACAGACACAATCAACTCTCCTTCATATTTAAAATTTCTCACTAGAGCTTCTCACTTTTCAACCACATTTCTTAAAAAAAAAAAACTATCTACATTTGTCATCACACCCTTTCCTCTTAACTTTTGACATTATTATTCCTCCAAAGTTACCAGAGATCTCTTAATTGTTGAAACCAATGATCTTGTCCCAGAACTCATCCATCTTGACTCCTCTGTAGTATTTGACACCACTGACCACTCTCTTTTCCTGGGATTTTGTAACATTTTCATCATCCATATCTTGCCCCTAACTGTGGGTGTACCCTAAGGATCATTCCGAGATCATTCCTCTCTCTCTTCACTCTCTCAATAACCTGTCATAGGTTCCACTGCCACCTTTGTATAGATGACTCTCTCATATTTAAATTCATCCCTAATCTCTCCAGAGCTCCATTGTTGTACTTCAGTTATGTCTGTCTCTTTGTGACTCCATTTGGGGTTTTCTTGGCAAAGAAACTGAAGTGATTTGCCATTTCTTTCTCTAGGTCATTTTACCAATGAGAAACTGAAGCAAACAGGGTTAAATGACTTTCCCCAGGCCACACAACCAGCAAGCATCTAAGACCAGATTTGAACTCATGAAGATATGTCTTTCTGAATACAAGCCCAGTGCTCTACCCAGTGTACCACCTAGCTGCCCTGAGCTCCGTTACCACAATTCAAATTGAATAGGCATCTCAAGATCAACATTTCCAAAAGAGAACTCATTATCTTTTCCCCACAAATCTACCCCTCTTCTCAACTTTCCCATTTCTGCAGAGGTAACCCAGTCTACTGGGTTCAGAACTTTGACATTATCTTTCACTCCTCACTCTTTCTTAACTCACAATGAATCAGTTATCTGGTCTTACTGATTCCATCTCTATATCTCTCCCATCCATCCCTGTCTCTCTTCTCATATGGCCACCACTCTAGTTAAGGCCCTTGTCACCTCTAACCTCCTTTATGTGACAGCTTCTTAATTGGTTTCCCTGCCCAAAGGTTATCTCTAATCCATCCCCACATCCAAAGTGATTTTCAGGTTAACTATGTCAGTCACTTCCTTGCTCAGTAAAATATAAAGGCTTCCTATTCTGGGAACAAATACAAACTGCTCTGGCATGTAAAGATCTTAAGCTGGCTACCACTTTTTAGGCTTATACATTTCTCTATTTCACTCAGAAGCCTAACCAAACTGGTCTTTCTACTATTCCTCTCACACAAAATTGTATTTCCCATCTCTATGCCTTTGCAAAGATTATCTCCCATGCCTAGAATGCAATCCCTCTGTCTTTCAGGATCACTAATTTCTTTTAAAGTCCAAATCAACTGCTACTTCCATTTCCTTTCCTGATTCCCCTAGCTGGTAAGTATCTTTATCCCCAACAATTATCTTGATTTATTTTGTATATAGTTATATGTAGTTATGTTGTATCCTTCCACAGAATGTAAGCTCCTTGAAGGTAAGATTTATTCAGAAGAGGTCATAGTCTCATACCTGCTGAACCATACTCCTCATCATTTGCAGACATAGCAAGCATACTTTGGATTGGCAATCCAAAGCCTTCAAAGGTCTTTAATGTGCTCGCTTATAGCTAGGAAAGAGGTAGAAAGTGAATCATTATGTAATATGTGCCTGACTTGACTGCCCATCTTGCCTACTTCTAATATTAGCTCTGGGAAAAGCACTGAACTTGGAGTAAAAGGACTTGGGGTTAAGTCCTGCTACTTAAAAAGGTCTGTAACCTTGAGTTCTGGCCTCACTATCATCACATGCAACAACAGGAGGTTTGAAGAGATCTCTGGGGCAGATTCTAGCTCTAGATCCAATGGACATAATACCAGCATTTGAAATATATCAGTTATTCAGTTGTCATAACAACCACCCAGAGAGGTGGGTGCTATTATTATTTAATTACCATTTTATAGATATGCAAACTGATTTGCCTGAGTCCTTGAGACAGTACCTGAGAAAGATGTATTTCTGACTGACATTTGGAAGAGACCTTCTAATATAGTCTAACCCTCTCCAATAAGGAACCTGGGCCTCATAAAGGTTAAATCTAAGATGATACAAGTGGTAGGCACTAAAAGTGGAATTTGAATCCAGATTTTCTGATTGCAGCATTATTTCCACTTATTTCCATTTACATAAGCCTTTCATATAATGGATCTCATTTTAAAAGAACGTTCTATTAAACCGTATTATTTTTTTAAAGGCAAGAAAGACGTAACTTAGTAGTGTCTCTTCCATTATTACCTTTTAGGCTGTTCTTATATAACCTGATGGAGTGTTTCAATTCCATAGTTCCTTACTTGCAGCTGCACTGAAATTATAAAAATGGACATCTTACCAGCACTTGGAAAGTTCTGCATTTTTTTTAAAGGCTTTGTAATAAACTGCCACTAAGAGATAGAAAAGTGTGCCAAGTCAGGAGCAGGGCTTCTATAAAACACTTCATTTGCATTTGCTCCTGAAGGTGTCTCATAGCATAGAGTCAAGATAGAGTTCCTTTGGCCTCCCAAGCCTGCTTTTACTGCAGAAGGAACAGATACTAGAGTGGTGGTAGCAGACAGGAAGCTTTGGTGAGTCCAAAAATAAAAATTACACAATGAATTCCATGGTGAGACTTTTCAATGTATACCCAGATTTTTTATACCTAGGATATAGGTTTACATCTTGAAGAAAAAATATTAAATCCACTCCCTGCCCCCAAAAAGACTCATACTGTTAGCTTTATCTCTCTTGTTTTTCTGTAAGTAAAAAAAAAAAATGCAGAAGCGGCCCTCTTGGTGGCAGCAACACATGCTAGCTCATATCCTAGTCATTTAAAAAAAATCTTAGTGACGTTGGTGCTGAGTGAATGAAAGTGGCTCCTTTCAGAGCTGAAAGCTCTGACAGCAGCCTTTTTTTATAAGTCCTAGTGAGCTCTCATCATTCTCTGAACAAAATGAACCTTTCCAATCCCACCACATGAACTTTAGATATAGATAGGGAAGAAAATCCTTCATTAGCCTCTAGGCCTAAGAAAAATAGTTATTCTTGGGTGAAGTCAGAAGCTGTAAGTTTCCAGATCTGCCTCAACCACTTGCTAATAATATGGATTTTTTTTTTCCTCAGCAAAATGAGAGCCCTAACACTAAAGTCTCATTATATATAAAGTGAATTGGGAAGAATTTAGATCATGATTCCTAAGTAGCTCCTTATAGGCTTCTCCAAATATTTTGTTTTTGTTTTAGAGGGCTTGCCTGCTGGTGAATCAGCCATCTTGGAACAACTCCCTGCTTGTTGCATAACTAGATCCTCTCTCCCCCTGCCTATCCTACAAGATCTTTGAGGGCCAATGGTCATGTTGTCTCATTTCTTGTGTATCTTATAGTTCTGAGCATACCAAAAATGCTCCATGAAGGGAGAAAAGGAAAAGAACCATACCACCTATTCACAACCCTTTTGAGATAAAACCCTGTGGTTCATTGGTCCATGCACTGACTAAAGAGAGGCCTAGCTAAGGGTAAATCCGGCAATCCTAAAGATAATAATGTGATCCTCAGTACACACCTGAATTTAATTGAGCACATCTTAATACATGTTCATCCCAAACAGGATGTGATAACTTCTCTCACCATTATGGCTTCCATGTTTAAGTTTTATCTCTAGCCCAGAAAAAGGTAGAGAGAAGAAGTCTTTATTTTCTCAAGCGTTTTTCTCCCAGGAATAAAGGTAAGAAAGTAGTTCACTCTATGTATGGAGCATATATATACATATAGTGTAATAGATTGGAAGCTCCTTGAGGTCAATGGACTGTCTATTTTATATCTCCAGCCACTGTCCTTTGCACAGTGGAAACAAGTTAAGTACTTTAAAAAATGTTTCTGAAATTAAAATGCCTTTTTAAGGTGGTATTTGAGCCTGTAGGTCACCTTCTCTTTCTGGATTTTCCCTCTTATCTCACCCCCTCTTGTTGCACCTCCTGTCTTTTCCATGGGTTCTTTTTGGTTTTCTTTGCTAGATCCTACTCCATTCTTTCTTCCAATCCTTTAAATATGATCCTCTAGATTTCCTCAGCCCTCTCTTTGTTTCTCTCTCTCTCTGTCTCTGTCTCTCTCCCTCTGATTGACCCTCTCTCTCCCTCCCTGTCTCCCTCTCTCTCTCGCTCTCAGAAATCTTATTCACTCCTATGCATGGCATACTGTCTTGGTGTATGGCATATCACTAACTTGGATGTTAACTCCCCAAGTTTTTATCTCCCACCTGATAGCTCTGCTGAGCTCTTGCAACTTGCCTTGCTTGCAGCTGCCTTTGGGGCAACTTCAATTCAGTTTTGTCCAAAATTAAGCTTGTTTTCTCGAAACCTGCTTTTCATTCTGTCTTATTACATGCAGTAGGTGTGAACACCATTTATTTGGTCAGCCTCTTCATTCTTTCCATTCCTCCTTTTCCCCAGGCAGTTTAGCATGGTAGTGGATAGTGCTGAACCTGGAGCTGAGAAAATCCAGACACTAAATAGCTATGTGACTCTCAGCCTCAATTTTCTCATCTCTAAAGTGAGGATGATAAAAGTATCTAATTCACAGGGTTATTGATGATTAAGTGAGGTAATAAATTTGAAGCAATTGACAAACACCTTTAAAGCACTATAGTGTCATCAATCATCATCACAACATCTCTTACTTCTGTTCCCTCTTTCTTATTCCCATTGCCACCACCTTACCAGAGGCTACCAGGTCACTCATTCATGAACTATTGCAATTTCAATCAGTTAATCAACTATCTATTTATTAAGCACCTACTACGTGGCAAACACTGTCCTATTAGCCATCTGCCTAACCAGGCTTAATATTTTCCAGACTTTCTTGTCACTCCAATGAATAATTCAGTTCTTTCAATTTAGAATTCAAGACTTTCTTTAACTTGGCACCAGCCTAACTTCCCAGTCTTTTCTAAGTCTTCCCTGCCACACTTCAGCTAAGGTGTTCCTGAAATACTATACTTTTCCACCTGGCATCCTTAAGTACTTAAGCCCTTGTCATTTCGCCAGTCCCTCACCATAGTCTGTCCAACTCTTCACCTGGAAAATCTAACTATATCATCATAACCATTGCTCTTAGAAAGCTGTCTAGGTTGCTTACTACTCACTATTCCTATGATATCCCAAACTAAAGCAACCTTCTCTGGTTCAGGCTCAGATTCCCATTTATAAGGGAGTCTCTCTCTTTAGAATGCTAGACAGAAAAGAAAACTTGTGCAATGGTTTCCCACTGGGGGAAAAAAGTGAAAGTTCTTGAATTTGCCTTTTGTATTTAGGTCCCTGTCTAATCCTTAGTGCTTTTTCATTTAATTTACTCATCCACATTCATCCCTATACCTGTCTAGAACTTCCTTTACCCAAATACCTATAAAATTCCTTTTTTTTACCTTTCGAACTCTGGCTCAAATACTGCCTCCTTCAGGAAGTTTTCCCCTTCTCCCTCCCCATCTCAAAGACCACTCAGGTTTGCATCTGCCTATGTTCTCCTGCCTTATTATGTATGGTGGTTATTTTTACTAATTCCGAGGAATTTGGGGATCTTGTAATGTGTTTGGTCCATAGTGGGTACCAGATATTTGTTGGAGTTATGTAGGTCTGTCATTGCTGATAGAGAAAAGCTTGAGTGGCTGTTTTCTCATTGAAGTAAAGGCCTATCTCTCCTTTTCTGTCTTTCTTCTCCTAACAGCTTAAGTTCTTTTATTTCTTTCTTGCTATTCAACCACAGGTGGTATAAGGTCACTGAACATTCTAGGGACCATACCTCCCTCCATCCTCCTGGTTCCTGTTCCTTGAACATCTTTGGCTCTTCTGTAGGATTAATCTACTATTTAGATCTCCTTTACTCCTCTCAACAATGTCCACCAGGAAAAAAGGATCGATGTTTCATGTTCCACCTGATGACAAGCAAAATTTCATTAGGGGATAATGAAATGAGTGTGGATGGCAGTATCTTTCATTGTCCAATTTGGACTCAACATTTTATGGCCTCTTTTTTGTTTTGCTTTTTTGCTTCCAGGCCTAACCTTTATTTGCTGGATCTATGAGCTTTGTTTCAGAATACTCATTTCTGTCCACCACAGTAGGGACAATGCATCCAGACTAGGGTCCCTTGATTGGCTGTCAGTGAGTTACTATCCAGTTTCAGGGAGAAAATGCTTCTTGATTGGATTTGTCAGCCAGGTTTTTTATCCTATCATATGTTTTATCTCTAATTCCACATAGACAAATTTTATTAGAGGTTTGAGCCCAAACCCCTGCTCACATACAAATGGTATCAAGGGGAGGTTATTCTTTTCCCATGATTGCTCAAGGCTTGTTACTATGAGAAGCACAACACTTATCAGGTTTCACAAATGGCTGTGGCCATTGGAGCTTAGACTGAGCCTTCTGCCTCTGGAAGTCTATAGTCAATGACTGAAAAACTTTACATAGGTTTTGACACAACAGGAATTATTCCTAGCAGGCCATTAATGGCCATTCCTATACTTACAGTGTCCATAGGGAAAGAGCTAAGGATCAGGAGTGAAAAATGCAGGGGAACAGGGGCTTTTGGAGGAGAGGAGGGGTATCTCAAGGATTGAACCTTTGACTTCTCCATCCTCCTATTTTCACTCATTAGGATCATAGGATACAAATTACTTCAACATTTATAAAGCACTTGGAAGTTTAGGGACTAGGCACCAGGATTACAAAAATAATTACATATTCCATACCTTTGAAAAGTGCAACATTTTTTGAGTATTGGTTGTGGAGACAGTACATGAAGAATCATTAATTCCTACATTTAGAGCTGGGAGCTTGAAAGTTATGTAGTCCAGTGGTATCAAATAGAAATTGGGGTCACTAACCGTTACATATTGACTGAGAAAACCACTTATAACAAGTTCTATTGTATTTTTATTTATCTGGTTAGGTATTTCCCAGTTATATTTTAATCTGGTCACTGGAGCAGCACATGGGCTGCATATCTAACACCTCTGATCCAACCCAGCCCCACATTCTTTCAGCAATGAGGAAACTCTAGCAAGAATAAGAAAAGTCCTATCATCCCATGCTGCTTTTTTGGGACACAGGCAAAGTCCAGAATTAGGAATAAAGGTGGAAAACGAGAGATTCAGATAGAATGCTTTATAACATGTTGAAGGATAGAATATTTGTAGCTGTAAGAAACAGGGAAGAGTACATTAAAATGTTGGTACAGGAACTAAACCAGTGTGTCATGGTCTATAACAATACAGATGGGTATACCTTAGTGAATGTGGGAGATAGCTTGGATAGAACATTGTACTTGTGATGGCAAGAAAAGTGAAATAAGACTCTGAAAGTAGTCATAGCACTTGGAGGTGGACGGTATCATGGATGCTATTATATCTAATACGTTCTTTTTATAGAGAAGGAAACAGAATCAGAATAGCAAAAGTGAGTTCCAAACCCAGGTCCTCTGATTCCAAGTGCAGGGCTCTTTTCACAACACCTAGTACAATTTCTATCATTCTTACCTATTCAGCAACATCCAATAGTTCCATTTTGTCCATTACCAACACCAAAACAACTAGGTTAGGTAGTAATGTACCTCCTGACATGGATATAGTATGGTATGACAGTAAATTCCAGGTGCTAGTTTTGACCAGACCCCTGTGCTAGCAGTGTGACATAGTCACTTTATCTTTAGGGACCTCAGTTTCATGAATTGTAAAATGTAATTGGACTGATGCCTGAAGGTTTTTTCCAAATCCAAAGTTCTATGACTAGATAGCAACCAGTCTTCCTAAATGTTCAACCAGACTACAGATTGGGAGATAAAATGCAATGGATTTTATATATTTCACTGCCAGATTAACATATAATTCTGATATCTTGTTCACAAGCTTTCAAGAGCTTTTCTTGGCTACTACATAAAGCCATAGAACCATGGAATTTAGAATTGATTTTTCTGATGAAGAAAATGAAGGCTAAAGGACTTGAACAAGGTCATCATACAAGTAGTTCATGACAGAGTGAAGATTTGAATTTATGACATCTGACTCTGTCTGAGATGGTCACACTGATACCCAAGATCTGTGGTCGAGGATTTTATTTTATTTTTTTCTCTCCTTCTTTCACCTACCCCCATCCCAAGATAGCGAGCCTACTGATACTCCTTCCCCCAATCTGCTCTCTCTTATATCCTCCCCCATCTCCCCTCTAACTTTCTAGCAGGGCAAGATGGATTTCTATACCCCAGTGCCTATATATCTTATTTCCTGGTTGCATGTAAAAAAACAATTTTTTTTTTAACATTTGTTTTTAAAGCTATGATTTTCAGATTCTTTATCTTCTTCCTTCCTCATCCACCCCCACTGGGAAGATAAGCAATTCAATATAGGTTGCACATGTGTGGTTAATGCAAAACATTTCCATAGTCATTATATTATGAAAGACTAACTTTATTTCCCTCCATCCTATTCCTCCCCCCACTTATTCTATTTTCTACTTTGACCCTGTCCTTTTTCAAAGGTGTGTGCTTCTAACTACCCTCTTCCCCAATCTGCCTTCCTTCTATCATCCCCCCCTTATCCCTTTCCCCTCTACTTTCCTGTAGGATAAGATATCCAACTGAGTGTGTATGTTATTCCCTTCTTAAGCCAAATTCACTGAGAATAAGGTTGCCTCATTCCCCTTCACCTTCCTGATCTTCCCCTCCATTGTAAGTTTTCTCTTGCCTCTTTTATATGTGATAATTTACCCTATTCTGTTGCTCCCTTTCTCCTCTCATTATATTCTTCTCTCACCTCTTAATTTTATTTTTTTAGATGTCATTCCTTCCTATTCAGCTGATCCTGTGCCCTCTGCCTGTGTATACATGTACAGATATATACACACACTCACATATGTATTTATAAACACATACACCCTCCTTTACATATATATATATACATATATACATGTATGTATGTATACATACTTATATATTCCCTTCAACTATCCTTATACAGAGAAAAGTCTCAAGAGCTACAATTATCATTTTTCCATTTAGGAATGAAGTTCAACTTTAGTAAGTTCCTTATGGTTTATTTTTCCTGTTTACCTTCTCATGCTTCTCTTGCTTCTTGTATATGAAAGTCAAATTTTCTGTTCAGATCTGCTCTTTTCATCTAGAATGCTTGAAAGTCCACTATTTCATTGAATGACCATATTTTCCCCTTGAAACATTATACTCAGTTTTGCTGGGTAGGTGATTCTTGGTTTTAATCCTAGCTCCTTTGACCTCCAGAATATCACATTCCAAGTCCTTCGATC